>JAQIUQ010007055.1:132500-402500 GCA_030378365.1 Hybognathus amarus | reverse complement strand
GATTTGTTATTCACAAAACTGAAAACGGTAATAAGATTTTCACACAACTGCTTCCTTTTCTAAGATCAGCTGGCTGCAGTCTGCAGCAGACAGTGTGTGTGCGTGTGTGTGCGCAAAGGAAAGGCCTAAAGATACATGGATTGAGCTGGAATTGCTGGTAAGGATTGATAGTGAATTTGTATGAGGAATTTGTCTGTATCTGTGTGTATTTGTTGGGGATAAAGGGAGGGAGAACAGAGCGCCAGAGCAGGTCTGGATGTGTTGTGTATGAGAGGGTAAGACGCACACACACACACACACACACAAGAGAGAAGTGAGACAGGGCTTGACTCTCTCCGACTGACTAGCCGTGAATAGCCCCCCTGTTATCTCTGCAGCACACAGACAGCAGCGCAGCGGGCAGGCCAGGCAGGTGCTGCACAAAAATAGCAGGTGTCTGTTCGCGTTCATACACAGTCCTCCTTCCCATCTCCCCCGGGGGCCGAGCACCCTTCACTGGGCCCTCCTCCTGCACACGCACCGTAAGCTCCGGTGACCAAGGGTGACGTTCTCGCTGTTGTCCGCAACTTGTTGCGTGTGACGATCGGCCTTGTCCTTTTTCGTGGTCTGTCGACCGAAGGATTGCTCTCTTAAGGGAGGATTTAAAGCTCAAGGTGTTATTTGGATGTGTGTGCATCTGTGTTTGTGTGTGTTACTCAGTCCGGAGGATGTTTTTTTTATTATTTCTCTTTCACCGATTAGGAGAGTTAATTGAGTTCTCGGTTACGGGTCGTTGAAAGTCATCATTGACGTGAAGTTGCGAATTGTCTTTTCTTCACTATTGTGACATGTCTGAGAGAAATGCTTTTAGGTTTTGTGCACTTGGAATTGATTGGATGGTTGTGGTTTTCTATTGGTGGATCTTATGTGAGTGACAGGTTGCCTCGCCCACACGGCATTTAACGTCATCAGAGAAGAGATATCACTGCAAAAGGGAAGCAAAGTCATTTTTATTGAGATTACGAGGCACATGAATTTAAAAACAAAAGCAATATTCCATGCAAATTAATACATTCTCTATTTTGATTTCATGGTGACTTTAAAGGTGCCATATGTAGTAATTGAGGTAAAATATCCAAAAATGAGCTACACGCATCAAAAGAATGAGAAGAAATAAGTGCAATGATGTCATTAAAAAACTGAGTAGTTATAGTGCTGCTGAGATATAAACCTAAATCAGGGCTGCCAACTCTCACGCATTGAGCGTGAGACTCACGCAATCGAGCTAATTCTCACGCCATATCTCCAATTTCTCACGCTAAAGTGTTAAGCCAGTCGGCAAAATACCTGGAAAGATAAGTTTATCTATAAATCCACCAGTTGAGCCACTCGTGATCGAACTAGTTTTACCGCAAATTAGCTTATAGAATATCCTCTACAATCTCAGTCTATATTGTGCATATGAGACAAGATGCTGAGCTGCAACGCGCGTACGCAAAACCAGGACTGGAGTCAAAGCCAATTCCTCTTGCACTCTAAGCGTTCTGTTATCACTCCGATTACATCCACTACGGGTTTTCCAGCTCTCACTCACAGGAAGAAACTTGCTCTGTGTTCGCCGTGAGCACAGTGCACACATTTCTCTACAAACACCCAGCACAAACAGAATGCCTATCTTGAGTCTGGTACTGTTTTAGTTAAGGCAAAAAGCAATATCATGGTTTCGTTTTTTAGTTCATTGGCAAAATATAAAGCTAAAGACCTTCATGTTAGTTTATACATCTCTATATGTTCGGTGAAGGCAGATATCAAACTCGGGTCTAAAGCGCATCAACTCTTCATTAACTACACGCCTCTACGATTTACGCCACTGACGGCTATTCTGTGACTGGCCTGTTTTTGTTATAAAGACAGGCACTAAAGGCAAATATTGCAAATATAGGCTATTTTCCCTCCCTCCCGGAGAAATCTCACGCCAAGTTAAACTCAAAAGTTGGCAGCTTTGACCTACATTAGCATGCTAAATTACTAGCCCCGGCCCGTCAGGTGTCGCAATACCAGTTTCCGCCATGGGAGGCGGTATGCGGGCGCGCAACATAACCACCAGCCAAACTGCAATACACGAGTATCTCGCGCGGATTGTGTGTACTTGAAACTGATATCAGTCAGTCGTGTGGAAAATCAGCCCACTGCTACATTTCAGTTCAGGGAAGAGTTAGAAAAATGATTGGTCCACATTATGCATGAGGAATACAGTTTGGTAAGTTGTAGCATACTGTATCTTTCAACAGTGTTCATGTTCTTTTTCCATTAGCTAGTAGAGATGATCGGTTCACGTGCGCTAGGGATCTATAGTGTGTCAAGTGCCAAAACGGTATTTATTGTTTGAATTGCGTAATAAAATTGACAGAATCTGAGAACTAACCTGCTTGCTAAGTGTCAATTGCATGTGTCTCACGGTGAATTTGTGAGAGTTGCCAGCTCTGAATGGCGCTAGCTTGATCAACATCAGCGAATGCTGTCTGTCAAATTAATTCAAACTAACAATAAAAGTGTAATATGAACAAAACGAATACCGTAAACTTAACTAATAAAACCCACAGCGCGTCTATGAGACAGGTCTTCATTACATTTAGTGTTGAGATGTTGTTCATTGAGTCTCTGATCTCTAAAAAATCTCCAAATGCTCCACGTGACAACTGCGGTCTTTCCAACCTTTTACTATCAGTGTCAAATTATTTGAATAAAATGCACGGAGAAAGAGAGCAAAACAGCGCTCGCTTGTGTTGTTTGAAGACTTGAGAGTGCGCGCGGCCGCGGCACAACTCACTTTCTGGAGGTATACTGCCCCCATCTGGTATGGAATATGGAATATGTTTTGATTTTTAGTTCCAGATGGCACCTTCAAGTATCAAGCAATTGCCAGAAGGCCCAAAAATAGACACAAATGAGACGACTGAAATTTTGGAATAATTGTCATGTCGGTCATGTGATTCACTGTTTGTCATGTGATCCTGCCATGTGTCTTGTCATTCGTTAATCATCTGTTCATTGTTCACAGGTGTCCCTTGTCTTGTCATTACTCTTGTGTTTTTAAGGCTATGTTTACACGGAAAGATTCTGAAGAGATAACGCAAAAGTGGCGTTGCGTCATCACTTTTTATTTTGCGTTTAGACGAGCGGTTTGTGTGGGAAATCCGCGTGCAAACGATGACGCAAAAGTGTGTGAAATTCAATGTAGTATGCACTCCAGGCGGCTAGGAGTGCATACTACAACACCACCAAGTCCACGCGCCTGCGTACAAACTTCACAGTCAAGCAGACTTTTGCGTTTTCACGTTTACACGGAAACGCGGCGGTGGAGCGTTTTAAGATTTCCACTCTGGAGGGTGGTTTCACTTTTTCTGCGTTTTTAAGCCTCAAAACGCCGCGCCGTGTAAACGAAAGGCACATCTGATAATATATTTTTACGTTTTCACCCGCGAGCGTTCTCGTGTAAACAGGGCCTAAGCCCTCATGTTTGCCATGTTTTGTTTTCTGTGAACACTGTTGCATAGGTCCATGTTCATGGTTTTGTAGGGCCCTATAAAATCCGTTTTATCTTTTCCCAAAATTCCATTTTATTTTTTTCCCAAATTCCGTTTTTCCATTGTAATTTTTGCAAATTCTGTTTTTTCCGTTTTAATTTTTGGGAATTCATTTTTTTACCCTTTACTGTTATTTTAGTAATAAAAAGAGTGTCCTTTGTATTCTGTGATCGCAGAAATTATAGGGCCCTAGTTTTGTTTTGATCCTGTTATATGTTAATTTATAATAAACTGCACTTGTGTTCTCTAGCTACAACTTGCCTCCAGTGGATCCTAACAATAATATAGATCATTACATTTTAGAAGAATTTGATGAGAAATTTGATCAGATTTAATTGGTTAATGGATCTATTTTGAAAGTAGTCCAATTGGGGGAAAACTTCTGCAAAATTACACAAAAAAGCAATAAAACATTGAATTTTGAAGTAAGAACTGAAAAAGCATTTTCTTGTAAAAAATTGTCCAGCAATTTTTACAAATTTTAAAAATATAAGTATAGCTTGTAAATCTACAAATTAAAGTTTTTGAGGCCATGACATAGTATAGTACAAGGAACCATGCAAAAATAAGTGTATTTTTGATAGTCTGTCCTGTAATCATAAATTGTGTGAACAGTAATAGAAGTTGATTGAGTTTTACTGCCACTAGGGTTTATTTCAACTAAATGCTGGGAATTGTTGAGTTTTGCAGATTTTTTTAAACATACATTTCATCTCAGTGCTTTCCAAGAGAAGCAAATGAATATTAAAGAGATGTCATTCATACTGAAAACTTCAGTATTGTACTGTGAAGTCCTCATATACTGTCTAGGAGTAGTTGCGATGTTTCTATCGTATTGGAAGTCATAGCTTTCTTCCACTCAACACTTCAGTATTTTTAAGGTGAAAGAAAGTAAAGCTGTTTTCTGGTCCATCATTGCTAGTTATTTTTTAGAGGCTTTTCCGTTCAAATCCAATATGTTCCAGCTATCATGTCAGAGGCCAAGAATGGACTGATATCAAATCATTAAGTATTGACAGACTCAAGTCACTGGGAGAGATTCAGAATTATGGGAGTACATCAAATACATTTAGAGAAAATTCATTTGACAGTTTATTGATCCTGAAAGGCTTCATTGTTCTCACTATTTCCTTGAGACACCGCAATTGGTTAACTGCAAGGGCAGTGATATTTTCCCTGGCAAGGCAAGTAAAACATCCCTTGAGCTCGCAGCTTTGTATTCTTGTTCAAAATTCACCGAACATGTACGCTTGTGTCCAGTGGACTGCATCACATCCAATTGATGTTCTTAAAACAGTATCCCACTCGCCAGAGCAGTTGAGAGGGCTTCAATTTTCTCTACGTGCCGTTTGAAAGTTCACATGGGTCACCTTGAATCATCTGCGGTGCTAATATTGAGCTGACTGTGAGCTAACAAGCTCCACAGACACGGATCATTCAAGCCAGTCACGGAGTAAAACCACCATATAACATCATATCTCATCATAATATAACTCACAAGAATCCATAGAAAGGCAGAACTGTCAGAACTGGATGTTAGTAGTTTCCTGGCAGGAAATGGAAGATGCTAGTTAAGTTTTAATGGTTTTCTTGCTGGTACATGATAAATCATTAGTTGGTCTAAATTAGTTGAGGTGGTTGATCTTCATTGAAAAAAAAATCAAACATATTTTTTAGTGTTCTTGTTTTGTGGTAAAATATCCTTAAATTATGTCATCACAAAAATATATAGTTTACAAAATGCAAAAAGTCAATGGGTTTACAAGGTTTTCTGAGCATGAAATATTCTTCGCAATAATTTATTTTGTGCTGAGCACTGGGGTGTAGCCATCATTTCAAAAGTGAGGGGGACAGAATGTCAAGTGTAATACCAGTTTTTTTTTCCTTCAGATTTTGTTGACAGGTTTTTTGCTTAATTGGCCTTGGCTTAATATGCTATTTATTTTTAAAGCAATAACACAGAAAGAAACAAAGTTGTCCAGTACTTTATATTACACATGCAGGTTTTTTCCTGCATCATGTATTTTAATAAGATAGTAAAATGTGTATTTTTCATAGACCATCATATAGTTTACACTCTTAGAAAAAAGTGTTATATATATGTAGCATAGGGTTCTTTACTCAACTGCAAAGGATCTTTTATGCAAAAAATGATAATAATGACAAGAAAGAACCCTTTTGGACACAAATGTTCTTGATAGGCTATTATTCATTCATATATTACATTATTCTGTAACATTTGTCAGTTGTAATTAAATTATTGTTTATTAAACTGTTGTAGTAACTTAATATCACATTTTAATCATGCTGATTTTTGAAAGATGAAAACTGAAATGGCACTCTTCGTGTAGATATTGATTAATTACATTTTTTAACCCCCATATCTTGAATTTTGTGATCATTCATGCATTGCATTTTAGGGGTTCCAAATATCATAGCGCTTTAGAACCTTTTAAGGTTCTATATAGAATCTTTTCTTCTAAGAGTGTACTGTGTTGCACTTTTTTTTGTTAAAATTTTGTACATTTTAAAGATAAATTCATTAACCTGGTGCACTTTGAGTCCTCCAAATCCTCTGTTAAAAATAAATAATCCAACTGCCCAAATGTATGATTTTCTTTGATTTAGATGTCTGATCATTGCATTACAATTATTCAAATATCAGTGTTAAGCATGATAATATGGTTAAATATTCTCACTGAGGCAGATTTAAAAGTAACATTTACTTAAAATAAAAGTTCTACTTTTGGCAAAATAAATTACATTTTCTTACTAGCCTAAACAAAGTCTGTCTTACTAAATTAAAACTTTCTAATTGAAAACCTTCAAACTTCAAGTTTTTAAAACTACTTCAAACTTTCTCATAAGACTTTATCTTAAGTTTGTCTACAAACATTTTTAACTAATTGTAAGGTGTTACCAAATTATGATAAACATCATGTACACTGTAAAAAAATATTGTTGGTGTAACTTAAAAAAGTAAGTAACCTGGCTGCCTTAATTTTTAGTTGATTGAACTGGAAAAGTTTGTGTAATGAAGTTAATACAATGAAGGAGATTAATTTAATCATCAGAAACTCAAAGTAATAAGTTATCTCAAGTAAATAAATTATTTAAGTTAATTTGACAAAAGAAAAAATGTTGTATAGCAAATCTTGAAATTATTTTTTATAATTGCTGCCTGATTCAAGCAGATTGTGGCTGTCAATGCTTGAAAATATAAATTCAGGATTAACATTCACCATGTTTATTGTAATTTGAAGGGCTTTGATAACATATCTGTGAAAATAAAATGCATTACGAGTAAAAAAACTAATGCTTTAGTTTTTCAGGAAGGATTCTTTAATGAATAGAAAGCTTAAAAGAAAAATATTGATTTGACCAAAAAAAAATTGTAAATCTATTAAATTATTCCTTGTTTAAGAAAACATTTCTTAAAAAACAAAGCAAAGCTTACTGACCCCAAACCTTTAAAATTTGTATATTTGAAGTGTATTTTTCTTACTTCATGGGTAGATCTTGTATTAAGCATAAATCTTACAATATTAGATGAGGTTTATGCATAAAACAACAACAAAAAAACTATTTAATAAGAAAAACATCATCTGAAAACACATCTAGTAAGTCAGTCTTGGATTAAATTCATTTATTTTTCTGCTAGATGTGGGTTATGTGACAGGCTATTAACACAGCGAGATGAGAGGAAGCTCTTGAAACATATCAGGTTCTGAGCGCTGTGTATTCCCAAAGCTTTGCCACATAAAAGAGTGCACACAAGCCTGTGAAATCAAATAGACACAACTGGTCATAAGGGGCTCATTTAAAAGCAGTTAGCCACCAATTAGCTCTTAAATTTCATCAGCGGTTAAACACACAATATTCCAGAATTAGCCTCCCCAAACTATCTCAAATTCTTAATTTGTGCTCCAGAAAACTTTCTGTAGGTCTGTGTTTTTAATAATGTATTTTCAAAACCGACAATAATCTACATTTAGCGCATTTTTAGCATTTGGGACATTGTGTTTTGACCAGTGATGGTTTTGCAGCGCTCATAATGTTTTGTGGTGAACGAGACCGTAACAGCCTGTGTAACTCTCACCTTCCTCTTATTGGAATATAAATTCATGTTGTGCGGCTGGCTGGCATTGGGTAAACAAATAAAATGCTGTTCAAAGTAACCGAGTGCTAGCACTGGTGTGAAACGAAATATTACTCCCTCTCCTTGACTTCCCAGGGTGGCTCTATTGTCATCGGCATGCCCAAAACCACAGGTTTCAAATTGCTTTTTGGGGTTTCACCCATCAGGATGTTTCTTTGCTGTTTGTATATGACTGTTTTGTGCATGTTTATAAGGTGCGCATGGCATTTTTGAATTGATTTCACTGCTAAAAATTGAAATGGAATATTTTGATATTCCATATTATACATATTGAAGTTTTATTGAAATGCTTTGCAGGGAGTTTTTTAAGGGATGAGCAAAAACAAGGCATCCCAAAGGAAAATGTTAGTTCTCAGAGGTTGCTTATATCCCTTAAATGTACAATAAATAAATAATTTTTTTATCTTTCTGTTTATAAGGAATTTAGGAATTTTAGATAAAACTTTAGATCTAAAATAATTGCAGTGTTGGGTAAAGTTACTTTTAAAAGTACTCCCTAAAAGTAACTAATTGTGTTATTAAGTAAAACAATTTTTTGGAATATAATAAACTACATTACTTTCGGGTTACTCTTCCCCACCTGGGCTGGGGAAATGAAAAGTTGTATTTCCTTGTAAACAAAAAAATAAGTTGTAAAACAAAAAGTTGTAATTTTAGCAATGCAAAAGCGTTTTTACACACTCTGGGTCTTATCATACATCCTGCGCAATGCAGCGGCCAGGCGCGACACAAGTGTTTTTTTGCTAGTTTCAGCCCGACACGGTTATCATTTTTTTTACATCCTGCGCCACATTGTTTAAATAGCAAATGCATTTGTGGCCATTTTCTGGGCACAGTGTTTAAAAATAAAACGATTACAATGAAAGTGGATGGTTTGCTTGCATGCTTTAACCACGCTTTAAGATCCATTGCCTCTCTGGAGAAGTGTTCAGTCTTTCCGCTTGCAAATTCCGCCATGTAAATATAGCGAATCAGCCATGGCAGGAATGAGACTGTTGTTGGTTTATTGCATGTTATGCCCAAAACACACCCATTACTGCAAGTGATTAGGGACAATCCTTTTAGACCATGTGCCAGGCACATCGACCATTTTTCCCGCTGTTAAACTAGAAAAAGTGGATTCAGGACACGGCCTGAGTGCACTTGCGCTATATGCTTTTGACTATCTGCTTAGATCCTTAAAATCGGGCCCTATAAGTGGAAATGATTAAAACTCAGGCTGAAGGAAATGCAAATTCACGGCTGTACAGTAGAGGGCGCAGCTCAAACATATTTAATTATTGCAGGCTTGCATAATATTCGTAAGTTTACATTTCATTGTTTTTATTCATGTTGAGGAATTCTGAATCTGTATTTGTGCAAGTGAGATGAGTAAATGCCTGCTCACATTTAAGTCTGAGAACTACAATAACCATCATGTTAAAGGAGTAGTTCACTTTAAAAAAAACTATTGCTGATAATTTACTCAACCCATGCCATCCAAGATGTCCATGTCATTCTTTTTTAAGTCTGAAAAGAAATTAAGGTTTTTGAGGAAAACATTCCAGGATTTTTCTCCATATAATGGACTTCAATGGGAACCAAACGGTTCAAGGTCCAAAAGACTTTCAGTACAAACTGCAAACTGTTGAAAGAGCTTTAAACAATTCCAGACGATGAATAAGGGTCTTATCAAGCGAAACGATTGGTCATTAAAGAAAATAATAATAACAAAAAGTTTAAGTTTTATAAGCTCAAATGCCTCGCCTTGCTCTGTTCTGTGACACGTCGTGACTCTCCTGGCTCGAACTCAGTTTATCTAAAATGAACAAATCTTTTTTTTTGTCATTCGGTTCATTCAGCGACGAAAATGAACGAGTTGACTCGGGAAAAGATTTTGTTCATTTTGATGAATGAGTTTGAATAGGAGAGTCAGCGAATGTGCATCACAGAACAGAGCAAGGCGACCACTCACAATTTCCTGAGGGACTGAAGAGCTGTCAGTCAATAAATATGAACTTGCATTACTTATTTGAAAAAGTAACACGGATATTTTGTGGTAAATTGAATACCAATGCGTTACTTTATCGGTTACTTAAAAAGTAATCTGATTACGTAATCCATGTTGCTTTTTATGAGTTACCGCCAACACTGCATACATGCATACATACGGTACATTATATATTATTATTTTTGTAACAAATAAATAAGGCCCTCAATAATATTTTAAAGTTCTATTTTTGTGGGATTTGTAGGATACTGCCTCCTCCTTTCTCAAGAGGCAGTATCTGTCCATCAAAGGCAATGTTTGTGACATTGTTGAGCTCTTTTTTTGAAACTCTACCGAGACATGTGAGATTAATCGATTTTCTTTTCTCAGTTGCTGAGAAAGTTACTGTTTTTGTTCTCCGTTTAATCTTTTCTAGTGGGGCATCAGAATCATCACAATTGAAATGTAAGATTGAAACAGTGTTTGATGATAATATGCAAAGTTGTTTCTCTGTCAAATAATGTACCATTCTCGTCATAAACATTTGAGTTACTTTTGATGTGTTAATGCACGCTGAGAATAGTTACACCGCCCAGTTATGACATGGACATGCGGAATGCTGGATGCCCCACAATGCCATTGTACGGCTTTTGGAAAACGATTAATGCCCCTTTGAAAGGCGCCTGCAATGTGGCAGTATCTGCGAAGAAAGTAGATCACACAAGCTCGGCTGGAGAGGGGCATCAATCCCTGACCTGCTCCCCAGACACCAGACACACAGGCGGTGGGGGGTTATTCTTCAGAGCGCACATGGCAGAGCGAAAGAAAGAGCGAAAAACTGACTCGGGTCGCTTTGATTCCAGTGTCAGTTCTGAAGCCATAACTTGATTAATGAGACTCGGTTGAATGGGCCTTTGAAAAGAAATGTCTTGACATTCATCTTTTAGTTGTCAGATGTCACAGGAGTGTTTAGCTTCATGACCCCCCAATGGGGAAGAAGAAAGTGAAAGGAATTAAAACTTTCAGTTGTTTAAGTGGCGAGGAACACAGGAACATCTCCGAGGAACAGTGCACAATGTGATTCTGGAGAAGATTACCATCAATTTCTAGCTTTCTCTCGCACACAGTCTTTTTGTTCTCCTTTGTTATTCTTTTTTTGGGGGCATTTTAGCGTTGCTTTGTTCTTTTCATTTCTCCCTGTGGTGCATGATAGGAAATTTGTCAGGAGCAGTCAACTCTGCAAACAGACTGCTTACGATTCATTTTCAGTTTAAATGGCAAAATCAACACTGTAGGACAAAGCAAAATCATCCATCCTCTTGTAAACATAAGGCACCAGAGCGTATCCATAAACTGTCATTTGATATTTTAAAGGGGTCATATGTACATTTGAATATTTTATTTTGCCTAAGGTCAACTTATGTTAGTAAAGTTAGTTAAATGGCAAAAACATTCATTATTAATACATATATAATATAGCCTGACTTCGTCATACTCATTTTCTTAATAAGAAACTGAGTGTAACCGCTCCATGGGCTTTGATTATGAGGCGTGTCTTAACCGAACCAGGAAAACAAAAACCTCTGCACTCAATTGGATAGTCGTAGACCTACAACCAATCAGAGCAACGCAGTAAGTCAACTCCTTTGCATAGCGCAGTTTTCAACTACAGAACTTGCTTATTTTAGAAGTTAAATAACGATTGTTGCTTCTTTTACTTACTTCTCTATGAGTGCGACCAAAGGAGAAACCACAAAGACCACAGGCTTTTCATTACGTCCCATCTTCTTAGCGACCATCAGAGCCAGCCGATAAGTTACACTTTCCCGAATCATGTTGGAAGGACGCCAAAAATATCTTTCCGATCAACAAATGCCTTGATTGCAGTTTTCTGTTTGTCTATTAAAATTAATGCACTGTCGATTTATTTTATTTTAACGCGATAGCGGTATCTATACATCTCAATTCTCCAGCTGCAGTCATCTCTGAAGGAAACCAGTTAAGCGCTCTTTGATAACGTGATGATTACGTCCTTGCAGATCACCTGTCCATCATCGTTTAAAGCCCGCCCTGGTAATTTAATTGGCCCGTTCATTTCTTGCCTGATCATAATTACTCCAATGGATCGAGTCCAGACCGAACTTCCCGAACAAAAAATTTTGTGGGCAGAGTTCGGGCTGGCATCCAGGCTATATATAATATACAATACCGTTCAAAAGTTTGGGGTTCGTAAATATTTTTAAAGGAAGTCCCTTATGCTCACCAAGATTGCATTTTTTTTTATTAAATACGCTGATTTGCTTTGCTTTTAATTTAGGGGAAACTGTGATGCATATTTTTTGGATTATTTTAATTAAGAGTTCCAAAGTAAAGCGTTTATTTGAAATAGAAGTCATTAGTCAGTGTGTCCTTGATGAATAAAATATATATTTTTAAAATGGTTAGTTCCAATCCTTGATTCTGATTGTTGTGCTTTTTCATGATAAAACATGGCTATGACCGCTTCACCCAGCGGTTCTGTTTACTCGCTGCACTTCATGTTGTTTTTATTTGAGTTTTCATGCATATTACACTTTGGAACGTTTTTGCTGTTTACGGTCAGGAACTATTTTATTGTAGCGGAAGGGAGGCTTTTAGTGATTTTACTTCATGAAAGTTGTACTAATACATATATTTTTTAACTTTTATTATTTTTAGTATGTGGTAACCGTTTTATTAAAACAATAAGGGACTCGAGGCAAGTGCTGTATCGTGAATAAGTAACGGCTGAAGGTGTTACTATGCTTAACGTCGTGCCTAATAGAGCCCGACCAGATAAAGGATTTTGAAGGCTGATACCGATACAAATATTTGTTGCTTTTAAAATCCGATATTCCGATATATCGGCCGAATATTTTTTATGTATTATTTTATTTCAGAAACGCACAACAAAACATTAACAGATTTCCCTAACATTAGTTATTTGTAGTTATTTATGAGTTTTAACTACAAAAATATTTGTAACTTTTACACACAGGATGTGTGACGCGATATAGTGCCCTCTGGTGGACAAACTATACAACTCCAACACTCATGACATGGTTGAAACGTGTTTCGTCCATTTTATTTTATTTTTGAAATATTCATTTATCGGCCATTATAACTGCCGATACCGATAGTTTGGAAAATGCCTAATCTGGCCAAACAATATCGGCCTGCCGATAAATCGGTTCTGGCTTTAGTGCTTAACAATGCCCTCATCCGTTACTTATCCACGATACAGCGCAGCCTCTCGTAACTTACATATACATTCACTTTACTTGCTCTGAAATATAATACCCTGATAGTGATGAATATGAAGTCCCTCAACATCACATTTCAAAATTAAAATTGGTTGCATATGGCGTTTCATGTTCATGTTTTATGTGTGAATAAAAGTCTAAATTTAATCTGTTCATCATATAAAGCAATCGTGTCTCTTCAGAAATTTTGGGCTAAACTGCTCGTTTCAGATTAGTTTTACAATCTCTTTATGAACTTTTTGAAGCTCCAAAGTGGTTTTTGCGTATATGGAGAGACAGAAAGCTCTCAGATTTCATCAAAAAGATCTTTATTTGGGTTCTGAAGATGAACAAAAGTCTTATGGGTTTGGAACGACATGAGGGTGGATGAGTAATTAATGACATAATCTTAATTTTTGGGTGAAGTATCCCTTTAAATTCGAACAGAGCAGATGACATAAGTTGAAGCAATGCCTACTATGTAAGATTTTTTTTTAAACCATTTTTAAGCAAGGTCAGCAAAACAGAGTCCATATTCATTTGAAATTCACAGAGGAGGTAGACTTAACCTTGGAATTGTTAGATGGTTTTGCAGGAATCTAACACATATCTCAAAGGAGTCTTTAGTGATTATGTAAACTTCCATCTAATTAAAAGAGATATGCCAGTGAAAGACCCCATACAGAGCCATTCCTTTAATTTGAGTCGAATTCATTAAAAGAAAAGCCATTTATATGATTGAATCAGGCTTTTGTACAGCCTGCTACCCGCCTCTTTTTCAGCTTGATAGGAAAAAGCAGCCTGTCTTATACACTTCACTTGCTGTGTGGCATCTTGAACCACATTACATGGTTTTTAAGCTGTATTTCGGTCATTTATCAATTATTATTTTTATACAAATCACTGTCATCAGTGCAGCTGCATTTTTTTTTCAGAATGTAAAATTGTCCTGAATTTAATAGTTGCTACACTCTTTAAAAATAAAGGTTCTAAAAATGGATTTTTTTCGCAGCAGTTCCATAGAAGAGTTCCATTTTATGTTCCTAAAGAACCTTTCAGGTTTTAATAATGCTTTTAATTTAAAAAACAAACAAACAAACAAACAGGAAAATCTTTTTTGGGGAAAATATTTTACATCTGTATGTTTTGTCTTATGTCTGTCAGTAATGCTAAGGGGTGTGTTTCCTGAAAACATTCGTTAGCCAAATATGGTCGCAGATTGCTTACCGTCGTTATCAGCATAGTTCAACGAGTCAGTGTTTCCCAATACAGTCGATTTCGAGCGAACGTTCAAACAGCATTGGCAAAGTTGTGTGTTTAAGCGACAGCTCTTAAACCTGTGGTTAGAGGCATCGATTTCTATATTGCATGACATTTGGACGTAATAAATCCTTATCTTGAGCAAAATAAGCAAGCTGACATTCAGGTGCAACCAGGTATCTATTAATTTAGAATACATACAAATGTCATTTACATCTTTTAGTTTGTCAAAAGAGTTTTAAGTACCAGATATTTGAAGAGTGCGCATGTGCGAACGTGCTCTACTATGTAAGAACGAGCCAAATATTGAATCTTGTAATAAAGCAAAATAACTGCTACATCGTTGTACGAAACGCATCCCAGTTTAATTATTTGTCCAAATGAAGCCCTCCTTCGGAAAAGCACAATGTGCTCTGATTGGTCGGCTCGAACTAGTGTGTTATGACAGGTCAACCGCTTCACGCGCTTGGGAAATGTCCCGCCCTTACAATAACCATGAGTTTCAACACACGACTAATGCAACGCAAACTGGTCTTGCTCCCTTTATTTTTTATATGCCTTGGTTCGGGAATTATTTAAATGAGCAATATTGTGACGTGTTCGTTCCCGAAGAAGAACCCCTATACGGCATTTCAGAAATTTTCGTAAACAAAAGGCACCGCGATACTTCCGGTTGGCAGAATGCGAGCGAACTCAAGAACGTGAGCTGATTTATCTTAAGCCAGGACTATCATTCGAGACTAATATTCAGTAAACTCGTTCTCTTTGAAGATTAGAGCTCAATGCCAGTCAATGCCTGAAGTAAAAGAGGGCTTTCCCCTTTCCACGCATCGACCATGAGACTCGCAATTGTCACTTTTCACACGCTCTCACGCCACACATACATTTTCTCACGCAACTTACCGAAATGTATATTCCTCATTTATGATATCAACCAATCAGTGTTTTTCCACTGCGCATAACAGCTGGAGAACAATTGTCACATAACATTTACCTCAGGAAAGCCATTTAATGACCATGATAGGCTATATAGCACGTTATTTTGGCAAGAAAAATGAGCTAGAGAGTATTTACTGATTATGTGTAGGCCTACTATATTACATATTTATTATATTTTTTACTTATATCATTAAAACCAGTTGTTGTTATGATAAAAACGCATTATATTGAATTAAAAAAAAAAATTATTAAATTTTTACATTTGACGGTGGGTCTCCTTCCAAGCAATTTACTCAGCGTTGCCAGTAGAGAAACACTTCGCCTTTTGCCACCCGGAAGAACGTCTATAGTGACGTCATGGTGAATTGTCGTATAGAGTTCAGTCGAATGAAAACATTTGCCCTCCTAATGCTGAAAATATCCTCAACTTCACAACAACACCAAAATAAGAGTACACTGTAAAAAATAAACCGTAAATTTTACGGTAAAAAAACGGCAGCTGTAGTTGCCAGAACTTTACCGTTAAAAATACGGTAGGAACGTTAATGGTTTTACAGACTTAACTTAAATTTACAGTAATAAACCGTATTTTATTTTCTGATAAAATGTGGATTTACCAACTTATCAACGTATTGATATCTGTTTTAGACCATTGTAATACACTGACAACCAACAATCATCACAGCAGTGATGAGAGTTACATGAGCAATCACAGCTCATTACAAGTGAATACTTGTATAAAGCAATACTTATTTAAAGAAGCTGCACAATGTCATTCACACAAACATTAAGCACCATCATGGTAACACACATAAAATAAAAAAAATGCAATAAACATTAATTTAACAACATTAAATGTAACATAAAACCCTAATGTACATAACTGATTAGAAAAAAAAACAATAAAACTATGAGGAACCATAGTTATTTCAACAAAAATACATAAAATGTGAAGTGTCACACAGGGAATTGTGGGAATGTCAATTTACGTTTTTCACTGTAAATTATACAACGATTTGTTCTTTTTCACTTTCAAAAACTGTAAATTTAACGGTATTTTACTGTAAAATTATATCACAGTTATTTACCGTGTATAGTACGAAAACTTTCTGTTAACCAATTAACAGTTTTGCACTGTAGCATTTTTACAGTATTTTACTGCTCATCATGGATATTTTTTACAGTGTACACAGTTTATCTGTCAGTCAATTGCATGTGAAAGTTGTATTCAGTTATACATACTGTATGTGCCCCTGACCCTTGTAGTGTAAGGCCGTAGTGTAATTCACACCCTGACCTTAGCAACTACCTAACAACACCCTAGCATCATCAATTCAATTCACAGCACTTTATTTGTCCCCAGGGGGAAATGTGAAGGGCACATTACAGTAGCATACACAGGCACACTGCACAACCACACACTATTTATTACACATAAATCAAAAATTAATCAGAATGCAAAAAAGCAGATAGAAATTATTTGTTCCTATTAAAACAAACAACATTTGCTCCCATCATCTTTCAGGTGCTTTCAGATATCCAAGCACCACTCACACTCTCTTCAGAAAATATAATATTCTCATAAGCAACCTCTGCCAAGCTGTCACATGATTGACCGGTAACGTGTTTGGTATGGTCCTGCTTAATCGTTTCATCCGTCTGATGTGTTTTAGTGTGCAGGTGGTGTGTATTCCAGACCATTTAATCAAGTCCGTGTCTCTTCCGGTGTATTCTCTGACCTCTCCAGCACGGCTTTAATGCTAGTGCCCGCTGCATTGATTCAACGTTCTAGTTACCAATTCATTTTGCCGATGGCAAGTCTCCTGGGGTTCAGACCGCATCTACTCTGGTCAGCAGTCTCCATCCTGCGGTCTATGCTAATGTCTGCCCATTTAAGAACGGGTCCTAGGGGACTGCGTGAGCTGACATCTGGACATTAACCTCTGATTTGAATTTCCTCCTGTCGTTTTGACGACTGATGAGGTGTTTGCTGTGGCTCATTACATCACTTCTTTCTTTATGTTGTGAATCAGTATAATGTGGACACTTGCAAGGGGCCTTGATTCATTAAATCTGGTGTACTGATAACACAGTTACAAGTTTTTGTAACATAAATTATTTTGTGCATCATATAACTTCATTGTAGATGTTAAAAATGTTCAATTTAATATAACTTTTTATGTTAATGGAAAGAATATTTTTACACAATGTATTAGTGCATTTAAATACTTAAATTAAAATGTGTGTGTGTGTGTGTGTGTATATATATATATATATATATATATATATATATATATATTTTTTTTTTTTAATGAGTATTTTTTAACTATGTAATATATATATATATATATATATATATATATATATATATATATATACACATATATATATATATATATATATATATATACACACACACACACACATATATATATATATATATATATATATATATATATATATATATATATATATATATATATATATACAGTTAAAATGATTTCTTGGACTATATTCACTGACTGGAAATATTGCTATATTTGAAAGTTTTTGGTGTGGTAATTTAGAAATTGGTGTTTGGTACATGTAACTTTTTGTTAAACACTTTTTTAGGTATTTTTACATACAAAAGATTATTTATAAATTAAAAATACAATACAAATGTTTTTGAAGACATGACTGACTTACAGAACTTGTTATTGAAAATAATTGAACTTATAAAATGCTTTTCCCATTTGTTTGGTTGATTACAATTATTATGCTTTGCCACAAAAAATAGCAAAATTTATTTTGTGAACAAAACAATTATAATCAATAATGAATTTTTTATACATCATATTTTTTGGAGAAATTGTTATTGAAAAGAATTGTGTTTTTTATTGATGTTTTAAAAAAATAGCACACATATATTAAAATATAGTTATTTGTAGGAGAACATACATTATAATCAAAAATGAAATTTCATTATTGATTATAATGGTTGTTTTGTCACAAAATTAATTTTTTGCTATTTTTTGTGGCAAAGCATAATAATTGTAATCAACAAACAAATGGGAAAAGCATTTTATAAGTTTAATTCTTCAATAACAAGTTCTGTAAGTCAGTCAAGTCTTCAAAAACATTTGTATTGTATTTTTAATTTATAAATATTTTTTTGTATGTAAAAATACCTTAAAAAAGCATTTTAAATAAGTTTAATTTTCTTTAAATAGGGTTTTATTACATCATGTTGTTTTTTTAGGCACATTGTATTTTTAAGTATTGGGAGGATTTTGACATGGGACAGTCCTAAAAAAGGCTCCCTGGACTGTGTATTTACTAAATATTGGAGTGGATTGAAACACACCTTGTTTAAAACACTCTCTAGAAAGATTCACGGCTTGTGCATGGGCATTAGCAGGGAACGGTCAGGGGTCTCAGCACGTGTGTGTGTGTGTGTGCGTGTGTGTGTGTGTGTGTATGCACCAGCGAGCCGGAGCCTAACCTCAGCCTCTATCTCCCAGCCCTTTGCAAACAGCAGCAGTGGTGCGCTTGTTGATAACACTGCCATTTTCAGCACTGCTGACCTCACAAAGTTTCCTTGGCCCCAGACATCATTCTCTCTCTCTTTCTTTCCCTCTTTTTAACCTTTAAACGGATGCTGAGTCTGCTACTGTTGATCTGTGCTGTAAACGGAGCGTTTCACTTCTTGCGCCTCCAGAATTCAGTCTATAAATGCATTCTAACGATCATCGATCATTTTACTTATTATGAGAGTTAGAACAAAACATGCAAACATTATTGCCTGTTTAATGTGTTGTATTACTCAATTTGGCTGTGAGCTTGCTGTTAAAAATGAGGGCTTTGTGAGTTTTGAGCTGCTTGTTGTTGTTGTTGTTAATGCGCCATTGGATTTTCCTAGAATGTTTTTACATTAGTAGAATGATTATTCTTTGTTTACTCTGTGAATGACTGGGTATTAGATTTATTAAAACCCAGTCCAAATAATTTTTCAAACTAATTTGCTGGAAAATATGATTGTGAGCTTTTATAACTTTCTAGAAATGTGATATTTATATAAAAAAAATATGTCAAATGCAGTGTTCAAGAAGTACGGTTCTGCCCATTAAAAACAAAAGTATTAAATTACCTCTTTAAAGGGAATGTTCACGTTTGTATTTATAAACGTTACACGCATTTATTTTATGTTCATTACATGGTATTTATCTAGATAAAATAAAAATATATTTAATAGAATTTAAATTTGTAAGTAGTCGTGAATTAATTATAATTAGACATTTTATTGGCGGATTTGTTAGTATATTTATTGTTAGTCAGGGTTTAACATACCCACAAAATTTTTTTTCTGTTTTTGCCAGTGTACCTTTAATACTTCTTTGTTAATTACTGTTTCATTGGCTTTCTTTGCATTGATCCAGTAATAACGCATCCCATTTTTCATTTATACACTGTAAACTTAAATAAGTTGGCAAAACTAATCAAAATGTAGGTAATTATTTTTTTAAGCTTCAGAAATTCAGTTTAAGTACATTTATTCTACTTATACATTTCAATTGCTCTTAACTTAAATATTTCAGTAAGCTAATTTAACTTAAAATGATCATGTAATCTAACTGTAAATATTTTTCAGTAGTGGAAACGGCAATAGCTTTAAGGTAATTGAGTAAATGTTTTGATAGCATAGCATCACAATTGAAATGATTATGGCAATATATTATTTAAATATATTATGGCAATGTAATATGTTAAAATGTATGTTAACATATTTTAAGTTTACTCCACTCGAACCAATTACACTGATCAAAAATGATAAACGCAACACGGTGTTTTTGTTCCCATTTTTCATGAGCTGAACTCAAAGATCTAAGACTTTTTTCAAAGATCTAAGGGGCCTTGGTATTGTGGCCAGCCTAAGGCACACCTGTGCAATAACTATGCTGTCTAATCAGCATCTTGATATGTCACACCTGTAAGGAGGATGGATTATCTCGGCAAAGGAGAAGTGTCATGAACACGTATCAGGCCTTTTGTGTATAGTCTTAGATCTTTGAGTTCAGTTCATGAAAATGGTAAAAAACAAAAAGTGTTGCATTTATTTTTATTATTAAGGGTTTACGGCGCCATGTGTTTATATTAGTGCTGTCAAACGATTAAAATATTTAATCGCCGATCAATTGGCATTAATGTCATAGTTAATCTTCGCCGATTAATCGCACATTTTCTAAATGTCTTTTGATTTCTTTTTGTTACATAATGTTTCTCGTTTCGAGTGCTACTCATCAACATGGGAAAGTGGATTGGCTTGTTTAGTGCAAATGTTTCTTTTTATTATTATTATTGAAAATGACATTGGAATAGTGTTCAGTTTCACACTAACGTACATTGCGCAATCTTACTCACACGATGTAACACTGTATCAATAAAAGGTGTGAGACGGAGTGCTGACGAGGTCCTGATATTGAGCGAGGAAGAGATGGAGAACTCGCATAGTACATATATATATACGTGTGTGTGTGTGTCTGTGTGTGTGTGTTTGCTTCGCCATCATCAAGTGGTGTTTCAGACTGACGTCTGGATGATGATAGCTCAGTTCACAATGACCAAACACACAGAGTGCTGCGTCTGACGCCTCGTCAGTTCACTCAAAACGGTCACCGTACTATTTGGCCGGCTCCAGGGCGCAGAAACGAGTGTGTGAAACCGCTAATCTGACTTCATTTGCTTGCGCGGCGCGAGGACGTTTTGTTGCTTCTTCGACAGCGCAAGCGGATCTAGCTAGACCGTATAACAAAACAACAGGCACGACGCTACATTCGCCGGGCTTGCGAGCCGGCTTTGAGTGAGATGAATGGGGCTCGAGAGCGCCGAAATGGATTCAGGATTCAGGACGCATGCCGTCCCTGTCTCGCAGAGCATGTGAAAAAAGTACAAACTCTGCTAGGGCAAGAGCCGTTAAAAAAAAAGACTGTTAATCGCAAATAAAAAATAACGCCGTTAAAAAATGGGTTTGCCTATCACGCCGATGATGACCGCGTTAAACTCGACAGCCCTAGTTTACACATATTGAAATGTTTTTTTTAAATAGCAAGAAAAATTATGTTTTCCATGTTCTGACTTCTTTTAAAGGACTAGTTCACTTTAAAACAACTTTTGCCTGATAATTTACTCACCCCTATATGTCATCCATGTCCTTCTGTCCCAGAAAAAGAAATTAAGGTTTTTGATAAAAACATTCCAGGATTTTCTCCATATAATGGACTTCAATTGGGAACCAAACGGTTCATGGTCTAAATGAGAGTTTCAGCGCAGCTTCAAAGGGCTTTGAAACGATACCAGACGATGAATAAGGGTCTTATCTAGCGAAAATGATCGGTCATTTCAAAAATAAATATAAAAGTTTAAGTTTCATAAGAACAAATGCTCACCTTGCTCTGTTCTGTGATGAGCGTTCGTGACTCTCCTGTGTGAACTCGTTCATCAAAATGAACAAATCTTTTTTCGAGTCATTTGGTTCATTCAACAAACCAAATGACTCGAAAAAGATTTGTTCATCTGCACTGAAGCTATCATTTGGACCTTGAACCGTTTGGTGCCCAATGAAGTCCATTAAATGGAGAAAATCCTGGAATGTTTTCATCAAAAACCCAAAATTCTTTTCCAACTCAGAAGAAAGACGTGGACATCTTGGATGACATGGGGGGTGGTGAGTAAATTATCAGCAAAATTTTTTTAAAAGTGAACTACTCCTTTAAGACCAGCTCAAAGTCAAGTGTTCAATAAGCGTTATGCAGGAGAAATGTCAAAAGTGTGGATCTACTACAGATTGTTCCCATCATGTGTAATGCTGTACAGCTCCCGCTCTTCTTAAACAGGATATGATGGATTTGTTTACAGTGGCGTCTCGCGGTGATAAGACTGCAGTCAGTCTCTGTTATCCTGGCATTCACTCTCCATGTGTGTCGATGATCTCAGCTCTTTCTTTCCTTCATCTCTTGGATCCTTTGAATGGCACTCTGTCTGTGCTTTATGTCTCTATAGAAGCAATCATAGAAGTTAATTTGTTTTTTTTTGTTTTCTTGACAAATGTTTAGTTGTTTTTTTTTCAAAAGAAAGATTGAATGTTTATCTTTCTATCAGATTAAAGCTTATTACACCCCTGACAGTCAGAGCGGTGAATGTTTTTCATGACACAGACTCCTTTAAGACCTTTTCACTCTTCTTGAAATAGACGTGTTTATCTCACTATCTTAACGAAGTCTAGAATGCAGCCTTTATGCAAGATTAATGGATGAAGTTTATTGATCTCAAAGGGGAAATTAATAAACATTCTAACATTGATTTTTGCAGAGTCTGGAATATATAAAAACAACACCATTCAAATATTTTAAATTTTTTTTGTTTTTTTTAAGAAGTCTTAAAGCAAAGCTGAACTTTCAACATCAATACTCCAGTCTTTGGTGTCACATGACCCTTTAGAAATGGATTTGGTACTTAATAAATATTTATTATTATAATCAATGTTGATTCATTGACGCGTTCCTTGCTGCAGTACACTCAAATTCCGGCATTTCTGATTTACAATTTGATCCATTTTTTTACAATTTGAAAAAAAAAAAAAAACGGCAGCTGTGGTTGCCAGAACTTTGCCGTTAAAAATACGGAAGGAACGTT
Organism: Hybognathus amarus; assembly: GCA_030378365.1. NCBI lineage: Eukaryota > Metazoa > Chordata > Actinopteri > Cypriniformes > Leuciscidae > Hybognathus > Hybognathus amarus. The sequence continues at coordinate 379,676 of JAQIUQ010007055.1, read as the reverse complement.
AATGGTTTTACAGACTTAACTTAAAATTTACAAAAATCGTATTTCATTTTCTGGAAAAATGTTGAAATGTTCAAAAATGCTAAATTTAACAGTATTTTACAGTAAAATTATATCACATTTATCTACCGTAGTACAGAAACTTTCTGTTAACCAATTAACGGTTTTGCACTGTAGCATTTTTACCGTTAAAATCACGATTATGTTTTTTACAGTGATATGTGTTAAATGAGTTAGGTCAAAAGTAATCTAAAACTAGTTGAAAAGTAATCCGAATACATTACCTAAAATGTGCAATCTAATAGACTGACGTTACTAATACATAAAAGTTGAAGTGTCACACAGGAATAGTATGAATGTCAATTTACGTTTTTTCACTGTAAATTATACAATGAGTTGTTCTTTTTCACTTTCAAAAACTGTAAATTTAACAGTATTTTACAGTAAAATTATATCACAGTTATTTACCGTATATAGTATGGAAACTTTCTGTTAACCAATTAACAGTTTTGCACTGTAGCATTTACAGGTCTTTTACCGATTAAATACGTATTATGTTTTTACAGTGAATAATGATAAATGATTAGGTCAAAAGTAATCTAAAACTAGTTGAAAAGTAATCCGAATACATTACCTAAAATGGGTAACAGAACTACGTTACTAATACATAAAATGTGAAGTGTCACACAGGGAATTGTGGGAATGTCAATTGTACGTTTTTCACTGTAAATTTTACAATGAGGATTCTTTTCACTTTCAAAAATGCTAAATTTAACAGTATTTTACAGTAAAATTATATCACATTTATTTACCGTATATAGTACAGAAACTTTCTGTTAACCAATTAAAGGTTTTGCACTGTAGCATTTTTACCATTAAAATCACGATTATGTTTTTACAGTGATATGTGATAAATGAGTTAGGTCAAAAGTAATCTAAAACTAGTTGAAATAGTAATCCGAATACATTACCTAAAATGTGCAATCTAATAGACTACGCTGACTAATACATAAAAGGTGAAGTGTCACACAGGGAGTAGTATGAATGTCAATTTACTTTTTTTCACTGTAAATTATACAATGAGTTGTTCTTTTTCACTTTCAAAAACTGTAAATTTAACGGTATTTTACAGTAAAATTATATCACAGTTATTTACCGTATATATAGTACGGAAACTTTCTATTAACCAAGTAACAGTTTTGCACTGTAGCATTTTTACAGTCTTTTACCGTTAAAATCACGATTATGTTTTACAGTGTAGGCCTATGTGATAAATGAATTAGGTCAAAGTAATCTAAAACTAGTTGAAAAGTAATCCGAATACATTACCTAAAATTGGTAATCTAATAGACAACGTTACTAATACATAAAATGTGAAGTGTCACACAGGGAATTGTGGGAATGTCAATTTACGTTTTTTCACTGTAAATTTTACAATGAGTTGTTTCTTTTTCACTTTCAATAATGCTAAATTTAATAGTATTCACAGTAAAATTATATCACATTTATTTACCGTATATAGTACAGAAACTTTCTGTTAACCAATTACCGGTTTTGCACTATAGCAATTTTTACCGTTAAAATCACGATTATGTTTTTACAGTGATATGTGATAAATGAGTTAGGTCAAAAGTAATCTAAACTAGTTGAAAAGTAATCGAATACATTACATAAAATGTGTAATCTAATAGATGACTGCTGACTAATACAATTTTTGTCATGTAATGCGTAATAACCGGTAACGGACTGCAATCGTAAAGTAATCTGCCCAGCACAGTTTGTATGTTTGTATGGCTACTGTAGGTAGATTGAAGGATGGACAGATTGATGGATGTTGTATTATAGAGGGATGGACCGAATGAATGGATGAGGCTCATTACGTCAGCGTGGTGAACACACAGGTGCCAGTAAAAACAGCGTGTGTCTGGTCGGGGCTGGAGGGAGTGTGTTTGCTAAATGCAGTTCACCATCTGCTTCCTCCTTACTCTCCTGGCAAACTGCTGCGGCTGTGTGAAACTTCAGAATATCGAAAGCATTTAGCACCTTATACGTCCCGCTTCTTTTCCGTGTTTACGGTGTGAAATAGTTATTGTAAATGCGTTATTGTGCGCAGCCAATATTTACGAAGTGTTGCAAAGCCACTTCCACCTACCATTGTCATAATTAAAGCGCTTTTCCGGCACACTTCGAATGAGCTTTTGGCACGACCGTTGTAAAAATCAATGATACTTGTTATAGCCTAGAATTTTTTTTTCTTTCTGCATTAAAAGAGGAAGCCTAATCAGCCTATAAGTCACAAACAACAGAGGGACGTGAATTTCGTCCCTCTGCATGTTTTAAGACCTCCGGTGGGGACTAGTCACCTTCACAGTGGAACACACTGGCTAAATTTAGCCTCATTAAACGGGATTAAACACACAGAAATGTCAGCGTCTGAGGACTGTTTTGTCCATAATGCTTTTGAGCATCACCAGAGGACGCTGCTTACAGAGGTGGAAACTGTGTTGCACAATTATATGGATCTCAGAAGATGGTTCTTCTTTCATTATCATCCCTTCTGCAACATGGGTGTTTCATCATTCCTTTTTTTTTGCTTTGATTACATTTTTCTGTGTGAGGGATTATGGGCGGATTAAGTTTAGCACTTCAAATGGTGCCGTGCGGATCGGAAAGCATATGTGCGATGCTGAGGAGAAGAAAGAGAGAGCGAGAGGAACCTGGCAAGGTGTCAGACTGTAAATGCCAGCTTGTTCATAATATCAGTTTGGGGGAAGGCTGGTTTAGTTGAAAGCATGCACAGACAGCTTCTCTTTCATGATTTTTTGTCACGTTCATAAACGCAGCTGGTATCCCAGGCCTCTGTGTTCATTAAAAAGCTGTCTCATTTAGGCCTGTGAAGGCTTTCATTCATCCCGGCTGTCGTAGAAATGTCAAATCTCACAACTCGTGCAGTCACTTTAAAAGTGACTTATCTTGGAAAAAGAGCATTTTACCTTTCTTCTTTTAAAATCGAAATGTTATACTTTCAGAACTCGAAGTTTTGAAAGTTTGGTGCATATCATTCAAAATAACTTTATTTGTGACATAATTAACATGACAATGACTGCTCACATTTACACATAAACACATATTTATTGTTCCACATCCTGATAAATGAAGCAGTAAATTAAATTAAATTAAATTAAAATGTTCCTTCTATATTATTTGTTTTAATCAATTTTATTATTTTTTTCTTTGCCTTTATGTTATCAAACCAGGTTAATTTAGACTTTCATAATATTAATGTCATTTTTACCCCTTTTTTATATATACTGTACCATTCAAAGTTTGGGGACAGTTCTTTATTATAGATATTTTTTTTTAACAAATGAATACTTTTATTCTGCAAGCATTCATTATCAAACATGACTCACTGTAAAAACATATTTTCATGATTTGTGATCACAGCATTTTTTCTTTTGTCAAATCAACTCAATCAAATAATTTATGTAGTTCAGATTACATAATATTTTGAGTTTCTGATGATTAAATCTTTTTCCTTCATTTTATTAACTCAAATTTTAAATTTTTCCAGGTTACTTATTTCTTTAAGTTAAACCAACAATATATTTTTACAGTTTACATTGTTGCAAAATATTTATATTTCAAATAAATGCTGTTCTTTAAACTTTCTATTAATAAAATTATCTTGAAAAAATGCATCCTGATTCCACAAAAACAACTGTTTTTGCATAATTTGATAATAATAAGAAATGTTTCTTGAGCAGCAAATCATCATATTACAATGATTTCTGAAGGGTCATGAAGACTGGAATAATGATGATAAAAGTTAAGCTTTGCATCACAGAAATAAATTACTTTATAAAATATATTGAAACAGATATTTTAAATTGCAATAATATTTCACAACACTGCTATTTTTATCATATTTTTAATCAAATAAATGCAGCCTTGGTGAGCAACTCAGAAACATTAACATTAAAAATGGTACAAGCATCAAACTTTTTTACTAAAAATAATGTATTCCTTTAATATAATTATAATTTCTTTATTTAATCTTTGCACTGTGGTGAAGAAATGTACAATATTTCCCTCAATTAAGTGGACCGACTATTAAACCAAATTAACCAGTTCATTAACCAACTCAAAATGATTCTCAAATTCAACACAAAGCTATAATATGAGTTCAGTAGACCTGAAATAGCGTGCAAGTCAATTAAACTGTTAATATTGTGCTTTTTTGGTGTTTTCCTTGACAAGTAACAAGGGATGATGTTAATGAAAAGTTCTCCTTTTGAGTTCCACAGAAACATTAACAGGCAACATAAGAGTTAAATTCCCCTTTCAGTGTTTTTACTGCATGTGTAGTGGACAGGGACGGACTATAAAACACCACAGAATGGAGATCATGACTCCTTTAAATGAAATTGCAAATATGCAAAAGCAAGTTAATTCCTCCTAGGTCTGAAATAGTGTTAAGGAAGTCCATGTTCTTCACTTCCACTGGCTGCATTCGAGCAAAAACACACACACACACAGCACAGCATCCATTAACCAGAGCTGCTGCTTAATGGATGTTGGATGTTTTCAAGTTGTAGAGCTGGAAAACAAGTTCAGGTTATGACTCTCCAGTGGGACCGTGGCAGGCAGGAGAGAGTCATTATCAGGCGGTGAGTGAAATACCGCTATATTCTCTCACACCGACTTTGAATGAGTCTCACTGTGAAGTTTAGCTGAGCGCCTCGCTTCATTTCAGACCCTTACTGCGGGACATTTGCGACTGCGCTATAGCGGCGCCCGGAGACATGCGAGATGGAAATGGGTCTGCGGATGCCGGAGTGGTTGTGACAGTGAAAAGGAGCAGTTTAGCGGTTAGCTGATAGGCTCCGGAGAGGACCGGTCCCTGAGCCATAAGGAAAGTGGCAGAGCATGGAGCGGTTGCCTGGAGACGGGACGAGGAGAGAGCAGTTTTGAGGTGGTGTGTGCGGGTCCGCAGGCGCTTTGAGCTCCCAGATCAGCTGCTGATGTTGTGCTCCTCTAAGGAATTTTAGGTTCTGAAGGTGTGAGACAAAGATGCAAGCATAAGGGATGCTGTGCTTTATGGGTAAAATGTCACTATAGGCACCTTTCTGCAGTGTTTGACTCCCAGCCCATCAAGATGTTGAATTGAGTCTCACAGGTCAGTTCAAGAGTAATATCTTGGGATGCACGATATATCGGCCACATTATCGGTATCGGCCGATATATGATGATTTTTAATGTTATCGTTATCGGCCCAACAATAACATTTAGCCGATATCTGAAAGCCGATAAATAATGTATTATTTTCTTCGAGCTGAGGCACTTAAGATGTGCACTGTTCAACGTGATACTTTATAAAATTGCTTGAAATACGATTGAAATCACTTTAAAAAAGGAAAATCCAGTTAAAACGCAAAATGCGCAGCGCAAGTCTGTCATATCGGCTACACAACATTAAAATAAGAACATCATAATTGTGTTTGTATCTTGGCTTTTAATGAGGAAAATCAAAAATTGTCTAAAAATTTGGGTTTAGATTTATCGGCCAAAATATCGGTTATCGGCTTTTAAATATAAAGAATTATCGGTTATCGGTATCGGCCAAAATTGTCATATCGGTGCATCCCTAGTAATATCAATAAATTTCAATTTCAATAAAATGATGCTGACCTTCATATCTGTGTAACTGGGTGGTGGGCTTGAAACAGACACCATTTACAGAGAGAAAACAAGTTTTTGGTTTTGCTTATACCTTGTTTTAATATGAACATAAATGTGTTTTTGGCCAGGAACAACGCAAGTGTTTTTTGTTATCATTTTCGTTATCACCAGTGCCCATGGGCTGCTGGTGATAAAAAAAAAAAATTTATGTTATCGTTATCGGCCCAACAAGAACATTTAGCCGATATCCAAAAGCTGATAAATAATGTATTATTTTCTTCGAGCTGAGGCACTTTAGATGTGCACTGTTCAACATGATGCTTTTTTAAAATTGCTTGAAATACGATTGAAATCACTTTAAAAAAGGAAAATCCAGTTAAAACGCAAAATGTGCAGCGCAAGTCTGTCATATCGGCTACACAACATTAAAATAAGAACATCATAATTGTGTTTGTAACCTGGCTTTTAATAAGGAAAATCAAAAATTGTCTAAAAATTTGGGTTTAGATTTATCTGCCAAAATATCGGTTATCGGCTTTCAAATATAAAGAATTATCGGTTATCGGTATTGGCCAAAATTGTCATATCGGTGCATCCCTAGTAATATCAATAAATTTCAATTTCAATAAAATGATGCTGACCTTCATATCACTGGATGACCATCACTGGATGTGTTATCAAAGGTGGGCTTGAAACACACACCATTTACAGAGAGAAAACAAGTTTTTGGTTTTGCTTATACCTTGTTTTAATATGAACATAAATGTGTGTTTTTGGCCAGGAACAACGCAAGTGTTTTTTGTTATCATTTTCGTTATCACCAGTGCCCATAGGCTGCTGGTCTGAAAACGAGGTGTGTTAGGGCGCATTGTTGTCCCGTTGCTATTTTGAGGCAACTGAAAAAGACTGAGCCATTGACCCATTGAAACCTGGTCCAAAGTCAATGGCGCAATATTTTTTGTTTTTTTAAAGAGCACGTTAGTAATCGTTAGTAATTCACAACGCATGTACACTGTGCTTATTACATACATAGTGTATTAAAATATTAAAAATAAAAAGGATTACAATGTAAAAGATCAATATTGTGACCATAAAGTTATGGTGGAATTCGGTTTGTCCGTAGATGATCTACTCGCGCTTTAAAGTAATACTTCACCTCTGGAAAGATGAATGTGTATTTAAAATGGGTAATTTATGTAGAAGAAATGTGAAATAATTTTTGAATTTGGAGCTTTCTAGACTGAGAAAGGCCAGAAAATGTATATTTGGCTTATGTGGATGAAAGACAACAACTCCCAGAATGCACTTGCTTCGCTGCCCAAGGAGGCCACGCCTACCGGTAACAGAGCGCAGTTGTTAAACAACAAGTCTAGGCTACTAGTGAGTCTCCGTGATGAGTCTGCCTGAAAATGTGTTTCGAGATCGCCCAAAATGTCCGGGATTCGGCTTTTGCGTACTGACAGTCGCCATTCATCATGTTTACTGTGGCGAGCGGGACGAGTGAGGGCCGCGGGAGAACGGTGCAAGGCCGGTGGCGTGATTACCGATGAGTCGACACCTGTGAGACGCACCGGTCTCATATCTCTCACGGAGGAGCGGGAATTTTCTTAGCAATGTTAAAACGCACATCAACTGATCACTTGTTTAGCGTTCATGTAAACACTACATTCAGATTCACCAATCGGAATGAATTCAGTTAGATTGAAACAAAAGCTGTGCATGTAAACAATGAATGGCGACTGCAGAAAGCAAAAGCTGAATCCAGGAACATTGACGGCCGGATATGTCTGGGAAAAGAGGACGGTAACCCCTAAAGTTACTACTCAGCTTTCTCCACAGAACAAGAGCCTTGATAATAATAAGAAATGTGTCTTGAGCAGCAAATCAGAATTGCCATTACAGGAAAAGATTGCATAATTATTAATGATATATTCAAATAGAAAACAGTTATTTTATTAATATTTCACAAGATTACATTTTTTTCAGATTTATTTACTTGATTAAGTTGACAAGAGTTAATACAGCACTTCTGCTTCTCCACGCCGAACTGTAAAACTGGCGACTCACTTTGAAACTCTTCTAGTCAGATAAACAGAGACATGAATGCTAGTTTGTATTTTAGAGCACCATGTTGATTTGCAGCCATCCGGAACGACTGACAGCTGAGAGCTCGCTGGTTAATTAAGTGATTTAAAGCTGCGAGATGCCAATCAGTGAGTCAGATGTAACGATTCATTCGTCAGAGGGAGCATCAGCTGGAGATTTCTCAGGCTTTGAGTTTGTGCGTACGCTTTCAAAGCATTGGAGAACTTTTGGCTGGGGATATACACTGACCTAAAGGATTATTAGGAACACCTGTTCAATTTCTCATTAATGCAATTATCTAATCAACCAATCACATGGCAGTTGCTTCAATGCATTTAGGGTGTGGTCCTGGTCAAGACAATCTCCTGAACTCCAAACTGAATGTCAGAATGGGAAAGAAAGGTGATTTAAGCAATTTTGAGCTTGGCATGGTTGTTGGTGCCAGACGGGCCGGTCTGAGTATTTCACAATCTGCTCAGTTACTGGGATTTTCACGCACAACCATTTCTAGGGATTACAAAGAATGGTGTAAAAGGGAAAACATCCAGTATGCAGCAGTCCTGTGGGCGAAAATGCCTTGTTGATGCTAGAGGTCAGAGGAGAATGGGCCAACTGATTCAAGCTGATAGAAGAGCAACTTTGACTGAAATAACCACTCGTTACAACCGAGGTATTTATGAAGCCACAACACGCACAACCTCTGAGGCGGATGGGCTACAACAGCAGAAGACCCCACCGGGTACCACTCATCTCCACTACAAATAGGAAAAAGAGGCTACAATTTGCAAGAGATCACCAAAATTGGACGGTTGAAGACTGGAAAAATGTTGCCTGGTCTCATGAGTCTCGATTTCTGTTGAGACATTCAGATGGTAGAGTCAGAATTTGGCGTAAACAGAATGAGAACATGGATCCATCATGCCTTGTTACCACTGTGCAGGCTGGTGGTGGTGGTGTAATGGTGTGGGGGATGTTTTCTTGGCACACTTTAGGACCCTTATTGCCAATTGGGCATCGTTTAAGTGACACGGCCTACCTGAGCATTGTTTCTGACCATGTCCATCCCTTTATGGCCACCATGTACCCATCCTCTGATGGCTACTTCCAGCAGGATAATGCACCATGTCACAAAGCTTGAATAATTTCAAATTAGTTTCTTGAACATGACAATGAGTTCACTGTACTAAAATGGCCCCCACAGTCACCAGATCTCCACCCAATAGAGCATCTTTGGGATGTGGTGGAATTGGAGCTTCGTGCCCTGGATGTCCATCCCACAAATCTGTAACTGCAAGATGCTATCCTATCAATATGGGTCAACATTTCTAAAGAACGCTTTCAGCACCTTGTTGAATCAATGCCACGTACATTTTTTTTTGGATTTTAAAGACAGTTTTGGTTCTCAGTCACAGATTTAATTGTATGTATATGTCTCTCAACAGTTTTCGGCAGCAAATAGCAAAACTGTAAGTGTATCTGCTTCAATAACAGCAGCATTATTACCTCACTAGTCAAAACTGTCATGTATTTTTTAAGTTGGTAAACTATTTTACTGATAAAATCATCAGAACAGTTTTAGGTGTGATATTTGAAAGAGCTTGTCGTACATTTTGAATAATCATTTGTAGCAAGAAAGTCGATTTTGTCCAATTATCAGAAGTTCAGTTTTCATGTAGACTTTAATTGCGTAAATGTTATTTTAGCCAACATATAGGTGACCTTGAAGCTAATAGACATGGAATTTAGATTTAATCAAGTTTTTAAATCGCAAATGTCTTTTATAACATTTTATCTGGTTTGCTACATGTCATGAACAATCAGTAAACGTGAAGACTGTCATATCCATACTTGTATTATTTTAGCTGTAATTAGACAGCTGTTTGAATGTTCTCACCTGTCAGATCTGCTCTCTCCAAGGTGGTCCGCTCTCGCTCTCACACTGAATTAGCCTGAGAAAGGTGCAGATGATTATAGGTTCCATAGCTTACGTTAATACTCATGCATCTCTCGCTCTCAAATCTGTTCTGCCTGTCTCTTTCTCTCTGCTCTCCCGCTGTGATTGTGTATTCATAAGCACAGCTCTCCGTTCATTCGTAATAACACGCTGATCCAAACAGATCAGGGAAAACGGGCAGAGTGCAAGGAAAACAGCTGTTATGTTACTTACACTCAAAATCCTTATGTCAACAAACAAACTAAGCGTATATTCAAAGATTAATTTAAATCTGGCAATGCCTCAGTTGGAAACAGTTTGATGATATATTGTGAACAGAGGTTTTATATATATGTATATATATGTTTTTTTTTTCAGTTTAAAAGGGATTATTTTGTTTAAAGTCGGCATGGAACGGACGTTACGAGAGTCTTTTTTCCCCTATTGTGACGTATTTCAGAGTGAAAGCTTCTTGAACAAGAAAAAAATTTAGGGCGGGACTTAATTTTTTCCATTGGAATTTGATTTGATGGTTGTGGTTTGCTATTGGTTAATCTAACACAGTCTCATCTCAATTCGTCATATAACTGACGTTTTGGGATGTCTTTTGACCATTCGTCAATATACGACTTTTTAGGGCCCCCTTAAACGTCGGTAGATGACGATCCCGGGTCGTCATACAACTGACGCTTTACCTTTAACGTCAGTTAGGTGACGAGTTGGGTTTAGGGTTAGGTTTATGTCTGGGGTAGAGTTAGGATCCCATAACGTCATCTACCGACGTTTAAGGGGGCCCTAAAAAGTCGTATATTGACGAATGGTCAAAAGACGTCCCAAAACGTCAGTTATATGACTAATTGGGATGAGACTGCGCTGGTTAATCTTATGTGAGTGACAGGTTGCCAGTAAACACATCATCAGAGAAGAGAAGAGATGATGCTGCAAGAGGGAGAAATCATTTTGATCTAAGGTTACGAAGGCACATGAATTGAAAAATATATTCCATAAAAAATAAGAGTTGTCCAGTTTTATTTTAATGGAGATTAACGATGGTCTTGCGGGTTTGGAACGACAGTAATTAACGACGAAATTTTCATTTTTGTACTATCCCTTTAAGCCTTTTCTGTGAAACTGCATGAAGTCTGCCAAGGATACCTTTAAATGGATAATATTTGAAAAATGGCTGTTACAGCTCAGAGATATGATTTTCGGCAATAAATATGCAAGTTGAGTAATTAAGAGAGCAAATGTTATGTTAATAAAAAGTTAAGCGCTCTGATTGGCGCTTTGGAGGCCCCGGGGGTCCCGCCATCATTGTATCAGAAACATTTCGGTGCTTCACACACACACACACACATACACACACACACACACACACACACACACACACACCACACACACACACACACACACACACACACACACACACACACACACACACACACACACACACACACACACACACACACACACACACACACACACACACACACACACACACACACATACACACAGCTGGACTGAAACTGAGGGTGCAGGCAGAAACCTGAAGCTGTGGGTTAAATTTATTAAAAACAACGTGTATGATGTATAATTTGGACCTTGTATATGAAGTGTGTAATTTCTGAACCATTAGTAGCACCAAATTGAATTGTGAAACTGGATTTTTACAGCGGAAAAAGAAAGCCTGAGTGCTTGCCTGTAATTCTCACCGCCACAATCAAGGCTTGACATTATCACCCGTTGTAAAAAGTGTTCAGTTCACTTGCTTAACAATTTCACTTTTTTTTGATTAAGCATGAAGTTTATTTACTTAAAACATTTTAGGAAACCCGTTGCCTTAAAATTATTAAGTTAAGTCAACTGATCATTTTTTACAGTGTAAAATATAATTTTTTCAATTGCAGTCTTTAAAAAATAAAACATCTGAAATAATAAACTAAGTGCAATGAAGAAAAATATATATTTTTACATATCTGAAATGCTTTTAATACTCGTTTTCCGAAGAATAGATACACAATACCAGCTGAGCTCTCTCTCTCTCTCTCTCTCTCTCTCTCTCTCTCCTCTCTCTCTCATCTCTCTCTCTCTCTCTGACTATCTCTGTACTCCTGACACGAGTAACACCCCGCCTCCCTTCACTCACTCATTTCAGTTGCTCCGGATGAATATTGTTGCTGTTACAGGGGTTGAATTTCAATGTGGGATTGGGCATATTGCGCATAATTCGCACATAAAGTACTAAATTGCCTCTCAGTCCTAATTTGAGTTTTTTTTTTTTCACTGCTCTATTGCACTTATTGCACTGTCAGATACTCACAAAAGATAATGTCAAAATTCTAGTCTTGGCAATGCATGTAAACACTGTCAGTTATGTTTTAAGTTTCCCCCAAAGCTTAAATTCAATCGCCCAAAATAGACTTTGGTTGTAAATAATAATTTAAAGTTTTGTCTAATTCTAATTCTATATCTAATGATATGTTGTTTGTATTGTATTCTTGCAGTTCTGCAATAATTGTGTATTGCATGCACACAGTATGGCTTGCATGCTCCCCTTTAATTCATGAAATATCCGTTGAGTCTTATTTTTTATATTTTTATATAATAACAATATAATTTTACTTATGTTTTCTGGAGTTTTTTGACTACTGAAATTTCAATCCACATTAAATAACACATTAGAGCACGTCTCCTCCAGAAGGTTCAAGGTTTTTTGACAACATCACCTCACAGTTGTTTATGCTTTTTGCTAAGCCAGTCTTCAAATAGCTTGCTAGCTATTTTGCACATTAAATAAGAGTATAATCATTTGTCCTATTTTGACATAAAATGACATCACCTTTAATTAACATATAAGAGATTACATCATTTCATAGAGTTTGCAGCTGTTAAATTGTGTTAAATTTAGTGTGAGATTTAAAAAAAGTAAGTGCAACTTCCTGATTCATAATTCATTTAACACCTTCATTTAGTATATATTTTTTTTCTAAGTTTGCAAGTTTGAGTATCAGGATTCTTATTATCACTGCAGTTCGTTGTGAAGTGTTTCACATCTGTCAGAATGTCTCACCTTTTGAATCAAACTTGATATCTTGAAACTTCCTTTTGATTAATTAGTCTGCCATCACCTGTCTTTCTGTTTTCTCTCCTTCCATCTTTCTTGCTTTCGCTTCGCACATCTACGTCTCACTCTTGTTCTACAGTGTGTGAGTATTTGTCTCGTTGGTCTTTCAGCAGAGCTCATTTCATCGCTCAATATTGTGTTTTGATGGAATATCACAGTGTTGTTGTTTCTGTGTCACACCGGTGGGATATTGCAAGGCCTTTACAATGCTCCGGAAATGTATTTTTCTCACTTCTGGAATGGCATTATTGTGACATTGTCATCCTGATCTTATGGCACACTGTCATTCTTTTTTCTGATGGCTGATTCTGATGATTTGCTGTCAACAGTAAAAGACAAAGTGCAACCGTGTCTTATGTTTTGTTGGCGACTGCGTTTTGAACAGGACAATAAAATAACATTGTCAGGGAAGGTCTTGGCCTCAGATCGTCTAAAGGATATTGCAATGCATGCTGTAATTACAAAAGCATTTTTTAATATAAGTTCAGGCATAATAGGGTCCGAAAACAACATTGTATGGCGAGAGACTAAGATTTCAAAATATCTTCTGTGTCTCACATTAGAAAGAAACTTAGTCGACATTGTCATTGTGAGTTTTGGTTCTTCTGCTGTTGTTGGCTGTAAAGATCTTTGAAATAACTGAAATCATTTGGCGAAGTGATATGGAACTGTAATGCTGATCAAAACCTGCCTGGAACTACTTTAGCCATGCATTTCCATGAAAACAATTGCACACCTTAGAACCAATCAGAATCATGCATTCACATGGCATAAATGATGACAGTTTACTCTCACAGTTTTTAAAGCATATGTCTGTGTAGTTGTTAGTGTGTTATGAGAGCTTTAACACATTTCTAGGCCGTTGTAGGGTGTTCTGTTTGGCTGCTAGGGTGTTGCTATGTGGGTAAGTGTTTTTAGCATGTTGCTGGTTTTGCTATGGATGTCTAAGTGGTCTTTAGGATTGTGCGACTGTTTGGATGTTCTGAGAGTTGTTAGCACTTCTATGGGTGCTAGGGTATTCTATGTTGTTGCTATGGCGTTGCTAGGGTGTTGATTTTTTTGCATGTTGCTATGGGGTTATAGGATGTTCTGAGTTGTTTTAGCATAGGCTATTGTTATGCATTTGGTAATGTTGTCTTAATGTGTTTTAGCACTGCTTCGATGTGGTTTTTAGTGTGTTCTGGATGCTTTTAGCACTTTTCTAGGGTTTTGCTCTGCGGTTACTGAAGTGTTTTAAGTTTATTTAGAATGTCACTATGTGGTTGCTGAGATTGTCTTAGTGTTTTTTTTAGAATGTTGTTATCCAGTAGTTTGAGTGTTTTAGCGTGTTGCTATGGTGTTCTTGCTGCATGTTGCCAGGGTGTTGCTATGTGGTTGAGAAGATGTTCTGAGGTTTTTGCAAATTGCTACAAAGATGCATGTACTGTATAGGCAGAGTTTTTTTTTTTTGCTGTGAGTTGCTGGTCATCTGCCAGGTGAAAATAATGTTATTTTATTACTTAGAAAAAAGGGTGCATCTCTACTGGTGGCAATATTTGCATTCACTTGAAGAAAAAAAAATCTACTCTGTTTTTCTGAATTAACGAGTTAATTTTTCATGAGAAAATTTTTTTATGCTCTGTTTTTCTGAATTAACGAGTTAATTTTTCATGAGAAAAATTTTTTTGCTCTGTTTTTCTGAATTAACGAGTTAATTTTTCATGAGAAAAATTTTTTTTGCTCTGTTTTTCTGAATTAATGAGTTAATTTTTCATGAGAAAAAAAGTTTTTGCTCTGTTTTTCTGAATTAAGCGAGTTCATTTTTCGTGAGAAATTTTTTTTTTTGCTTTATTTTCCTGAATTAATGAGTTAATTTTCATGGAATTTTTTTTGCTCTGTTTTCTGAATGAAAATTTTTTCTTATGAAAAATTAAGTCGTTAATTCAGAAAAACAGAGCAAAAACTTTTTTCTCACTGAAAAATTAAGTTGCTAATTCAGAAAAACAGAGCAAAAGCTTTTTTCTAATGAAAAATTAAGTCGTTAATTCAGAAAAACAGAGCAAAAACTTTTTTCTCATAAAAAATTAACTCATTAATTCAGAAAAACTAGAGCAAAAAAAATTTTCTCATGAAAAATTAAGTTGTCAATTCAGAAAAACAAGCAAAAAAAAAAATTTTGTCACTGAAAAATTAACTCGTTAATTCAGAAAAACAGAGTAGATTTTTTTTCTTCAAGTGAATGCAATACAGCCGATCTACATCTCTCCTCCAGATGTTTTTTTTTATTTATTTATTTTTTTTTTGACAGCACCACATCAAAGTAGTTCATGCTTTTTGGCAAGTGATCCTTCAAAATATCTAACTAGTTTTTTTGCATATTAATTAAGTGTAGAAGAATTTTTCAAAATAACTTCTTTTGTGTCTCACAGAAGAAAGAAACTTTAATGTAAACGATGACAGAATTAACTATCTCTTGAAGTGTAATTGGCACAAAGTCACTTTACTAGCCAGTCGAAATCGCATAACTTCCATATTATAAAGTAGGTAAAAAACAGTATGTGAAAAAAATAAGTATGTCAAGTACTCATAAAAGAATAGGTGAAAAGTACCCGGATGACCTACTACTTCCGCGAGATTCTAAAGTGTGCATATGGGTTCTATATATGTAGCATAGGGCTCTTTACTCAACTGCAAAGGACCTTTTATGCAAAAAATTTATGATAATGACAAGAAAGAACCCTTTTGGCACAATTCTTTATAGGCTATTATTCATTCATATATTACATTATTCTGCAACATTTTGCAGTTGTAATTAATTATTGTTTATTAAACTGTTGTAGTAACTTAATATCCCATTTTATTAATCGTGCTGATTTTTGAAGGATAAAAACTGAAATGGCACTCTTTGTGTGATATTGATTAATTAAATTTTTTAACCCCCATATCTTTAATTTTGTGATCATTCATGCATTGCATTTTTAGGGTTCCAAATACATAGCACTTTAGAACCTTTTAAGATTCTATATAGAACCTTTTCTTCTAAGAGTGTATGATGGACACTTCTACTATCCCATATAAGGCCAAGGGAGAGGATTTGTGAATAGCAGTGAAGCAACTGACACTAGTTGGTCACATTATAATGACAACATGGTGGATGTAGTACATCGAGATTATATTCATACTAGATAGGACATACTTTCTTAGCTGTTGTGAAGTAATTACTTATTCAAAATAAGTACCAAAGTCAAAAGTCTTTTCATGGGGCAAAAACTAAGATGGCATTCCAGTAGACATTCTGAGATGGTTTTATTTGCAGTGAACCATAGAGATAAAGAAGGTGAGAGGACGAGATAATACAATAAAATAATCGAAGAAAGCTACTGATACTGAGCATTCCCATAGCGATCCCATCAGCCATAAAAAGAGCGTCCAGACCCGTTAAACCCAACTGCACACTTGCCATACCAAGCAGTTCTCTCCCATGAAACTGCCCTGGGAAAGACAGAGAGCTAGATAGAGGTGAAGGGTGGGCTTGGTCGTAGCCATGTTGAGCTGTTTGTCGGCCCCTTTAATTACACAGAAGGAGAAAGAGAGCAGAAAATCACCTGATCGCCTACCGTCTGCCAGCCAATCTAATGGAGATGTACCCTGCTCATTTGCATATAAATTGGCTGGAAAATTGAAAAGTGCATTACGACATTTAGCTCCCACCCCAATAAAAAAAATCCAGTATTGCCTTAAGTCTCTTTATATGGAGAAATGGGCAGAAAGACAAGCTCTTAAGGAAAGAGCATGTTATCCAATAAGGCTGTCTATGTGATAAAATAAAGAAAGGATGTGATTCATTCATCAGCTGATAATGCTGTGTGTGTGGTATATTCTGAATGGCACATTACCATACTAGTCATACTATTTTACCAGCATATTTATTCCAGAGTATAGTATGCATAGTTTTGCATTACCTGGATGACCTATTACAATTGTCAATGTACATTAAACAAGTAGGGGAGAGCGGGCACAACCTAACGCTTTTTGGTTTTGGCTCAATTAATAAAAAAATAATTAGGTTAGATTAATACTTTTTTACACAAGCAACATACACATCTCTGCTACAAATGACCACTTAAAGTTTTTTTTCTAGGACCTACCATTTTCGTACAGTTGCACTGAAAGTGACAGAAGTGCAAATGTTACAACTTACCCCATATACGGGGTTAATTGTAACAGACAGAGGGGTTAGTTGTAACACTTGTGTGTAACACACATAATTCAGTACTATTTTATTTGTATAGTTGGATATTGTTTGTGCATCTGTATAGATATACCATACATCCATCCCTCATCCAATCATCCTTCTATTATGGATCAATATCATGGATAGAGACAGAAAAGGGCTGCATAGTTTTGCAATAAATAATAATAAATAAAATTATAAATATTGTAATTGCAATTAAATTAGATTTGTGTGTGGCAGCTGCATGTACAATTATTATTATTATTAATAATAATAACAGTAATAATAATTCAAATGAGCTTAAAATAAAAATTTAAAGGGTTTATTGCATTAATAACAGGCCATATTTTTAATAAATAAACTTATCATTCATAGTACACTAAATTTTAAACATTTAAATTCCAACATTGTTTGTGAAAGTCTAACGAAGTTAAATGTATAAATAAATACTCAAACCTGAAAAGTTGTGTGGCTTCGTTTTCATTTGATTATCATTGTACACTTGGCGGCTTAGTTGTAACACTGTGTTAGAATTAACCCCGCTGTGTATTACATATTTTAAGCCTAGCTGACTGTCGCTAGGAATTTCTGACATGTTTCAAAACGGTGCTATGTTTGAGCCAACAAGACAGTGATTAAGGCAATATAAAGTTAGATTTGGAAACGTATACACCCAACTCAAAAACCGATGAAAAAAATACTTTCATGGTGTCAAAACACTCTTTGTCCAGTATCTTCACGAAATATAATCAAAACTTTCCACAATTCGCGGAAGACCGTCTTCTGACAGCGAGAGAAAAATAGCGGAAAGACAACCTGCTTAATCCTGACGAACTATGTAAACGGTCCGTGTTACATTTAACCCCGCGTTAGGTTGTGCCCGCGCATCCCTAGATTATACAGCCTGGAATACTGTATCCCACAAAGCAAAGCGCTTAACTGGATTTGAAGTGTTCAGTTACTTTTCCAAGAGATCTAACTTGGAATGATCTGTTCTGGGCCATATTTAGAAAGCAGAATATAGAGACCTCGGGACAGACAGCAACCACATGGCAACACTGTAAAACCAATCTGGCATAGGCTAATGAAGGCAAGGTTTGCACATACAAACATAAAAAATAAAAATAAAAAAATATTTATTTATTTGCTTGGCATCAGGATTATGTTCAGGTTTTGCATTTATTACTTTTAATTTTGTGCTTTTTCTCTGTTTCCCTTCAGTTTAGCTCCCAGATGTTAGTTTCCATATTAGTTACACCTATTGCCTGTGTTTGCCCTTGTATATAGCATTGTGTTTCTAGCTGTCTTGGTTGGTTCTTGTCTTTGTTTTGTGTGTGGATAATATCTGATTGCTACATTTTTAGTTTGATATTAAAAGTCGAGGTGTGACGGTTCGATATTTTGTGAATTCTTTTCTTTGTTTTTTTTTATATGCATTATTATATGCATTCTTTTATTTATTTATTCTTTCATTAAAAATGCTTAATATTTACTTAAGTTGATCGTTGGACAACATGTACTGCAAATTGAAGATTCAATATTATGTCATGCAGGGCTTGGCATTAACTTTTTGAGGTACTTGTCCTTCGGACAAGTAAATTTATGTTTCACTTGTCCATGCACAAAAGTCACTTGTCCGGGTAAAGATTTATAATTTTATCTAGGGCTGCACGATTTGGGGAAAATGTCATATTGCGATTATTGAGGTCAATATTGCGGTTGTGATATGTGATTGCGATATAATAAACAAATGGTTTCATGAGTAAACTTGTTTGGTTCTAAACCAAATGCACACAGATTAGTGATAATTCTGAAATTAGCAATAACAACTAAATGATTGATAACACCTATTATGATTAATAAGCCATTGATATCTGGATAAAAATTTACTGTCTAACAGGTAGGACATATACAGAAATTGCATAAAGTTATCAAACAGTCTGCGCTGCATAAATTATTATATATAGACTACTCCTTATTAAAGCTACACAAGTTCTTTAATCAAGATCAGTGAGTAATTTTCTCTGTTCCCTTTGTTCTTTCATTAACTTTACTGACAGAACGCTTTATTGGTAGCTGGCCCTTTAAGAGCAGCCGCTGTGGACAGAGACGCGGATTTCACACGCACCTCATTCTCTCACGAGTCACAACTCTTTATGTCCATCATAAGACTGCTCTTATGTTATGAAGATACTCTGACAAATGACATTTTGGCTTAATTGTGTGTGTTGTTGATGTTCGTTCAAGCGCGAAAGAGAACTTCTGGCGCGCGGTCTGTGCATGCGCATTACACTGGCGTGCGTCTTTCTGTGAGTCACATTCAGGACATTCACAGGTAGCGCGAAAATGTGTTCGTTTCAAATTTGTAAAATTAAATCTGTAAAATAGACGTAACGAGTGGCACATAATGTGAAGTAACATAGCATTTTATTTTGTTTGAAATTTAACTTGAACTAATTTTCCCTTCTACTTGTCCTACAAAAAATCCACTTGTCCCGGACAAGCGGACAAGCCTTAATGTCGAGCCCTGTCATGTAGCACAACTCCCATCTGAAACGTTTATTGTTGCACATTACATAGGCCTACTTTTTTACTTTTTTAATAACTTTTTTTATATGAAGATTGGATGAATGGATGGATAGACAGACAGATTGGCTGAAAGAATGACAGATGGATGGATGGATGAGATAGACAGATGGAATGACAGTTACATGAATGAATGGATGGATAGACTGCACAGTATGCAGTGTGCTAGTTTTAGAAAGGTATCTGATGTCTTCGAGTCACTTTATCTAAGCCCCATGTGTTCAGACAAACTAACAGAAACACTATTACAGCAGCGAAGAGCTCGGAAAGGATTCTGGGTTTGTGTTTGCCACAAATCAATACGAAGTATTAGGAATATGATGAATGGGCCAGAACACAAAGTCAAGGAGCCAGATAGCGTATGTGTGTGAGTGTGTTCCCTCTGTGTGTATTTGATTGAGATGAAGGTGACCTAGTTTATTGCTCAGCTTTAGTCCCTCTTGTTCTATTCAATGGGTTTAACTTCTCATCTGAATATATATGGAGAGAGAGCTAGATTGAGCGAGTGAATATTTATGTTGGTGTGTGTTTGTGATGGCAGTTTGCAGGTGAGAGAGAGGGCAGACTGGGAGAGCACTGTTAGCAATAAGAAATGATGGTGTGTGTGTGTGTGTGTGTGTGTGCAGTGGCGCTCTTGAGGTGTCCTTAGCTGTCGCAGTCGTAAAGCATGACTGTGGAATACTGATTTCCAGTACCTTCCCTTTCACTATCCCTCTCTCTCTCTCTTTCTGCCACTCATCTGTCTGATTGCATCGCAGCTGGAGTGTGTGCTGTCCACCCTCTCTAATACAGCTGTGATCCAGGTGAATAGAGATGCATTCAGACTGACTGTTGCTTTTAAACATTTGCAAATGTTACTCGTCTTTGGGTTCTTTGAGCTACAGGACGTAACAAGATCTGTCTTTGAGATGCACACCATCTCCATAAGCATTTCCTTGTGAAATCTCAATTTGTGTACTAATACATGTAATTGATCTACTTCATGTGCAGTGCAAAGTATTGTATATCAGATATTAGCATTATCTATCCTACATCATTATTATATATTATTATTATTATATATGCTTGGATATATAGTATATATAGATGAACTTTAGAACTGATTCAGGTGAACAGAGGATCCTATGTAATATATATATATATATATATATATATATATATATATATATATATATATATATATATATATATATATATATATTAGGGCTGTCAAGCGATTAATCGTATCCAAAATAAAAGTTTGTGTTTACATTATATATGTGGGTGCACTGTGTATAATCATTTATATATATATATATATATATATATATATATATATATAGGGCTGTGCAAAAATTAATTGCGATTAATCGCATCCAAAATATAATTATTTTGTATATAAATACACACACATGCATGTATATATTTAAGGACATGTGTTATTCATATATAAAATATTTATATAATATAGATTATGTATTTATATGTATATACAGAATTTAAGTGCAAATAATTCTAAAATATATACATGCATAGGTATTTATATATACAAAATAATTATATACAGCACAAACAAATATATTACGTGCACAGACTTTTAATTTGGATGCGATTAATCGCAATTAACTTTGCACAGCCCTAATATATATATAAATACACACACATGCTTGTTTATATTTAAGAAATATTTTAATGTATATACTGTATATAGATTTCTATATAATTTATATTTTATATAAATATTTTATATATAAATAATATTTTTTTTCTTAAATAAACATGCATGTTTGTGGATTTTATATATATATATATATATATACAAAATAATTATACACAGTGCACCCACATATGTTATGTAAACACAGACTTTTATTTTGTATGCGATTAATCGTTTGACAGCCCAAATATATATATATATATATATATATATGTGTGTGTGTGTATATAGTATACATACCTTACATACACACAAACGCATGTATATGCATATATATATATTTAGATATATGTGTGTGTATATATGCACGGTTCAGTGTCTTGTTTATGAAGTACTGTTGTTTTTTGTGTCTTTTTATTATGAACATAAAGCCAATAAATACCAATAAATATAAATACCAAGAGCCAACAAACACAAAAAAGAAATATTTTTTAATTAAAATATCCATCCGCATGGCCTCATTCTTGAATAATTCGTGATGTTGAACCATATTTATCAACCATAAAAGCCCAAAATAATAGATTGTGTATTGCCCTCTGAGTAAGACATTTAATTTACGAGCCAATTAATACATCGCTCACCTCGCTTCCATTTTGTTTTTATATGTATGACTGTGTTTTCGCATGTTTCTCTGTAGATAAATAGAGCGCTGAACCCATAGTTTAATTTCAGAGTTGAATTTCAGATGATTTCCCTAATCACCAGAACCGAAGAGCACTATAGACACCACTGCTTCTGCTAACAGCTTTTATTGTTACTAAAGACAGGCCTTATATTTTATTACGCCTGTCGCACAGTACAATATTGCCCATGATTCCCTGTAGGAGAGAGTTAATCCACTAACTGCTCACTCACTGTGTCTGGAAACGGAAACAGAAGTCACTGCAGGGAACAATGAATCGGTACACACACACACACACACACACAAACAAACAACTGCGGTTCTTAACTAGGCAGTTAATCTGACGAGACTGTCAGAATGACACATGCAAAAGGAGAGAAAGGAGAGAAATGTCTTTGTTAAGAGGCAGAAAAACACATCTATCGTGCGCAGTCTGCTTGAAGAGTGTGTGTCTGCTTCGAGAATGCTTGTTGCACGGCTAATCGGTTCACAATTTGTCTCACTTTGCGTTTGCAATGTATTGCCCTGAAAAGTGTAAATTATGTAATAAAACCGTTGTTCTGTTTGATCGACATGCCAGACTGACATAGCAACATTGATTCAACCAATGGTGTGAGATTAGGGCGGGGCTATCTGTCTGTTGGCCAATGACAAGAGTATGGAACTTAAGTCACATTTTAAAAAAAGGATAGATAGATGCTATCTGCAGAATTCCTCTATTGATGCTGCGTTCCAGGCAAGTTTTTGAGCATGTAAATCACGACTTCAAACCATGACTCAAGACTTTGTTGCATTCCAGGTCATTCACGCCAAACTGCCTGAACACAAGGAATTGTGGTAGCTAGATGTAAACAAACCAGCATGGTGGACCTTTGTAATAATTTCTGTCGCCAAAGGTTGAGGGAAGGCATAAGGCAAGATAAGCTGTTATTTTATTTGTATATTTGGAAATGTATTTGGTATTAATTTATCATTGCACTCAATAGACTTAAAACTAGTCTATGTGACGTCAGAGCTCGTAACTGGGAGTACATCGATCTACACTCTCAGAAAAAAAGGTACAAAAGCTGTCACTGGCGCTGTACCTCTTCAAAAGGTACACTTTTGTACCCAAAGGCTGTATATTGGTACCTTAGTTGGTACATATTAGTACAATTGGTACATATTAGCACCTAAAATGTACATATTAGTAGCTAAAATGTACAGATTACCACCTAAAATGTACATATTACCACCTAAAATTGAGATATTAGCTCATGAAATGGACATATTAACACTTAAAATGTACATATTAGTACCTAAAATGTAAATATTACCAACTAAAATGTACATATTAGCACCTAAAATGTACATATTAGCTCCTGAAATGGACATATTAGCACCTAAAATGTACATATTAGCACCTGAAATGTACATATTAGCACTTAAAATGTACATATTAGCTCCTGAAATGGACATATTAGCACCTAAAATGTACAAATTAGCACCTGAAATGTACATATTAGCACTTAAAATGTACATATAGCACCTAAAATGTACATAATTATTAGCAGCTAAAATGTACATAATTATTAGCACCTAAAATGTACATTGTAACACTTAAATGTACATATTAGCACCTAAAATGTACATAATTATTAGCACCTACAATGTACATATTAGCACCTGAAATGTCCATATTAGCACCTAAAATGGACAAAAGTTTACCTTTTGAAAAGGTACAGCCCCAGTGACAGCTTTTGTACCTTTTTTCTGAGAGTGGTACGGGTGGGAAGTCACGGGTTCGACTGCCGTTCCAGTGCACTTTCCCGGGAATAAGGTTGGAAAAACACGGGTCACAAGTTGTCTGGAACGCGGCATAAGTTACAGATTTAGGGCTAGATTTACTAACAGCTTGCGCCAGCGCAAACCCTCTTTTGGCGTTAAAAAAACTACTGTCAGGATTTACTAAAGACACACTGTGAAAATGAGCACTGAAAAGGCGTAGACAGGGTTATTTTTGCACCTGACCTTATTGCATTTGCATTTGTGGGAGTTTCCCAGGTTTGCGCTAGTCAATTTACTGGTATTTGCGCATTTATTTACTGCCCAATAAAAGCATGGTATGTTAGTTAGATTTGTGTTGGTCATTATGGAAATGATCTGCTTGCGTCTGCGTTTTTTAATTTGAGCATCATAAGTTGGTCAAACACAGAACTTAAAAGAGGAGCGCAATTCCAAAATTCCAAAATTTGGAATTTTGAAATGAAAAATTCAAAAATTCAAAATTTTCGAATTTCGGAATTTGACCTGTTTAGTAAATCTGGCCCTTAATGTGTTGCTTTGAGGTTACTAGGGTTTTCTTGTTGGTTGCTAGATGGTCACTTATTGGCCCTAGTGGATTGTTTACCTTTTATTTTATATCAATTAAATACATTATAAATACATTTAATAATTTTTTTGTTGGGTCTGACTTCAAAATGTCAAAGGTGTGTAACTCCCTATATAACCTCAATCACCTTTCTGCCTTCAATATTCTGCATCAGTCAATATTTCGGTAACACTTTATTTTAATGTGTCATTGTTACATATGTTACATGTAATTACAATAGTAATAACTATAAATTATGCATAATTACATGCAACTAGCCCTAAACCCTAATCCTAACCCTTTAGTAAGTACATGTAGTTACTTAATATTACTCAGTACTTAAATGTATAATTACAGTGTAACAATGACATATTAGAATAAAGTGTAACCAATATTTCTGCTTTTTCTTTCTTTGGAGGATACACTATGTTAAATATGTTATTACTTTTTACTTGATTGTTACTGTATAACAAAGTATTTATATATAACAGAGTATTCTTGAAAATAACAGTATTTTCCAGACCAAAAATATCATTTAATCTACATTTTACTTTTGTTTTAAATTATTTTTACTTTTCTAGTCATGGACACTCTTATATTCCCTTGACTCTTATAGGACAGTTCTTATTGGGACATGACCCAGGTCTTAGCAAACACAAAAAAGACATATGATATTAATTTGGATATACTAATAATCAAACAATAAGCATGATGAATCAATTCCCTGGTCTTAAATGTGTTATAATTTTAGTGCATGTCTTCATGCAGGGAGCTCAGCCAATCAGGTGCTCGCTCATTTAACTAATACAAATCAGTTTCACATTTCACTGTGGCAAATGAGAAACCCCAGCATCAGTGATCGATTTCACGCATACATGTTTGATCGTCTGATAAGCAAATGATCATTAAGCATCTCTGTGTAACACAATTAAATCTCAGTCTCCCATGCAGCGGTTAGCCTGGATATCTATCTCGCTTAAGTACGGTTTGCTGTAATTGCTTTATAACAGACGCAATATGAAGTGCATGGGAACATGGTTCATTAATGACTTGGTTAAGAGTGTTTTTAAATGGTTATCCCCAGTCGACGTTTATGATATGATCTGATTTGACTTCCCTTGCGGTTGCCGTGGGGGTCTCGTCGTAAGATAATGAGTTGACGGTTGCCATGGTTTCGGCAGGCATCAGGGATCGTCAAGGATTGCGTGGCCTCAGGAGTGGAACAGGAAGAAACCATCAGCATCTCAGCGGCCTTCAAATGTAATTATGTAGAAGTGAAATTATTTTATTGCAAGGAGAGGAAGAGAAAAAAATCTGATTGTTTATGTTGAGGAGAAAGGAAATACCAAGTGTTGAAGAACAGATACTGTTATTGATGGGGTTGATTAATGTCTATGTGTTCTAGTTTAAACTTGAACCAAATCTGAATTAAATTGTCACTTGTTTTCACTAGCTACAGGATTTATGTATATACAGTGTGTATATATATATATATATATATATATATATATATATATATATATATATATATATATATATATATATATACTATTCTCCTGCCTATCTTTAATACAAAAGCTAGTGCTGACAAATCGATTTAAAATTTCGTGTGTGGGTGTGAGGCAAGGGAGGCAGTGCCTACTCAAAAAATTGGACGAGAAAATAATCCATATTACAGAAATCAAGCAACACCAATATTAAAAAATGTGACATTGAAATGTGTATAAATCACTCGATTTTCTAAAGTAACACTGTCCAAAAGCGACAACCACAAGTAGAGTTACAGCGGGACTCTCTTGCCTCCCCTGATCCCATTGTGTTTTAACAGACCCGCGTGCTGGGTTTAGTGGGGGTGATTAAGAATGAATGAGGGAAGTAATGGGATAGGAGGCAATGCCTCTGTCGCTCTCTGATTGGATATGATTGGTAATGATTAGATATGTGCGATAAATCCCGCCTCTTGTGCATGTTTTCTGAATTGGTCTGAATGAACAACATTAATGGCGTTAATGGGAAGACTAATTAAAAAGTAAACAACTCACCCACTTAGATATCACCGCTTTGTCACGTCAAAATCAAACGTGAAA
This sequence comes from Hybognathus amarus, assembly GCA_030378365.1. Classification (NCBI taxonomy): domain Eukaryota; kingdom Metazoa; phylum Chordata; class Actinopteri; order Cypriniformes; family Leuciscidae; genus Hybognathus; species Hybognathus amarus. Next base: position 353,301 of record JAQIUQ010007055.1, on the reverse strand, counting down.
TGGCTTTGGTGAAGTTAAAGGTTCATCTTCGTGTCTTTTGCCAGTATGACTGATGATCTAAGAAATAAATTAGCAATCAGTTAGAAATTAGCATCAGTTCACTCATAAATCGTTACTGCCTAAAGTTATTACTTTGGAACAGATGTAAAATGCTTAAAAAAATTGACAATATTTATACTTTGTTTTAAAAAATGTACATTAATTAGCCACTAAATAGATTTGTATTTGGTCTTTCTTTTTTATTATGTAATGTTTAATTAAACTGAAAAATATAACAACATGTTGTCACTAAACTTAAGTTACCAAATGTTTTGACAACCGCCATAATTCTCACTCCAAGTTAAACTCAAAAGTTGGCAGACCAGTATTATTATTTTTATTATTATTTTTTTTTTGCAATTTAATATGTTGAAATTTCAGGCAGTATGAACTTCTGTCTGGATGTCTTTGTAGACAGATTTTGTTTAGTCCTCCAAAAAAAAAAAAGATTTTATCAAAACATTGGCAACCTTCAATCGCACAGTAAAGCTGTCCTTCGCGCCATTACCTTCTCAGCCCATAGGCTGGCATATCCTAACACATATATGTGTCAAACAGAAGTCAAATATTTGATCACACATATGCTCTCAGTGGGTGAGAATGAGACTGGCGGCGAATTATTTCTCTTTCTCCAGCCCTGTTGAACATCGCTGACTGTTTCCACGGCAACAGAAGCGGAGGGGAAAAATCAGTAGGGAGAGCAGGGTAGTCATGTTGAAAATGTTCTCTTTTTTTGGTCTTATTATCTGTTGGAGTGCAAAGAAGCAAAGGGCCTTGATACCTGCATTTGATTTCCAAAATATCCTTTTTATAATACTAATAAACTCAAATCCCTTTGTGAGGGTTAGAGATCCAGGGCCGGTTTCACGAAACATGATATTCTTAGGTCCCATGGCATGAAATGTCCACTTTCTGAGTTTTTTTTTAACATTACTATGAGTTCCGCTAGCCTGTATATGGTCCCCCAGTGGCTAGAAATGTCAATAGGTGTGAGCCGATCGTTGGCAATCTTTCTCTCCCTTTGAGAAAATGAAAGCTCAGAAGGGCTGATCTGGAATCTCCCCTGTATGATGTCATAAGGGGGAAAGGTAACCTCCCCTTTCTCTGCTTTTGCCCACCCAGAGAATTTGGCTCGCCCATGAAGAAAACTTAGTTAATGCCCTTGCACACTTGCGAGTCCGAAATTCGCATCCAAAATTTTTGCATGTTAAAAATAAATACGTTATGTCAATCACGCTTGCACAATGCCTCCGAAACTTTCGTTCGTAAAAAAACGAATTGGGTTAGATTTTCTGCGTTTTCGCATCCATAGCAAGCAGTTTGAATGGAGTTTGAATGGTGTTGATAATTCAGAGCCACTGAATCACGAATACGAAAAAAAGCAATATAAAAATTTCGTATTCAGTGTGCAATGGCCTTTAGGAAGAACGAACGCGTGAGCACGATTAATTTTTCCTCGAGAGATATCATGGCTTGCGAACGAGCGAAGCATGGCAGTTGATTTTTTAGTTCCTTCATCTGAGCCTCTGAAGAAACAATGGGTTCATTTTATTTTCTCTGGAAATGCGCCGACACATCTTCCCAAAGTTTGGGCCAATACAGAGCTGGCCTCGATGAACTATTTCGTTCAATACCGTTTATGTATAAGTCAAAGCCAGTGACTAAAATATCAACTTCACATTGTTTCATTTAGTAGGATGAAAATAATCGTATTTAAATTGTGAACAAATTATACAGAAAGCGATCAAAGAACAATCTTTACTTTTTTCTGTTTGGTATTGTAACTTGACTTCAACTTGACTTGACCCTTAGCAGGACTTCGACTTGACTAGCTCTGAAGTAAACCACTGACTTGACTCTGACTCTTAGCAGGATCTGACTTAACTAGCTTGAAGTAAACCACTGACTTGACTTGACTTGACCCTTAGCAGGATTCTACTTGACTTGACCACCGACTCTGACTCTGACCCTCAGCAGGATTCGACTTAACTAGCTTGAAGTAAACCACTGACTTGACTTGACCCTTAGCAGGACTCGACTTGACTAGCTTGAAGTAAACCGCTGACTTGACTTGACCCTTAGCAGGATCTCAACTTAACTCAGCTCTGAAGTAAACCACTGATCTTGACTTGACTCTTAGCAGGATCTCGACTCTGACTAGCTCTGAAGTAAACCACTGACTCTGACTTGACTCTTAGCAGGATCTCGACTTAACTAGCTTGAAGTAAACCACTGACTTGACTTGACTTGACCCTTAGCAGGATCTCGACTCTGACTCTGACCACTGACTTGACTTGACCCTTAGCAGGATCTCGACTTAACTAGCTTGAAGTAAACCACTGACTCTGACTTGACCCTTAGCAGGATCTCGACTTGACTAGCTTGAAGTAAACCACTGACTTGACTTGACCCTTAGCAGGACTCGACTTAACTAGCTTGAAGTAAACCACTGACTTGATCTTGACCCTTAGCAGGACTCCACTTAACTAGCTTGAAGTAAACCACTGACTTGACTTGACTTGACCCTTAGCAGGATCTCGACTCAACTAGCTTGAAGTAAACCACTAACTTGACTTGACTTGACCCTTAGCAGGACTCTGACTTAACTAGCTTGAAGTAAACCACTGACTCTGACTCTGACTTGACACTTAGCAGGATCGACTCAACTCAGCTCTGAAGTAAACCACTAACTTGATCTTGACTTGACCCTTAGCAGGATCTGACTCAACTAGCTTGAAGTAAACCACTCGACTTGACTTGACCCTCAGCAGGATCTCAACTTAACTAGCTTGAAGTAAACCACTGACTCTGACTTGACCCTTAGCAGGATCTCGACTTAACTAGCTTGAAGTAAACCACTGACTTGACTTGACTTGACCCTTAGCAGGATCTCGACTTAACTAGCTTGAAGTAAACCACTGACTTGACTTGACCCTTAGCAGGACTCGACTTAACTAGCTTGAAGTAAACCACTGACTTGACTTGACTTGACCCTTAGCAGGATCTCGACTCAACTAGCTTGAAGTAAACCACTGACTTGACTCTGACCCTTAGCAGGATTCTGACTTAACTAGCTTGAAGTAAACCACTAACTTGACTTGACTTGACCCTTAGCAGGATCTCGACTTAACTAGCTTGAAGTAAACCACTGACTTGACTTACTTGACTTGACCCTTATCAGGATCTCGACTCTAACTAGCTTGAAGTGAACCACTGACTTGACTTGGTTGTGTGTACCTGCGACTAAGACTTGCTTGAGACTTGATGGTAGGGACTTGAGACTTACTTGTGACTTGAACATATGTGACTTACTCCCATCTCTGCTAATTTGCATATTCATTAATGCACATACTAAATGAAGCAAGGGTGTAGAGTTACTTTCAAGCTATTTTAAGGCGTGAACAATTTTTTTCACAAGAAAAAAAAAACGTTTAAATATGTAATGTTGGTGATCAAAGATGAGTTTTAAGGTATAAAATGATTGACTGCAGGGGGGCTTTAAGAAGATTTCAGTGAATATCGTAATATCTTACTTAGGGCAGTATTTGCATATGTTGGTTGAGTGTCTTGCCAATGCAGCAAAAGAGAGAGAGATCCGCATGCGAGCCAAATTAAAAGCCGTTGATAGACTTAAGCAATTAAGCAGGACATTAATTGCCTGCAAGCGATCGATGACATTGAGCCATCCTTTCATACGAACTCTCGCATCTGACAGGGATGGAGAAAGAGCAGAGAAGAATATTATTTTCATTTTTCCCATTGTTTTGTGTCCAAATGTAATTTCATCACCGGCTGCCAAACGTTCTCCATCACGAAGTGCGAAATTTGCAAGTGCCGCCCGTCACAGTGTCAGAACACATTTCAGGGGTTTCAGTTGGACGTTTTAGCAGCGAGATCACTTGAACCTGCCCACTCACCGTCTGATTGGACCAATCTGTTGCCAGCTCACAGGCTCAACAACATGCGGGCGGCCTTCAAACTGTGGCAGGGCATCTGTGAAACAATGACTCCATAATAGGTTCCACTTCTGCTGGGAAATGGGTTTGACTGCATCCCAGCATGCAAAAGCTCAGGTTTGTGTGTGCATGTGTGTTGGACTGTGTTATGTGTCAGGATTGGTAAAAGTGTGAGTCAGAATAAATGTTCTTGTTTGATATGCTTCTGTTCAACAGTGTGGGGTCAGTAATATGTTCTTTTATGAAAGAAATTATATTTTTTAAATCAATTTTGTATTAAATTGATAAAAAGCAACATTAATTATACTTTTTCAATAATTTTATTTATTTCAAACAAATGCCATTCTTTTGAACTTTCTAGTCATCAAAGAATCGTGAATTATATATATATTTTTTGAAATATTATATATTGTTATTACTAAGGGCCTAAGCATTTATTCTGTTTTTGAGCAATTGTTGACCAATAGAAATGTATTAAAATCCCACTTTTCCCACTCTTTAAATGCCTTTTTCTCAAAGTGAATTTTTTGTCATTCTCCAGTATAAATATCACAGCCTTGTACGCCAAACCTTACAGTTATACTGGAGGAGTATGTTCAGAGGGATTTGTTAATAAATCATTCCTGGCCTGATTTATGTGACATTTTAATAAAAAAAATATGGCGAAAATCAATTTTATAAGGGTATGGACTATATTTTTATTTCCTAGGTAATGAAAGCATATATCCTAAAAAAACTCAGATTTTTTTCATCTTGTGTGTAAACAAAATTAAAAAAAATATTTTGCACATGGCTTTATCATATGTTCAGATCTATCTACCGAAAGTACATACAAAATTGTGCATATTTATAAAAAATGCTGGGTTGTTTCAACCCAAATTTTTGTCAAATATGGACAAACCCAAATGTCGGGTTAAAAATTGCTATTAAAAATTGTACAGTTGAAAGTGACAGTTGAAGTTGGTTTAATTTGAAATTACATTTTAACCCAACATTTGGGTTTGTACATATTTTACCCAAATTTGGGAGTGTAATAAGATAATGGCTAATTTGCATAATTAAACATACAAATTTCAAAAACGTATAATAAATTTTTTATATATACTTGTGTATTATCAACTGAGGAAGTTTCATGGTGATATCTATTATTTAAAAAAAATTTCACCATATTCACCTGAAGTGTGTCGCCTTAATAGACAGAAATGGACCTTAATCTAAGTGTGACCAACAGTTTTTTAAATTGTAATGTTTCACAATTTTTCTGTTTTTAACGAATTTTTGGTCATTATAAATGCAGCCTTGGTGAGCATACACTCTAAAAAATACTGGGTTGTTTTAACCCAATTTTGGGTCAAATATGGACAAACTCAACCATTGAGTTACATTTTTAAATTACATTTTTAACCCAATGGTTGAGTTTGTCCATATTTGACCAAAAATTGGGTTAAAACAACCCAGCATTTTTTAGAGTGTAAGATATTATTTCAAAAACATTAGAAAATCTTACCTCAAACTAACAGTAATGTACTATATATAGCCTACTGAGAGATAGAGAGAAAAGACAAAAGAGATGTGTAGGTGAGAACATTATCTTAGTTCACCCAATTTTTTTTAAGTTATGTTATCGTTTCTGCATCATAATAGTTACCTATAAGACTCGTCCTCTATAGTCCAAGTCTTCTGGAGTCATGACAGCTTTGTGTGAGGAGGAATTGACAGATTTGGCTATTCATCAAAATTATCATATTTGATCATTTTAGATAGCTCTGTACTATTTTTTCAGTCTATTCCTCCCACAAAGCTGTTGTGGGTTCCACAAAGAATCATATGGACTCCTTGAATCTCAAAAACAATGGTCCCCATCCACTTTCACTGTATGAAAAAGAACAGCGTGAACATTCTGCTATAACTTTGTGTTCAACTGTAAAACAAAAGTAAGGTTTGGCACGACATGAGGGTGTTTGCACAATAACAGAATTGTGTCATCAATTATTTCACACGTATTTCACATCAATTATTTCTTTAATATCTCATTTCCCCCCTGCCTAGACAGCAATGTTGAATGTTGGAAAGCAAAACTGAGACTTTATCTCCTTGTAAAAGACCTCAAATGTGTCTATTCTATAGTTTTAGACAAAATCTCAACAGTATGTCAGATGTTGAGGTACGTCGGAGTTCAAATGTCAGAGATGTCAAACATTTCTCATACGATCTGATCTATGAAATCCACATTTGATGAATTGCTCTATAGCAGTTGACTCATTTGTTTCAAAAGTACAAGGAAAAAACATCAGGGAAAAAGTTGATACTAACTAAAATAACTATAAGTGAGGAGAGGGGAAAGTGAAGAGTGTGTTTGACGTGGTCAGAATCACAAAGTCCAACTGTTAGCAAAAAAGTATGTGCCTCAGACACTGCGGCAATCTCTCTTTCTGTCTGTGTCTCTCTCTCTCTCACACACACACACACACACACACATACCGAGACATCTCATCTTATAGCTGCCCTCTGGCAAACTACACCAGGAACAGAATCCTCCAGTCTCTGCTGTTCCTCTCTTCCTCTGCCTGGTTTTGCACATTCATGCTTTCAGCTTTGTCTGCAGTCATTTCTGTACAATCTGTCAGTGTTGTGTTTTACTCAGATAAGCTGTGTCGAAACTGTTGTCCGGTGATTGTCTAGTTTTGCTTGAGGAAATCTGATTGCAGGTTGTATTTGATGTCAATTTACAATCCTTGCACATTTACATAATATTACAAAGGTGGAAGTACAATGCAGTGGTTAGTGTTTGTGCTCAAGATCAAAAATACAGTAAAAACAGGTAAATATTATAATCATTTTAAATAACTGTTTTCTGTTTGAATGCATTGTAAAATGTAATTTATTTCTGTGATACAAAGCTGAATTTTCAGCATCATTGCTCCAGTCTTCAGAGCCACATGATCCTTTAGAAATCAGTCCGAATATGATGATTTGCTGCTCACGACACATTTATCATTGTTGACAACTGTTGTGCTGCTTAATATTTATTTTTGAACCCATTATACGTTATATACGACCCACTCTGGGGAAATGAGTCAGAAGTCGCAACGTTCCATTATAAGATATGGTCCGATTATGTGGAAAAACTTTTTTTTTTTTTTGCTAATTTCAAAGAACAGACTTTAAAAAAATAATCTCTCAAAGTTTCGTAGTCAAGATAGAGTAAAGTATTTTTTTTGGTAACAGTTTCTTCTGTTGTTACCAGTTTTTTGGTAACTGGTAACAACAGTAGACAGTAAAATATTGTCCATTATTAATCCCTTACATGATCTCCCTACTCAATCCAATAGATAAAAAAAATATATATATATAAAAATAATAATAATAAATAAATAAAATAAAAATAAATAAGTAAAATAAAAATATTTTAAAGAAATATAATAATAATAATAAAAATTAATTAAAATAAAATGAATTGAAAGATATATATATATACATACACCTACACATACATATACATACATATACATATATACATATATATACATACATACACATACACATACACAATATAAAATGACATTCTCTCTACAAAGATCCTTCTAATAAGTGAAAATTATGTACCAATGCCAGTTACAGGTGCACAGGGTAAACCCTTAATGTAATTTAAAAAGGGATCCCAAGTCTTGTAAAAGGATGTAAGTGAACCAGAGAGTGAATATCTTAACTTTTCAAGTCCAATACAGTAGAAGATGTCTTGGTAAAGGTATTTAAATGACGATTAAAGTTGTCAAAGCTTTACTAAATTTGATGAAAATAAACATTGCTGTTCTTCAACTCCCCTGTCACCTCTGAGCATTTCCCGGGTATCCCCTGAAATGTTGAACTCAAAGTGTTGAACTCACTGGAGGCTTTAACCTAAGCTGTGTGAGTAATATTTATCTGCAAGAAGAATACATTTAAGGCTGTACAGATCGCGACACTCACATCCACAAACCTGTCCGCGGTGTGAGAAGACAGAATCACGACACACAACTCCTGGAGTGATGATTCCTGACCTATCTCACGACCAATTCGTATCGAATTCGTACGAGTGATTAAAAAGTGGCCAATTCATACTAATTCATACGACCTCACTTGTACGAATTCGTACGATTTGTCTAAACCCACGTGATGATTATGTTTAGGGCGGGGTTAGGGGTAGGTCATTTGGATCGAATTCATACGAATTGGCTCAATTTGGTAAAATATGTACTAATTCACACAAAATCGCACTAAATTCGTAACAAGTGAGGTCATACGAATTGTTACGAATTAGTACCTCGTAAAATTCGTACTAATTCCCGTGAGATCAGGTTGATCATTCCCGTCCATATCCCAATGCTACCACATCTTTAAATTACTATTAGTATAATAGTACTACACCACAAAACTAGTTAAATTATTACTAATTTGTTTAAAATTGGGCAATTTCAGCGTTATGGAGGTGACATTTATTGTCAAAAATTGCCTGATAATTAAATCTTTTAATAAATATGCCTATGTGAATTACACTGCACAAACCAAAAGTAATCCTACCTATCGAATGAAGAAGGGGTGACTCTCCCAGAACATAAAATTGTCATATTATTAATCTCAGAAAACCCAACAGATCATTTTTTACAGCATGTTTAAATTGTCATATTTGGGGGCTCAGAAAAACGCACTGTTTGAGTGTGTGCCCTTTAAATGCAAATGAGCTGCTGCTGCCGGCACAGAGGGCGGAGCTTCATGAGCTCGCGTTTAGTCTCTCAGGACAATTTCATCTCTAGTGTTGCCAACTTAGCGCCTTTGTCGCTATTTTTAGCGACTTTTCAGACCCCTTTAGCGACATTTTTTCAAAAAAGCGACTAGCGACAATTTTGCCGACTTTTGCCGATGTACATGACACAAAAGATGAAGCATCAGTTTTACCTCAGAAAATCACCATAAGAGCTAGTAAACAGTAAGTTATAAGTTGAGGGAGACATTCCTGTGGGCGGACGTTAGTCAACAAACTGTTCTGCTGACGTCATTAATAGTCACATTTATTTATATTGCGCTATTTACAATACAGATTGTATCAAAGCAGCTTCACAGTGATAACATGAAAGTAGTACAACACAGATCACTAATATTGCTAAATATTAAATATTAAATAACCCCAACTAAGCAAGCCAAAAGCAAGGCAACAGTGGCAAGGAACCAAAACTCCATCATATTAGATGGAGAAAAAAACCTTGGGAAACTTCATTAAAGAAGGAAGGAGAGGGATGTAATCCAAACGGGCCTTTCGATGTTGGCTACTTCTGTTAAATAAAATATCTCGCTTGGCATTGAACTTTGAGCTTTATAATTTTACAAATATTATTTATACTTTAACAACAACATTACACACTAACTACAGTTTGAAACATGGGATCACGAAGAGCTGGGACCGTTAAAAATGTCTTAACTTTTACTTTTGATCAATTGAATGCATCCTTGCTGGATTTAAGTATACATTTTTTAAAAATATATATATATATATTACTAATGCCAAATTTTTGAATGTGAATAATAAATATTGTATGGTAGTCAGTTTATATAATTTGTTTGTTTATATCATTGCTGAATGAACCGCAGGTTAAACTCGATTGAAAGAAGAACAGAGCACAGAGGAGGAGTGTATAACGCAGGAGTGTATCCGCATATTGATCACTTAGATTAACAAAACGGCCGCTGATACACATTCAGAAAGAAACAAAGAAGCTGTTGAGTTCGTTCACAATAAAGCAGTGAAGCAAGTGTCAGGATGTGTGAACTGCACATATACGACACTGTATTCGAGGATCCTGTGGACTCGACTAACAAGATACAGTAATGATTATCAAAAAACACTTACCACATTCATTTGAAACATTTTCTTTCTTTTTCGGTTCTTGCGAAAATTACAGAAATAGTTTTTTTTTTTTTTTTTTTTTTTTTGCAGGATTTTGAAATACTTTTTTCTCAGCTTATTATTTTAGAATCTTTATAACTACAATGGACAAAAAAACAGTTTCATGATATGTTATATCACAACCTTTTTCCTTTGTCAAATCAGCTCAGATAATTAATGTGGTTAAACATTGTGAGCTTCTATTGATTAAATCAATCTCATTTTAAACCAATCTCAGCCCACTGCTGTGATTGGCTGTGGGATTCAGTGTAACTCGTTTTAAATGTCAATGAACTCAATTTAAGGCCACTTACTTTTTTTAAGTTAAACCAACAATATTTTTACAGTGTATTTGGTTTTAGATTTGTGCTTAAATTATGAAAAAAGGCTTAGTTCAACATAAATTCTCTTCTCAAACAGTTGGTGTGCATCGTCCAGTCCATTTTCTCTTGTTTACAAGGTACCAGACTGCACAATGAGCCTCATTCATTATACATAAGCAGAAATAATTGTGTAACTCATTGATTAAGCATGGTTTGTGAATGATCGACACAGAGCTAATTTTGTTTGTTATTAGACCCAATGAGCTTTTCTGAAGTGGTTCCCATTGCTGTAATTCACTAAATAGTCACCAAAAAGTTGACAATAGTAGCTTACAATACAGTATTTAGCTGTTAATTTTAAAAACAGTAACACACTGTATTTTTATGGTATGATGCTGGCAACCACAGCTGCCATTAGTTTACAGTTTTTTTACAGGATTATTTTTTTCAGTGAAAATAGTTATTTTCAGTGTTGGGGAGTAGTTAACTACAAGTAGCAGTAGCTACTAACTTAACTACATTTTTCAGTAGCTTGGCAGTAGCTCAGTTGCTTTTTAAACAGTGTAGCTTTTCCAGTAGCTAACTAGTTTTTGCAGCAAGTAGCGGTGTAGCGCAAGCAAAAGCTACATTGCTGTTTGTTGAGCCTGCGCGAATCAGCGCGATACAAGGATATGTTTTCTTCTTGTTAGATTACAAACTCTTTTTTGCCATTACCGCCACCTGTTGTTTAATCACGCATCTTGCGGCTAACGGTTCACTGACGTATAGAAGTGGGTTGACACACCTATATTATGATTGTATAGCATTAGCAAGACATGACGGCAGATTTGGAAGGATGGAGAAACAACTGAACGTTAATTACCCATGGCCTTATTTGTCCAATTTCAATCAGTATTTTTGAGAAAATGTTCTACATGCAATTTACGTTGGATGTATATTTAGTTCTTGCAATGTTGTAGGCTATTTGTTGCACTTTTGACAAACAGTCAGAGATATTTTAGTGTTGTGTGTAATAAACAATACTCTTTGAAATTCGTAATTGCATTGCCTTGTTTTAAACACTAAATATTTTACTTAAAACGTCTCACACTTATTCAGTTATTTATAATATACGTTGTTCAAAAAGCAAAAGTAGTTTCAATGTAGTTAGCTACTTTTTGATTGTAACTTGTAGTGTAGCTATCTACTTTTCTAAATGGGTAGCTTGACTGTAGTTAAACTACTTTAACTTACAGAGTAGCTTGTCAAACTACAGTTTCAGAGTAGCTTCCCCAACACTGGATATTTTTAGAAGCAGAACACTGCGAAAAAATCACATTGTTATCCTGAATGAGAATTTTTCTTTTATTTTCCAGTTAAAATATCTAAAAAATCAAATCTACAGACATAAGATATTGTGTTCAGAGACCGTATTTTGTCTTAATTAAGTATAAACAAGTGAAAAAATAGACGAAATGCACTTAGGAAACAGAGCCTTAACGACTTATGCAGTTTTGCGGAATAAATGTTTTTAGATATTTTGCGCGGAAACAAGTCAAAAACTCATTACTTTCTTCAGTATTCATTAACATGAGTCATATTTATTCTCAGACTTGATGTCAGATTTACCCATATTGACTGTGATGAAAGCGATTTCTTTATTAGACTTTATTGCCGAGATCTGTCCAGACAAGCTTTCCCGAGCGACGGGCGTTTCGGGGAAGCTCGGGCTTTAATGGTTGCGGGGACACTGACGCAGCTGTTGATTTTGTCATCGTTGTTTCGGTGTGATCTGTGTAAAGTGTGTTGTGCTGAGCCGCACTAACAGTCCTTGCAGTTTTGAGCCGAGAGGATTACAACAAACACTGCGGTCTTCCTGTGCCATGACCGTAAATCAACAGGCATTAGGCCACAGTAGACAGATGTGTGTGTGTGTGTGAGAGCCAGTCTGCACAGCCTGATCCATCTGCAGCATTTAGCCGCTCTCTTTCTTTCTCTTCCTCTGCTTATTGCATTAAAGCTGTGACACACGGTCAACGAACAGTCTCTGGCCTTCCTTGGGACCTGAGGGGGACGTTTCAGTGCGACACAAGCCTCTGCATTTATCACATTTAGGTGTCTGAGTGGAAAACTAAGTTTAAAGTTTGTTTGAGGTTATGGGAAATGTACTCATAACTACAATTATTAACTTTTAAGAAACTAGTATTTTACACAGAAATAAAACTGAAGGAGAAATGCCAAAGGGAGAATTAATTTTTTTAACTCTCAGCCAAAACCTGAAAGAATGTGTTAAATGTATTAAATGTGTGTACTTATTGCACTAATCTTTATTTCCTGAAGAAATGTAAACTTGTCTGTTCCTATGAAGTTTATATTAGATATTTATTTATCTAACTTTTTGTTTTATTCCAATTTAGTTTGACTGAGACAAAGAGACTGCAAAACGTGTGCATGTGTTGCAGGTTTTCATGTGTGGTTTCAACGCATTCTCATCCTAGGACGTCATCTTGGCTCGTTTCCACTGAGTGGTAGGGTTGGGTATCGAGAATCGAGTATCGATTGGAACCGGGACTAACTTTTAGTTTTTCCCGAAATCGTTCAAAAGTTAAAATTTCGATTCCTAGTTTCGATATTCACAGTCCGTTGACCGGAAGAATAAACCGCTGAACAACACCAACGAAGAAGCGTCTACCGGAAGTGTTGGCATAACAGCGTGTGTCAAACATGCGTGGCTTACGTCGGCGGTCCAAAGTGTGGCTTCACTTTTCTAAAAATAACAAAATCTCGGCAAAATGCAACATTTGTGACAAAAGGAGTATTTGTGACAGAAGGAGTATTTCCTTCAGAAAGACCGTTGGTTAGCAAGGTTAGCAAAACTTTTTTGACCCTGTCTCTTAAAAGAATCAGAATCGAGAATCGTTAGGAACCGGAATCGAAACAAGGAATCGGAATCAGAATCGTTCAAATTCAAACGATACCCAACCCTGACTGAGTGGTATGGTACGGTTCGGTTCGGTACGCAATTATTTGCTTTTCCACTGTCAAAAGTTGTGAATGGTACCAAAAAGCCGAACCGTACCGTACCACTTTTTGGGTACCCTTTCGTTGGGGTACCTAGCACAGTGAAAGGGTACTAAAAGGTGGAGCTAGACTCACTGCAGAACGGTGATTGGTGGACAGAGTATCGTCACTGCGCGTGCTACAAGGGCATTAGAAGCATACAGTTGAAATAAAATACTACTGTTATTGTGTCACGAAATGTAGTTTTAAGAGTTTTTCAGGCGAGAAAGTAGTTTTTTAAAGCTCAAATCTGTGGTTTATTTATAGATTTATGATAATTTGACTGAGATCCATTTCAAGCGATCACCGGACGCTCGCGCTCGTGTCCCCGCCTGGAACAGCCTTTCCTCGGCTAGTCGTTCTGATGTTTGCCGCTGACTCGGACGTCTCTGTAGTGGTTAAACATGAGATATAGTTCGTCTTGTATAAACCTAACAGGTGATCTTTGGTCTCGTGAATCTATAATTCGTTCCCTGGCCAATAGCTTTGGGAGAAGGCTACGTGAAGTTTCATATCTTTGAGCACTGAATTTGTATATTTCATATTTGACTGACTGAATTGTTTCTTGATGTTATTTAAGCTTTACTGTATATCTGTTTGTACCTTTTACTTATACTTTTATAATGGCTATTATTGATAAACCAATACTTAATTTGGTACCAATACGATATGCAATACATACATATTGCCTGGAAAATGTTTAATATTTTTTAATCTAAACGAAAAGAGGCAGGGTTGTGTTTTATATTTAATTTTGTTATAAAAATAACGTTACATACATGCAGTGAATATAATCAATAGGCTATGCGTTGCCTGAACCACATTTATGTGCTTTATAATGTTTAAAATGTATTGAAATGAAATCGAAAGAAGCAGAGTGGTGTTTTATAACATATTTCGTTTTATTGTTGCCTCAAATGTACATACAGAGATAACCGAAGTCGCAGAGCCAGAGCGAGTTGGTGCAGCCATTTTAAGACGCGCTGTTCCATTAGCAGAATTACTGGACTCGCGTCCTCGGGATAATTCTCCTGAATCGGACTTTGCGATGGCTACTTGGTATTAAGAAACGCCTAATGCCAGCGCTTGTTTCTCAGTGACAAACATGCCAGAGAAGCAAGAACAAGATCTGCTGTCCGTCATCCATTGTTGTTTACTGTTCGCTTTCTTCGGTGCGAAAATGACGTCAATCGCTTCTTTCCAGCAAACACCACGCCTATCAAGTAAGAGTACTGTTGGCGGTGGAAACGCAGAAGCCGGATCATGGTGTACCCGACCCGACCCATACTGTACTGTACCGTACCCCTCAGTGGAAACGAAGCATAATTGACACTTTTGACCATGCGTCTTAATTCGACGCACATGGCAATCTTTAGCGTCAGTTAGATGGGTAGGTTTAGGTCTGAGGTAGGTTTAGGGTTAGACCACTAGGAGGCGCGTCTCATATTGACGTCAGTTAGATGACACCTTGGGATGAGAACGGGCTGGTGATTTCTTTAAGTTAAAGGACAAGTTTAGTATTTTCAGCCCATTCTCATCCTTTAGCGTCACATAGAACGCTATATGCAGTGTTGGAGTAGTTAACTACAACTAGCGTAGCTACTAACTTAACTACATTTTCAGTAGCTTGGCAGTAGCTCAGTTGCTTTTTAAACAGTGTAGCTTTTCCAGTAGCTAACTACTTTTTGCAGCAAGTAGCGAGCGGTGCAAAAAGTGAGCAAAAGCTACATTGCTACAGTGTCGAGCCTGCGCGAATCAGCGCGATACAAGGATATTCTTCTTCTTGTTAGATTACAAACTAATTTTTTGCCATTACCGCCACCTGTTGTTTAATCACGCATCTTGCGGCTACCGGTTCACTGACGTACAGAAGTGGGTTGACACACCCATATTATGATTATATAGCAAGACGTGACGGCAGATTTGGAGGATGGAGAAACAACTAACGTTAATTACCCATGGCCTTATTTAATTTATTGGCCTATATATAAGTTCAATCAGTATTTTGGAGAAAATGTTCTACATGCAATTTACGTTGGATGTATATTTCGTTCTTGCAATGTTGTAGGCTATTTGTTGCACTTTTGACAAATAGTCAGATAGTTTAGGTTGTAGTAAAACAATACTCTTTGAAATTGTAATTGCATTGCCTTGCTTTAAACACTAAATATTTTACTTAAAACATTCCTCAGACACTTATTCAGTTATTTATAATATACATTGTTCAAAAAGCAAAAGTAGTTTCAATGTAGTTAGCTACTTTTTGATTGTAACTTGTAGTGTAGCTAACTACTTTTCTAAACGGGTAGCTTGACTGTAGTTAAACTACTTTAACTTACGAGTAGCTTGTAGCTTGTCAAACTACAGTTTCAGAGTAGCTTCCCCAACACTGGCTATATGACAAAACGGCGCTATACTACGCACATGGTACCCTTTATCGTTAATATTAACGCGAACCCAAGGCATCATAAATCCTTTAGTGTAATATGAGAGTACCCTACCCTACCCCACACCTAAACCTACCCCTCACAGCGCGTGTTATATTAACGATAACGGGTGCCATGTGCGTAGCATAGTGCCGTTTTGTCATATAGCATTCTATATGACGCTAAAGGATGAGAATGCGTTGGTATTTTACAATTAAAGCCCTGTTTAAAGATCATTTCTGATTAAATATAATGGTGAACATTGTTGTTTTAGACGAATGCTGCGGAGTATTTTCGGATTCTGTGGTAGCACCCCAGTTGTACTCATATTAATGTTAAAAAAAACTCAGAAAGTGGAAATTTCATGTCAGGGGACTTTTAATGCCGTTGTCAATCCCAAAATCTGACACTATGAATGTAGCATTATTTTGTTGTTCAGTTTAGTATTTTTCTGATATATTTAGTTTTTATGTTAGTTTCAGTGTTCTAAAGGAAAACTTTTAGCATTTTAGTTTTTAAAATCCTAAATGACAGGCCTTCCCGATGTTCCCAAAGGGATCTCTCAGTCAGATTTAGCTCACTTCTGAGGGCTGCTGTTCATTCATTTTGTCAGTAAATGATGAGAAAAGCCTTCTCTATGGCTAATTAATTTATGAATCAAATTCAGAAGGGACTTTTTTTCATTTTCATTTGCATTCTCAGTCATTTGCTGTCTTGTTAGGAATAAGTAATTACCATTTATTAGTTTTTCAGTCACATGTTTTTATGCAAATGTTGAAATAAAGCATAAAACGTGCTCTGATGGAAACAACATATTTCACCTGCAAGTGATGCCACAGCAAGTACCACTTATGAAACAGTTTTAGACAAATTGCTTAACCTGCCCCAAACCCAGACATGACGAGCCACTCAAACAACTCTCAATGTTTGTAAAGGGTTTAGTCATCTCTACACGATTCTGGAAGAAAAAAAAAATTTGGTTTAAAATTGGGATCATGATTCTCCCACAATCCTGAATAGACAACTAAACTAAATAACGATAATTTACTAGAGGTTCTGACTAAAATAATTGCTTCAGTTTATCAAACATGGCATCATGACTTTTGCGTAAACATACACGGCACTTTCAACAAAGTCAAGTGGCGTGTTATCTACACATTTTGAGCTATCCGCGTGTATGTCTACGCCGTTAAATGTCCGAATGTGTTTCCACGTGTATGTTCACGCCATTAAATCTCTGAGCGAAACAAAGCAAAATGTAGTAATGTAACGTTAAGTCAACGGCGTTCCTAAACACGCTGAAAATCGATTATGCGTGTTGATAGCACGCCAAAAATGGAAATACGAATTGGCGTGTCATATATACGCCATTTCATGAGATCAGTCTGCTCATAAAGACTTCACTTGTTTCATTACTGCATTAATCTTTTTTTTAACGAATCTCTTGAATGCATGATTCAAATGACAAATAAAAGAAAATCACAAACACTGTCACTTGTCGCCACCTACTGGTGAAATGATGTAATTAATACAGTTTTCAGGTGATTCATACGGATGGCGTATTGCATTCACTTGAAGAAAAAAAGTCTACTCTGTTTTTCTGAATTAACGACTTAATTGTTCATGAGAAAAACAGTTTTTGCTCTCTTTTTCTGAATTAACGAGTTAATTTTTCACTGAGAAAAAATTTGCTTTGTTTTTCTGAATTAACGACTTAATTTTTGATGAGAATTTTTTTTTGCTCTGTTTTTCTGAATTAACGACTTACTTTTTCGACGACATTTTTTTAATTCAGAAAAACAGAGCAACAACTTTCTTTCTTATGAAAAATTAAGTCGTTAATTCAGAAAAACAGAGCAAAAACTTTTTTCTCATGAAAAATTAAGTCGTTAATTCAGAAAAACAGAGCAAAAACTTTTTTTTCTCATGAAAAATTAAGTCGTTAATTCAGAAAAACAGAGCAAAAACTTTTTTCTCATGAAAAATGAAGTCGTTAATTCAGAAAAACAGAGCAAAAACTTTTTTCTCATGAAAAATTAAGTTGTTAATTCAGAAAAACAGAGCAAAAACTTTTTTCCATGAAAAATGATCTCGTAATTCTGAGATAATTAACTCGTTAATTCAGAAAAACAGAGTAGATTTTTTTTTCTTCAAGTGGATGCAATACGCCACCGTAGATTCACTAGATTTACCACACTATTAGCTCCTCTACACATTGGCATTTGAATTTGATTTGTAAAAAGTATTTTGATATTGGAAATAAACATAGAAATGCAAAAAAATTGAGGTTTGGTAATGTTCAAAAACTTTAGAAAAGTGTTTTTTTAATTGGGTGAGTTTACAGAGAGTGCCTGAGAATGTGATAGATCACAGTTTAGTCTTCCATTCTTGGACAGCTTGTGAGTTGAGTTGAGTCTCAGTGTAATGTTTATTAAAGGGTATTTATTTGAAGTCTCTAAAGCAGAGAACACGCAATGAGACTCGTCTGCGACTCCATCCCGCTCTTCCGCTCGCACTCAGCTTGCGCTCTGGTAATTAGCCTCCCCTCATTAATTATTAAACGAAGTCACAGATCTGAACCCGTCTCATTATTTAAACATCACACTTACGACGACATTTTTCTGATGACACATAAATAGCAACTGGAAAAATCAACAGGGAGCTTTTAAAATAGGGACTGACAGCTTGTACAGCGTGTGTGTGTGTGTGTGTGTCAC
This sequence comes from Hybognathus amarus, assembly GCA_030378365.1. Taxonomy (NCBI): domain Eukaryota; kingdom Metazoa; phylum Chordata; class Actinopteri; order Cypriniformes; family Leuciscidae; genus Hybognathus; species Hybognathus amarus. The sequence goes on along the minus strand of JAQIUQ010007055.1, from coordinate 334,881 downwards.
ACAAACAGATCTGAAGACTGCAGTGCACATGAAGTCTGTATATGCAAGTTCAAATGCAAATCGTTAAGCTTGCTCTCCATGGCGATGCCGCATTCATGCCAAAGATAGATTTCCTTTCATCAACATGTCTATATGGGATCTTGACTGATCACGTTTTTATTTATTATATATCGTATTCATTTGAGTTTTATGTGCGTGCGCATATTTACAGCTTGCTCCAGATTTCAAGCTGTCATAAATGCAAATGTTGCTGCACTAATGCAGAGTCTTGGCGTTAGTATCAGACTCTTACTGTTGTATAAATCATGAACCAGTGCATTCAGTGCAGCAAAACTTCAGGGTTGTTCATTATACATTGTTTTCATACTATGGTAGTTTTTCGAGTGTAAAGGGACCGTTCACCCAAATGATATTTACTCACCCTCATGTTGTTCCAAACCCATAAGACTTTTGATATTTTTGATTAAATCTGAGATCCTTCATTGGCTTCGGTATTAAAACTTGGGTTGTTTGTCACACGTAAAAGGTAAAAAGTCATTATTTATGTTTGTTTTTTGCGCACAAAAGTGTTCTCGTTGCTTGATAAACTTAAGATTTAGCCAATGTAGTCACTTAGACTATTTTAATGATGTCTTTAATAACTTTTCTGGGCCATCAATCCTTTAAGAAGCCTATGGAGGAGTGAGACAGCTCTCAGATTTAATCAAAAATATCTTAATTTGTGTTCCGAAAATAACGAAAGTCTCACAGGGTTGGAACAACATGAGGGTGAGTATACTGACAGGATTTTCATTTTTGGGTGAACTATCCCTTTAAAGTGCTGCTACCTATTATTCTACTTTAATTTATTTTTTTATTTATTTATTAATAAAATACAAATAAATAAAATAAATTCTACTTAAAACATCCCAATTTTGAAAAATCCTAGTCGAGTAACATTCATCAAGGTCAAAAACTCTTTAATTTTTATATAATACATTGCACATCACCTCATTTCTCACAGTCTGAAACGTTTCGTTTGAAGATTCAGTCTCTCTAAACCCCTCCTTTCCATGGGCCTGCTCTGCTCTGATTGGTCAGATTGGCCAGTCTGTTGTGATTTGGTCTATTGTACACATTGGGGGTTGGAAACAAAACACCTTTTGCATCATCTGCATTTCTCCTCAGCAGCACTTGATACACAGTGATACAAACCATGGCAAAGTTTTTTCTGTATAAAGTCCTCATCCTGTTGAAGTGCAGCAAAGTGGATTTACAGAGCTGGAAACAGTCGACAACATGAACCAAACTCTTCCAGTCTCAGCTACAACTACAGTGTTTCAGGGGAGTCAAAGTAGACGTCATTCACAGTCAGCCAATGAAGACCATAGACTGGCATTATGCAAATCTGTTACATTGTTAGGGAAAATCCAGCACAGTCTCATGAAGATGCGTATCTATACCACGAGTGTCATTTCTCGTGGCATTTATACACCAAAAATGTTTTTTGCGTGTTTATGGTATGCACTAAAAAACCCTGGGTTAGGTTTAGGGGGGAGGGGGGTGGGGAGTTCAGATACATATTACGCCAAAAAGTGCGTATCATATGTACGCGAAAATCATGTGCCATAAACACGTAAAAACTGTTTTTGGCGTATAAATGCCACGAGAAATGACATTCGTGCATAGATTCTAACTTTCATGAGATCGGGCTTGGAAAATCATAATGGGGCAATTTTGGGGGTTTATTCTTTTTTTTTTAATTTAAGTTTCAGTGTTCTAAAGTAAAACGTTTTTGCTTTTAGATTAAAAAAATAATAATAATCATCATAAATGACATGTTTGCACATTCCCAAAGGGATTTTTTTTAGTCAGATTTAGTTTATATGGAAAAGATGAAAAACAATGCCTTTAGGGCTAATTGGTTTATACAATTATTTATTTAGATGGAACTTTTTAAATAAAAATTAAAAGGATCTTTTGTTAACCAGTAATTGTTAACCAGGTTTGCATTCATATACAGTATTTGCATGTAACATTTGGGATAAAGCATAAAAAAACAGTATGCTTGCTGTCATATGACCTATACCCATTTATTTTATTTTATTTTATTTATTTATTTTTTATTAGAAAGAACTTTATTGCACCAAAAATAAGAATTTTTTTATTGGTTAAAAGCAGATTAGAAGCTTTACGCCCATTTAAAAAAAAAAAAAAAAAAATATATATATATACACTCACCGGCCACTTTATTAGGTACACCTGTCCAACTGCTCGTTAACACTTAATTTCTAAGCAGCCAATCACATGGCGGCAACTCAGTGCATTTAGGCATGTAGACATGGTCAAGACAATCTCCTGCAGTTCAAACCGAGCATCAGTATGGGGAAGAAAAGTTGATTTGAGTGACTTTGAACGTGGCATGATTGTTGTTGCGAGAAGGGCTGGTCTGAGTATTTCAGAAACTGCTAATCTACTGGGATTTTCACGCACAACCATCTCAAGGGTTTACAGAGAATGGTCCGAAAAGAAAAAAAACATCCAGTGAGCGGCAGTTCTGTGGGCGGAAATGCCTTGTTGATGCCAGAGGTCAGAGGAGAATGGCCAGACTGGTTCGAGCTGATAGAAGGGCAACAGTGACTCACATAACCACCCGTTACAACCAAGGTGGGCAGAAGAGCATCTCTGAACGCACAGTACGTCTAACTTTGAGGCAGATGGGCTACAGCAGCAGAAGACCACACCGGGTGCCACTCCTTTCAGCTAAGAACAGGAAACTGAGGCTACAATTTGCACAAGCGCATCGAAATTGGACAATAGAAGATTGGAAAAACGTTGCCTGGTCTGATGAGTCTCGATTTCTGCAGCGACATTCGGATGGTAGGGTCAGAATTTGGCGTCTACAACATGAAAGCGTGGATCCATCCTGCCTTGTATCAACGGTTCAGGCTGGTGGTGGTGGTGTCATGGTGTGGGGAATATTTTCTTGGCACTCTTTGGGCCCCTTGGTACCAATTGAGCATCGTTGCAACGCCACAGCCTACCTGAGTATTGTTGCTGACCATGTCCATCCCTTTATGACCACAATGTACCCAACTTCTGATGGCTACTTTCAGCAGGATAATGCGCCATGTCATAAAGCTGAAATCATCTCAGACTGGTTTCTTGAACATGACAATGAGTTCGCTGTACTCAAATGGCCTCCACAGTCACCAGATCTCAATCCAATAGAGCATCTTTGGGATGTGGTGGAATGGGAGATTCGCATCATGGATGTGCAGCCGACAAATCTGCGGCAACTGTGTGATGCCATCATGTCAATATGGACCAAACTCCCTGAGGAATGCTTCCAGCACCTTGTTGAATCTATGCCACGAAGAATTGAGGCAGTTCTGAAGGCAAAAGTGGGTCCAACCCGTTACTAGCATGGGGTACCTAATAAAGTGGCCGGTGAGTGTATTATATATATATATATATATATATATATATAATTATTATTATTATTTATTATTTTTATTTGTATTTTTTTTACAGATTTTTAGATCCTGATTTTTTTTTTTGATTTGTAGTTTTGTGTGTATTCCATGCATACAGAAAATGTGTGAACATTAATATCACATGCAATATAGTCAGTATGCTATTCCAAGCATTACTTTCCTTTTCTCTTTCTTTCTCTCCTATTCTTTATTTCAGGCCTGCTTTTTAGATTCCTTTCATATGCTAGAGAAGTAAAATAATGAGAGAGCAGCAAAGATACGCAGAAGGATTGAATCTCTTGTCGATGAAGAGAAATAAAGCTGAACGTCTTTGATTGAAGGCTTGTCAAAATGAGCTGTTTCCGTCTGGATTGATTGGCTAATTTTTATTTGAAGGGATTATGGGTCTGGACAAAAATTGCTTGCTGATTGCTTTGTCCATTGTGATCGCTTTATCCATTGTGATCGCCTTTGGCTGGGAATGGAGTTGCTTTATGGCGCCCACTTCCTGGCAGGCTATACCTTTTGAACATTTGTGTTGTGAGTGATCCTTGTTGCCATAACGCCCAAAGCTGCTCCACTTCTGCAATAACACAAATCTTACAGAAATACAGACTTACACATGTGCATTCTCTTGATTATCCATCTACCCGCACTTCAACTTTTTAAAGGGCTCATGACATGGATTTAAAAAATATATATGATCGTGTATGTGATTCCCTGTTTGTCATGTGATCCTCCAATGTGTCTTGTCATTGGTTAATCGACTGTTCAGGTGTCCCTTGTCTAGTCTGTGTATTTAAAGGAGTAGTTCACTTTTAAAACATTTTTGCTGATAATTTACTCACCCCCATGTCATCCAAGATGTCCATGTCTTTCTTTCTTCAGTCGAAAAGAAATTAAGGTTTTTAATGAAAACATTCCAGATTTTCTCCATATAATGCTGATTAGATGTGTTACTTATGATTATCTAAGCTATTCATTAATGATTACCACATTAGGAACTAATTAAGAGTCTGTAAGGTTAATGTATTAGTTCATACATGAATTGTTATTAATTAAATATGTAATTGTGGATTAATTCCATAATAACTAATTTTTTTTAACTAATAGTGTTAATTAATATGTTAATTACCAGAATGAGCCAAAGCCTTGTATTTCAACTTCCAGATACTATGACAGGTACACTAATATGCATTAATACATGATTAATTAATTAATTAATTGTTAATGCAAATTCATGTGCAAATTACTAAATGACTAGTTAATAATGATGTGCCTCAACAAGTAAAGTCATAACATAATGATACCTTTGCAAATCATTAGCTAATGATTAATTAAGGCAGACAACTGGAAGTTGAAGTGCATAGCTATGACTAATTGTGGTAATTAACACATTAATTTACACTATTAGTTAATAAAATATGTTATTAAGGAATTAATACACAATGACACAGTGAATTAATAGCAATTCATGTATTACTTAATCTATTAATCATATAGACTCTTTATTAGTTGCTGATGCAGTAATCATTAATTAATGGTTTAGTTCTTCATGAGTTATACATTAACTCATGATTATCTGTGCATTAGTTAAGCATGAATTAATGCATATTAGTGCACCCGTATTGTAAAGTGTTACCTTGATATTTATGCTTTCATTTCACGATTCGAATTGAGTACTTTTTTTAAATTCTTGCCTGAACTAACTTTTTTTATTGTTTTTTCAGTTTTCATCAGCAAGTTGTATTTATGTTTTTAATATGTGCATGAGACTGAACAGTATTTAATTTCCAACTTAATTAATTATTAAGATTATCAGAGATAAATCTGTTTCGAACGTTTTCATTGATCTAGACAGCTGTATTTATGCTCTTGTGTGACGTTAGCCGTTTTGTTGCGATGTTCAGTATTAATAAACATTAGTTAGCAACAGTGGCTAACAGTGGCAGCTTCTGTCCCCAGGGCCTTCTGCCACCCACTATAAAACATCCCTCTCATAAAACAGCCCCATAAACTGGTTTATTATCCTCGTCTCCACAGCAGAGCACATTACGGCACACACACTGCTCGCAGCTCCTCCAGCTGGAGCGGGAAATTGAGGTTTTTTAACCCAGTGTAACCCTGTTTTCTGCAGTCGTAATAGTTAGGTTTCTTGATGGGGCGGGTGTGGAGATTCCTTTGAATTTTTGCACAATCTCTTTCTAAAATGTTATCTGCTTCATTTCCTTCTTCCGTATCGGTGCGTGAACTGGCGCTGTCATTGATGGAAAGATGATAACCCTTGCTAAAATCACGGTGCCACAGCAATATCAGCAGTGTAATTTTAGTATTATATCATATTATGCATACTTTGAATCTTTTATTTTTTATACTTTTTGTTTTATTTTTAAGTATTTAAGTCAATTTAAAGGTGTAGTTCACTTTTTAAAAAAACTTTTGCTGATAATTTACTCACCCCCATGTCATCCAAGATGTCCATGTCTTTCTTTCTTCAGTCGAATAGAAATTAAGGTTTTTGATGAAAAAATTCTAGGATTTTCTCCATATAATGGACTTCAATGGGAACCAAATGGTTCAAGGTCCAAATGAAAGTTTCAGTGAAGCTTCAAAGGGCTTTAAACGACACCAGATGATAAATAAGGGTCTTATCAAGCGAAACAATTGGTAATTTCGAAAAGAAATAGAAAAGTTTACGTTTTATAAGCACAAATGCTCACCTTCCTCTGTTCTGTTCTGTTCTTCGTTCGTGACTCCTGTTCGTGATTCTCCATCAAAATGAACAAATCTTTTTTCGAGTCATGACTCGAAGGTTCCTAGATAAGACCCTTATTCATCGTCTGGTGTCGTTTAAAGCCCTTTGAGCTGCACTGAAACTGTCTTTTGGACCTTGAACCGTTTGGTTCCCAATGAAGTCCATTATATGGAGAAAATTCCAAAAAAAAATTTTTTTTTAATCAAAAAAAATAAAGACATGGACATCTTGGATGACATTAGGGTGAGTAAATTATCAGCAAAAGTGTTTTTTAAAAGTGAACTACTCCTTTAAGTAATTTAATTATCAATAACAACACTTTTTGATATGTTCCGTATTGAATCATTGCTATATATTAACCCTTTACCTGTCACCCCCCTTTTTGATAATTGACATTAAAATGCACTATACAAACTTAATTGGTTGTAATTCAAGAATGCTTTGGAATATAGACCTAAGTTTGGTCTTGTTTAAAAAAAAAAATCAGCAGCATTATTACTGAAGTGAAAGCACTTCAAAAATTGAAGTATGAAAAAGTTATGGAAGTTATAATTTACAGTAAATCAAATATACTTTATTAATATATTTTTAATATAAAATAAATATTTTACAAAATATTTTTTACTATAAAATTACTATAAAATGAAAGCTATATATCCAACCAGGTTGTGTTCCAAAATTAAAGTTGATATCACCAAAATTGAAGTTCCCATGAGATTTTGTTTAGTCATTATACCAAAAATAGCCACCGGGTGCCATTGAATTCCATTGAAATTAATTGTATGCATTCTGCCATCACAAATTAATAAATTTCTATCCAAATATCACTTCTGTCACTAAATATGGAACCTTGAGACTCAGACCTTTCTGACAATATGTGTTTTGTCAAGATTATAAAAGGATTTGATAATAAATTATGAAAGATGATGCCCAAAAGGGGAGGGCCTAATAAAAAAATACACTTTCTATGGTAACGCAACGTCCAATTTCAAAACGGTTTTCACAGGATCAATTCTGAGATCGTAAGCATTCAAATGATACCTAATTTATGATAACTACTAAAATATGCAATATAATAATAATAAAAAATCTTGTAATGACATCGATTTTTTTTTTTAGGTGCACTCTTGTCATAAATTCATATATTACTGTTTATTCTTAAATTGTAAGAAAAAAAACAGCGCTAAAATATCTATTTAGGAGTCTTATGGTACGTTCACACCGGACGCGAATAGCGCGTCAGGCGCGAATGATTTCAATGTTAAGTCAATGCAAAGACGCGTTATGCGCGTGAAAAATTCCTGCGGCGCGAATGAGGCGTGGAGCGCGGCGCGAAAGATGCGAATACGCCTCATTGGCGCGAATTGAGCGTCTCGCGCGTTAAGCGCGAATGATTTAGTTAGTGCCATTTGTGCATTCACGCGTTCGACGCGAATTCGCGTCTGCCGCCCGAGTTGAAAAATCTGAACTTTGGCGTGAATTCGCGCCGCGTTAACCAATCAGGAGCCTAGCTGCTTGCTCACGTGGTGAAGTGTCTGGATGCTTCAATAAATTATTTTGTATATGGTGGGATTATGCAAAGCAAAATATTTTATTACTTAAAACATTATTTCTATATACGAGACATGTTCATTTTGTATTGAATGTTATTCATTCCATATCTCAGATTATATGAAATATTATTATGATGTAACAAGCAACATATGTGTATAAGTTCGTGTCTGGGCATGAGAGAGAAAAAAAATCACAGGACAGGTTAATAACTTTTGAAGGCTGGCTCTATTTATCATCAAAACAAAGATAAATGACAGCTAGATTAGGTGGATGAGGGCGAGGGTGATCCTCGCTCCGATGCAGGACAACAGGTCATCAAACTGGGCACGGGACAGGCGGAAGTACCGCTGACTGCGGCCGTCATCCAGGCGCATCTCCTGGAGCGAGCAAATGGTGAAAATAGCCAAACGGTTCGCCTGCGAAGGGCCCGGTGGACACAAATATGGCGACGATGATCCCCATGCCACTGTTCTAGCCCTCCAGAGCAAATACAGTGCGGTGAATCTCTCGATTAATGCTAGATCAACATAAACAAAGATGGCCGTCAACGGGTTTCGGTTTTGACGCGCGAGACGCGCGTAAATTTCACTTCAAACTTTTTATTTTACCCGCGTCAGTTTCGCTCTTGACGCGCGAATGAACACAAAGTGGTCAAGCGTCAAACTAGGCGCGGTAAACGCGAATTTGACGCGCGATTCGCGTCCGGTGTGAACGTAGCATTAGACCTTTCCAATGATATATAGTTTGTCATGACTAGATTAGGATTTAATAGTAATATAGTTAAGTAAATTTAGGTTGCCCATATACGGGCAAGTGACAGTTAACACTTACACTCTGGTGTACTTTAGAGAATACTACTGTAAATATCATGTATCATTCATGATATTCACAGTAAATTTTCCTCACAAAAATATGCCATAATAACTAGTTTTCTAAAATATATATATATATATATACTATTAGATTGTATCTTCATTTATGAGAAAAATTGTAAAAACAATGTGTTTTGGAAGCTATGTTTAGGCCTACTATGGTATTTTTTTTTATTAACCGGTTTTATTTCAGCTGTACTACACTATTGCATTTCCTGTGCCATGTCATATTATCCGGATAAGGTTGCATAATTGTTAAGCAGTGTTTTGTTTTCCTGAAATATAAGACAATGCACATGAAGTGCTCGTTGTTTGTGCAATGCTGTGGAACACTGAGATTGATCCGACTTAAAATAGAGCGCTTTTTCTTTCGTTTTACATAAGATACAGTGACAAGAATGTTAGATCAATGTAAGCGGTTTAGGTGTCATCTAAATCTGTAGCACTGATATCCTGTGTCTCTTGCTCTCTTATTCGTCAGCATGTGCCCTTGTGCCCTCAGAAACCAGCTGACTCTATCAAAATGTCCATGATTCATTTCCTTACTGTCTGTCCCGCAAGACCTTGTGCCGAATGGGCTATAAACTCACATTGCAGTGACATGCAGTGTTCAGATGGTGCTTCATTTAACTGCGTTGCTCCTGTATTTATGAAAACACAGGTCAAGCTTGATGTTAGCGCACTGGATGACATCCCATCTCACAGAGGACTCGGAAAACCCATTAAAATGATGTTCCAACTCTATGTGTCTCTCTCAGGAAATTGCTAAATCCTTACAAGTGTCTTTAAAGCTGCTACAAACTTGTATTTCCTGGCCCAATCCCTGTCTCTTTCATTCTTTATTCCATTAGTTATATTGTGAATCTTAGTATGATGGGTGGGAGTGCAGTGATTTAGTCTAGATCAAAGGCTGAACGCTGCAGGGATTAAAACCTTGTGGGGTTTTTTAGGCTAAGCTACAAATCAGTGCGGGCCTTTGACTAGCACTAATGCTAAAGATAACCTTCACAGATTGGTCAATACACACTTTAATGAGGATGTTCCATCAATGTGGTTTAGTAAGGAGATTGTCCGGGGTCTAATTAGAACGCAGTCTGAGGATGGAGAATCAAGTCTTTCAACTGAATTGGATCTGAGGACATACTAGGATATGTAAATATACTATTTAACTTTTTGTTCATTTTCACAGTGAAACTGCGGCCTTCTCATCCTGATTCTTTACCTAGCTCTATCCATCCATCCATCCATCCATCCATCCATCCATCTGTTTGTCTGTCTATTTATCTAATATCTATCCATCCATCCACCCGTCCACCCGTCCATCCATCCATCCATCCATCCATCCATCCATCCATCCATCTGTTTGTCTGTCTATTTATCTAATCTATCTATCCATCCATCCACCCGTCCACCCGTCCATCCATCCCATCCATCCATCCATCCGTCTTTGTCTATCTATCCATCCATCCGTCTGTCCGTCCGTCGTCCATCCGCCTGTCTTTATGTCCATCTATCCATCCATCCGCCCGTCCATCCATCCGCCTGTCTTTATGTCTATCTCATCCATCCGTCCGTCCATCCATCCATCCGCCCGTCTTTGTCTCATCTATCCATCCATCCGTCCGTCCATCCATCCGCCCGCCTTTATGTCTATCTGTCTATCCGTCTGTCCGTCCATCCATCCGCCCGCCCGTCCATCCATCCATCCGCCCGCCCGTCCATCCATCCATCCATTCGCCCGTCTTTATGTCTATCTAACCATCCATCCATCCATCCATCCACCCGTCTTTATGTCTATCTATATCCGTCCGTCCATCCATCCACCCGTCTGTCTGTCTGTCAGTCCGTCCGTCCATCCATCCATCCATCCATCCACCCATCTTTAGGTCTATCTATCTATCTATCTATCTATCTATCTATCTATCTATCTATCTATCTATCTATCTATCCATCTATCTATCTATCTATCTATCTATCTATCATCTATCTATCTATCTATCTATCTATCTATCTATCTATCTATCTATCTATCTATCTATCTATCTATCTATCTATCTACAGTATCTATCCATCCAGTCCATCCATCCATCCATCCATCCATCCATCCATCCATCCATCGGCCCATATGTCTATCTATCTGTCCGTCCGTTTCCGTCCATCCATCCGCGCCCATCTTTATGTCTATCTATCTATCCATCCATCCGCCCGTCCATCCATCCATCCGCCCGTCTTTATGTCTATCTATCTATCCGTCCGTCGTCCATCCATCCGTTCGCCCGTCTTTATGTCTATCCATCCATCTGTGCCGTCCATCCGTCCGTCTGTCCGCCCGTCTTTATGTCTATCCGTCTGTCCGTCCATCCGCCCGCCCGCCCGTCCATCCATCAATCCGCCCGTCTTTATGTCTATCTGACCCCATCCATCCGTCTGTTCATCCATCCATCCACCCGTCTTTATGTCTATCTATCTGTCTATCTGTCTATCTGTCTATCTGTCTATCTGTCTATCTGTCTATCTGTCTGTCTGTCTGTCTGTCTGTCTGTCTGTCTGTCTGTCTGTCTATCCATCTATCCGTTTATCTATCCATGTTTATAAGTATAATGTATGGTGGAATAGTATATCTTGAATATTTTTTCAAATGATCATCCTCTCTCTAATTTGTCATTCCTGGCTAAAATCTTGGAGGGTGTGGTCGTGGCCCAATTAAACAAACACTTAATTGAAAATAACCTATTTGAGCTTTATCAATCTGGGTTTCAGAAATTACACAGCACTGAGACTGCGATGGTTAAAGTCACTTATGACTTACTTATAGCCTCTGACTCCATCTCCTTGTCCCTCCTCATCTCTCTTGGATCTTCAGCTTCAGCCTTTATGCACTGCACTGTTACTTTATTGTCTTGAAAAAGTGTTTGGTTTGTCAGAGACAGTTCTTGGCTGGTTCATGTCCTATTTTACCGACCACAGTCAATTTGTTTTTATGGGTGGCTATAGGTCCAAAGTTGGCTCTGCACATACTGGCATCCCTCAGGGGTCAGTATTGGGTCCCTTACCTTTTATTATGTATATCTATCCACATGGTCAACTACTAAGATCTCTTGATCTTAATATCTCTTTTATGCTGATGATACGCAGATTTTTATCCATTCAAGACCAGGTCAGCAAGTGGACATTGGGCATCTTTCTAACTGTATTACTGAGATCAAGATTTGGATGTCTGATCATTTTCTGTCTTTAAACAGCTCTAAAATGTTGCTGCTTGGCTCTCCTCATCAACTGTGAAAGGCTGGGTCTCTTACCGTCAGTTGATGGTGTTACTTTGGAGTTTCAAAGTAAACAAAAAAAATCTTGGCGTCATATTTAATGCCACACTGTCATTTGAGCCTAATGTGCCGAATACGGTAAAGACATTCTTTTACTACCTTTTACGTCCCATGTTGTCCATCTTGCTGAGAGGTTTATAAATTATTTTATCTTTTCATTTGTTGATTACTGCAATGGTCTCCTAGCTGGGGTATCTAAATCATCTATTGACAAATTGCAATATCAAAATTCGTCTGCTAGAGTATTGTCTGGGGTCAGGGCTAGGGATCATATCACCCCTGTCTTGGAGTTTTTGCACTGGCTCCCTGTCAGGTATCGCATTGGTTTTAAAATCCTTATGCTGGCATATAAGGCTTTGCACAATCTGGCTCCTCAGTACTTGACTGATCTTTTAATGCCTTACACACTCTTGGTGGTGCACTGGTGCCCAAGACCCGGCTTCGTTCTCAGGGCTGAATTCTCCCTGCCGTCATCAGGGAAGCAAATACATTAGTGAGTTTTAAATCTCGTCTAAAATATATATATATATATATATATATATATATATATATATATATATATATATATATATATATATATATATATATCATATAATTACTTTTAGTTGATTATTCATTTTACCTGTTTTTTTGTTTGTTTTTTGTGTGTATTGGAGTGTATAGTTTAAAAAAATGTTTTTATGTTTCCTTTAAAAGCGCTTTGAGAAAGCAACTTTTAAAGGCGCTATATAAATAAATGTATTAATATTATCCATCCATCCATCTATTCCATTCATCCATCCATCCGTCTGTCTGTCTATTGTTCCATCCATCCATCCATCCATCCATTTTTTCTTTTCGTGCCAAAACAGTGTACCCCAATGCAGCTGGTCTGTGCATTTGCCAGTCATGATTAATCTCTATAATGGGTTTATTAGAAAGTTTGCTGTAGTCACTATGCTGTGAATATTCTCTGCTTTATTGTGTTTTTCTCACATATGCACTCGATGAAATGACAGGGTAGTTATTACAATGTGCTTTGAGAGTCCAATATTACATAAAGTATATTAAAGAAGCTTACATAAGACACTGTGATTTAGACTGCAAGCTGTGCTGTAAAAGACTTCATAGATCATATCTGTGCCACATTAAAGCCCATATATAGACGCAGCTTGTCCTCTTGAATGTAGAGGAGCATGCATTATGCATTTAAATATAAATCTAGACAATGACTGAGTTAGGAATCATAACAGATGTAAGAAAGTAGCTGTATGCTGGGACCTGTTTGAATAGTAACACAAATTAGAAAATGTTTAGTGTGTGAATGACCGAAAAATAGGTGTCAATAGACGATAGAGGGTGTGTGTTTGTGGATGTGCATACAGATTTACATGATTTTAATTGGATTCAAGACACTAAAAGTGTAACACTGTGTTGTTGTATACGTTTGGAGTATGCTGATGAGGAAAACAGTATTTGAATGTGTGTACGTGAGCAAGAGACGGTGTGTTTGGCAAGAAAACTGATGAGTATGCTGTTGCATTTTTCCCTTCATTTGATAAGGTGTCTCATTAGTGTCTTTCCATATGAAAACATGAGCAATGATGTACAAACATGCACACATTTACTTTACTTAAAGCTACTGAGGTGGATACTAATACCAATGTACTTTGATATAAACTTGTTATGTTACTTAATGATTATCATGGTGTTTACATGACAAAAAATATCACACAGACATGTGGTATTGATAAGTTTTTACATTCCCTGAAGAGCATGTGAGTGGCTTTTGCAAATGCTGGTGGTTGCCAGGGAGTTGCTATGCGGTTGCTATGCGGTTGCTATGCGGATGCTATGTGGTTGCTATGCGTTTTTGGGCTACACATCAAAGTTTAAGAGGGGTTTGTTCACATCAGTAACCCTAAGTGTTGCAATAGTAATAGCTCTTGCTTTAGAAACCACCACTATAAAACTTGGTCATTTTTTAAACACTTTTTTTTAAGTATTCTCTGCAAAATTTGCAGAGTGTTCTCTGCAAATGTACAGCAATTCCTCATGTACATTCCACTCTCTTTCCCTTTCTCCATCCCATCCATCCATCTGTGTTTATAGATGTATTATTCTGTATGACTCACCATATTTGACTCTAATTTGAGTGAGTCCCGTTGGACTCCGGCTGGAGGTGACAGACCCGCGTTAGAGAGAAATCTAATGTGCTCATCACAATCAGCACATCATACACACGGTTTGAAATTCTGAACACTGATGATTCCTATTGGAAAATATATTACTGAATAAATCTGCTTCTAAACACACATAATGGATCCGTGGACAAACGGGCAAATGAGATTTAAATGGTTCTGTGGAAAGGACAATTTTCAGCTATATTTTTACCTTGTGTCAAGGATAAAATGTCACAAGGGTGAATAAATGATGACTATTCCTATTTGTGGAATAGATAATGATTGTTTTCATATCTAGGTATTGTTTTTATTTAGTTATCTGTCCGTTTTGATTATTGACGCTTTCACCAGTGGTTTCCAGTGTCCTGTTTGCAGCTTTATTTGTTTTATGTGTGAGTACCTTGGTCACTGTTCTTTATTGAGAGAAATTTAAATACAGAGTTAAAGGTAGATTAGGTAGAAAGGTAGAAAGGTGATTAAAGCAATTTTGCAGCGTGGCATATATATATATATATATATATATATATATATATATATATATATATATATATATATATATATATATATATATATATATATATATATATATATATATATATATATATATATATATATATATAATATATATATTATTAATCGATGATTATATCATATTAACAGCCGTAGATATATATATATATATATATATATATATATATATTACGGCTGTCAAATGATTAATCACGATTAATGCACATCCAAAATAAAAGTTTTTGTTTACATAATGTGGGTGCACTGTGTATAATTATTTTATATATATATATATATATATATATACACACACATGCATGTATATTTAAGAAAAAATATAATTTATATATAAATATTTATATAAAATATTAATATTATATGTAATATAAATTATATATAAATCTATATACAGTATATACATACAAATATTTCTTTAAAATATACAAGCATGTGTGTGCATGTGTTTATATATATATATATATATATATATATATATAATTATACACAGTGCACCCACATATTATGTAAACAAAAACTTTTATTTTGGATGCGATTAATCACGATTAATCATTTGACAGCCCTAATATATATATATATATATATATATATATATATATATATATATATATATATATATATATATATATATATATATATATATATATATATATATAATACAATTTATTAAATAAGAAAAATAAAGTAATAATACATTCGTTTTTGAAATATTATTAAAAAGTTATTTATTCCTGTCATACAAAGCTGATTTTGTTATCATTACTCCAGTCTTTAGTGTCACATGATCCTTCCAGAAATCATTCTAATATGCTGATTTGCTGCTTAAGAAACATTTCTTATTACTATCAATGTTAAAAACAGTTTAATATTTTACAAAGGGGCTTCAAGATTTCTGCTTCTCCATTGGGCAGAACATATATAACCCTCCTTTCAGTGATGAAATCCATCTTCTATGATTCCTGTATAACTACCTCATTAGAGAGAATATAATGGGAACAGGGCAAAGCAGCCACATTGTATGGTACAGTGTGTATTCTTGCCATTTCCCTCCTAATATGTGATATCTCACTAGGTTATCTCACTCCATTCATTATTCCTTCATTAAAATAAGCAGAGAACGTTGCCCTCTCTCTCCTCTCCGTCTCCATCAAACACAGAGCTGTGGTTGTTTCCACAGCATTAAACTTCACCTACCACAGACCATGTAAAGAGGTCACCGGCAGAGAGGATGAAGCTCGCGGAGAGATAGCACAGACCCCGCTGAGATATGACATCCTGTGTGTATTTATGGAGGCCCGAAAGCAAGCCTCAAGGGGCACGATAGGAAAATATCGAGGTCTACTGGTTTGTGTTTGAATGCCACCCGACACTCTACGGCTTGTTTGCGGACAGCAGGGCGTCTGTGTGCCAGTCGCTGCCGTTTGTTTTATTTGTCTGACAAATGTTGAGGTTCGAACTTTTTGACCTGTGAAGACGTGTTTTGGACTTTTTCGCATATGGCTAGAAGGAGGTCATTGTAATTATCAGAAGGGCATTGATAAAAGAATCAATTATATTTTCACGTGTTTATTTGGTTTTAACTTAGTCCTGAGATAAAGTGTTCCAATGCATCAGATTAATCTGGTGATCTCTGAGTGTGTACGCTAATGGCGCTGAACTCTTTGGACAGCCCGGTCACAGCAATGTTTATCTATAAACCTCCTAATATGTCTCTTTGGATGTTATCATATGCATTGGACACAAAATAACATCCTAATACGCCCTTTTACAAGCTCTTAATTTTGTTTTTGGGGTGTAGGCCTACTAGGATATGCTCTCATGCTTGATTGTTCAAAAAACACATTTGGTGTGTCCGAAATCTCCACTCAAAGCACTACTCCCTACCATAGCAACCACATGTTGGGGGTAGAGAGCAGAGCACTATATAGTGAGCTCACCAGCATAATAGAAGCCACTTTCTGACACTACTCGAATCGTCTCTCGGATTGATTACATCATCTGTCAGCTGGTGCCGAGCCGGCTCTGGGCTAAATAGATTTTTAAAAATAAATACATTACATTATATTGAGCTTATTTCTCCAAAATTTTAAAACTAAAAGTGATTTATGGCCGTTTTTGTTATAATGCGCTACTCCACACATGATTATAACTTATTTTTACGATCAGCGCAATGGATGATGGTATGTAGGGCTTAGGTTAGTGACCATCGGTTGTTCACTACTTTTCAAAATGCATTCTGGGATACATTGAGTGGACTATATAGGTAATAATCATCACTATACATTTGGACAGCAATACAAAATGGCGGAGCTCACTATATAGTCCACTATATAGTGAGTAATGGAAGATTTGGACGCAGTGAATATTTTTCACATATCTTACATTATTACAGCACCTCTCTCTCCAGATTCTGGCTCGAACGTGTCGTTTATTTTCAATGAAGCCCCTCCTTCTGAAATACGAATGTGCTGTGATTGGTTAGCTGGCCCAGTGTGTTGTGATTGGCTTTTCTTAGCATACGGCAAATGCCCCTTCCAAACCCAAGTTTAATTTGGTGTAAATATTGAGAATGGCGTCGATTTCAAACTCCATTCAAGTCTGCTTCAGACTTAAAGGGACACTCCACCCATTTGCATTAAGCTTTCCATTGTTAGAAACCCAGTTATGCTATTGAATTATTTTCACTTCCTCCTATAATGACGCAAAAATCATCATTTTACGCCATTGTAGGAGGAAGTGTAAAGAGGGGGATTTCTGTGAAAACTACAAGCACTAGATCTCACTCTTTCAAACCCGCCATAGGCGGTTGGACCTAATGCGCTAACTGACCAATCACAGATCAGTGCCAGAGCGTTTGATTTCAACACGGAAGAAACTTTTTGAAATATGGACGAAGGTACTGAATACGCAGATGGGTGCATTATGGAGGATCGGGATTACACATAGTTCAGACATAGATATGTATATAAAGGCTAGATGCGTCGTCCGCGCTGCTGGCCAATGAGAGGTCGATGTCTGCACCTGGCGGCCATCTTGTCACAGGCAGCTCGCTCACTTGTAAGATTGTGGTAATGGTACATGTACTATTAAAATAACCATAACTTGCTAAATTTTCTACCGATTTTCAAACGGTTTGGTTTGTTATAAACGTCAGAGATGTAGCTATGACACCGCATACTTATGAAATATAAGTGTAAAAATAAATAATCATCCAGATAATTATAGCCTCGTTAATAATGTTTGTAAGAAACTAAACCGTTTGTAAATCAGCCAAGATTTCAACGAGATAAGAGTATTTGTGTTTGTGTTGACCACTCAACTTACATCAGCTTACCTGTGACAAGATGGCCGCGGTGATGACTATGGAAACTCCGCCGTAACACATCTAGCCTTTATATACATATCTATGGTTTCAGACATCTTTTTTGGGTAGCTAAGCTAGCAGGCTCTTGTTCTGTGGAAAAAGCCGAGTGGTAACTTTAAGGGTTACCGTCCTCTTTTCAGCTTATGCTTTCTGCAGTTCGCCATTCATTGTTTACATGCACAGCTTTTGTTTCAGTCTAACTGAATTCATTCGATTGGTGAATCTGAATGTAGTGTTTACATGAACGCTAAACAAGTGATCGGTTGATGTGCGTTTTAACATTGCTAAGAAAATTCCCGCTCCTCCGTAAGAGATACGAGACCGGTGCGTCTCACAGGCGTCTCTCATTGGTAATCACGCCACCGGCCTCACACCGTTCTCCGCGGCCCTCACTCGTCCCGCTCGCCACAGTAAACATGATAAATGCCGACTGTTGAATGCAAAAGCCAAATCCCGGACATTTTGGGTGATCTCGAAACACATTTTTGGGCAGACTCATCACGGAGACTCACTAGTAGCCTAGACTTGTTGTTTAACTACTGCGCTCTGTTTACCGGTAGGCGTGGCCTCCTAGGGCAGCGAAGAAAGTGCATTCTGGGAGTTGTTGTCTTTCATCCACATAAGCCAAAAATTAATTTTCTGGCTTTTCTCAGTCTATAAAGCTCCAAATTCCAAAATAATTTCAAATTTCTTCTACATAAATTACCCATTTTAAATACACATTCATCTTTCCAGAGGTGGAGTGACCCTTTAAATATGTTAACAAACAAGAGGATCGTGCAGAACGGATTTCATGCACAGACTTTGCAAGCACTGATTTCACAGTCGTTTGAGAGTGGTATGGATTTTTTTTTTTTTTTGCTTAATTAATTTCCCTAAGGGGTGGTGAACCGTCTTTAAAAAGTGAGAGCTTACAAACGCTACAGTGAACAGTATATTAACACTAATGTTGGCAAGGAGAGCATAAGCAACAACATAAAACTAAAAATTGGAACTGTTAATAGAAAATTCAACAACAAATAATAAGACATACTTACAATTTGTGATGTTCAGGAACAGTGTTTAAAATCAGTTTTAACTTTTATGCTCAAACAGCAACATTACACACTAACTAAAGTTGAAAAGGTAAAAAAGCATTATATATGACCCCTTTAGTAAAAAATAGCAATTTCTTTTTCTTAAAAAAGAAAAATAAAAATAAATTCTTACCGACCCTAACCTTTATATATATATAGGAAAACTTCAGCACTTGGGTTAGGAGTTTCTCAGCATCATGGAGACTATAAACTTGGCCTCAATGACATTCCAGTCATTGTTTATTGTAAATGTTGCGCACGTCATTTGCTCTGGACAAGCATCTGTGGGGATTTCCAACCACTGTGTGTTTGTCCGCTGTTTAAAGCATTTCATTTTAATGGCTGCTAGCACCTTCAGCCTGCCAACAAAGACTTGGACCGTCCCTGTGTTATTCAGGCCTTGTTACTAGATCGTGTGAGAGAGGAAGGAAGCGAGAGTTTGTGAGCCTGTATGTGTGTGTTCCATTAATAAGGAACAATTGAGGTGGTATCACTGCTTATTAGGTTTAATTTAAAGCTATCACAAAAACTAATGTGTCTGTGGC
This sequence comes from Hybognathus amarus, assembly GCA_030378365.1. Taxonomy (NCBI): domain Eukaryota; kingdom Metazoa; phylum Chordata; class Actinopteri; order Cypriniformes; family Leuciscidae; genus Hybognathus; species Hybognathus amarus. Next base: position 315,247 of record JAQIUQ010007055.1, on the reverse strand, counting down.
TCGGTCACAGACCTCCTTAAACTAAATTACAGACGCATTCTGTACTAGAGACGTGCTCTCGGCTGCAAGACCCGATGGGAGGATACCTATCCTGACCTCTGACCTTTCTTCCTTCGGGCACAGGGGTTCAGTCTGAAGTGGGATGGGGGGATGAAGGAGATTAGTGAGAGATGGAGGGAGCAGTTTTGAAGGCTCTAGACAATGAATGGTTTCTTTGGGAGATATAGTGAAGCATTTAAGAGCTCTGTGTGCCACCAGTTCTTTTGTCCTTTTAGTGCCCCTATAAACCGCTTGTACACAGACACACACACACACATGCGATTTTGTTTTTCAAATTAAAGGGTTCATAACATTAAAAGCAACTGATTTTCATGGCTCCTTTGAAGTGCAATAGTTTGATGTAGACTATGACTATACCATTCAAATGTTTGAGGTTAGCAGGATTTTCTAATAATGAAAAGTATACTGTTATTCAGTAAGGATGCAAAAAAAGATCACAAGTAACAGTGAAGACATTTATGTTATAAAAGATTTGTACTTCAAATAAATGCTGTTCGTTTGAACTTCTATTCATCAAAGTGTCCTGAAAAAATCACAGTTTATATAAAAGTATGAAGCACTGTTTTCAACATTGATAATAACAACTGTTTCTTGAGCTGCAAATCAGCTTATTGGAATGATTTCTGAAGGATCATGAAGAAAAAATTCAGCTTTGCATCTCAGGAATAAATTACATTTATAAATATATTAAAATAGAAATCAGTTATTTTAAATTGGAATACATTTGTACTGTTTTTACTATGCATTTGATTGAAATAAATTAATCTCAGTCCAGTCAGACCATTTACTGAAATGAATCTGCTCTAGAAATCTTCATGGATGTAACTGCATATTGTTTTGTGATCACAATATAATGCAAACTTTGCAAAAGATTAAAGGGTTAGTTCACCCAAAACTGAAAATTATGTCATTAATGACTCACCCTCATGTCGTCCCAAGCCCGTTCATCTTTGGAACACTATATAAATTAAAAATTACCTATATAAAATAAAAATATAAAATAAAAATTAATAATAAATAAAATAAAAATAAAAATTACTTATATATATATGAAGAGTTCAGATGCAAAAGCCTCTAAGTGCCATTTGAAATTTTCTTCTAAAATGATCATTTTTATCAAGCTTGTATATTTAAGTTCAGTAATTTCACTTAAATGGCAATTGAAGATGACCTATTAATTGACCTATTAATTGTCATTTAAGTGAAATTACTGAACTTAAATATACAAGCTTAGATAAAATAATTTAATTTAGAAGAAAATTTCAATGGCATTTGAGGCTGCATCTGAACTCTTAATATATATATATATATATATATATATATATATATATATATATATATATATATATATATATATATACATTGTAATTAAAATAACTAATTTTAAATTAATTTCAATTTATGTATATATATATATATATATATATATATATATATATATATATATATATATACATTGTAATTAAAAATAACTAATTTTAATTAATTTTCAATTTATATATATATATATATATATATATATATATATATATATATATATTGTAATTAAAATTACTAATTTTAATTAATTCAATATATATATATATATATATATATAGTAATTAAAATAACTCATTTTATTATATATATATTTATAGTATATTATATATATACTATATATATATATATATCATATATATATATATATATATATATATATATATATATATATATATATAAATATTAAATGAAAATTAATTAAAATTAGGGTAATTTATATACATTAATTTATGTATATAAATTACCCCCTACCCCATTTTTTTTACCAAAAACATTTTAGTAGTTCCCTGTTTCAAAGCATGATACCACATTGCAAGTGTGATGTGGGTGGTTTTCACTTTCAAAGTAATGGCACATATTTCTTCAACAAGCTGCACTGTTTGAGGTATTATTCATGGCCGTTACTGCACAAACAATACAGGATGAGTTACACACTGAAGTTTAATACCTATTTGTTCATATCCCTAACCTCAAGTTGGTGCTGCAGTAATTGAGATGTTTGTCTTTGCAGCGCCACTGTACATAAACCTGTGTAGGATGTGGCCTCTTTAAAGTAATGTGTTTGACAATGTTCTTTGTTTTATTTGTGCAGTGGATAAACATTGTGTCTGTGTGCATGTGCGCCGCCTTGTGCTAATGGACTAATAGAGTTGCTCATTCTCTCTCTAATGACACTGAGATTCATTGTGAATTTAAACCCTCAAAAGGCTGCTATTCATTTGGAAACTTTTCACCGAAGGCATCTAAAGTTCTTTCCGATAGTTTCTCATCTCATTCATTACCGTCATCCAGAGAGATGTCTTAATTACAGTATTCATTGTTTCATCTCATTTAAGTGGTAATACTGTACATGTATTGTTGAACGGGCCTGTTGAAAGTAAGAGAAGGGGTAATTGCGAGAGGTCTCGAACAAATCCTCACTGTCGCTGACATGAAAATGCTTCAGATCAGGTTTATGGCTTTAATGATACAAACACAAAACAAAAGCATGCACATACTGGCGGATTGCTCAAAGTGGATAAAAACAACTTTAAATAATAAAAAAATAAAAGAAGTTGGCACATTACTACTAAAAAAAATAAATAAATAAAAAATTGGCTAAATGGCCTAAAGATTCGATTCTGTCAATAAATTTCTATATTTTTAGGAGCCGTGTTGTGCCGACATTATTTATATATTTTTGTTTAGGTATTAATGATGAAATGATGTCTTTCGGACTATACTGTACCTTTTAATAGCACATCCATGGACTGCCTAAGTCATGTTTTTATACAATTATTACTCAAAACTGCAAACTCTTTTTTTCTTTTGGATGGCTTTTTGTACATTGTTGAGAGTCATATTTTTAGTAATTAAATAAATACTTTTATTCAGCGAGGATGCATTTAAAGGAGTAGTTCACTTTAAAAAAAACTTTTGCTGATAATTTACTCACCTTTCGTGTCATCCAAGATATCCATGTCTTAAGAAATTAAGGTTTTTGATGAAAACAATCAGGATTTTTCTCCATATAATGGACTTCAATGGGAACCAAACGGTTCAAGGTCCAAAAGACACTTTCAGTGCAAACTGCAAACTGTTCAAAGGGCTTTAAATCGATTCCAGACGATGGTCTCAGAATAAGGGTCGTATAAGCGAAACGATCGCTCATTAAAAAAAAAAATAACAAAGTTTACGTTTTATAATTTCAAATGGTTCGCCTTGCTCTGTTCTGTGATGCGCGTTCGTGACCCTCCTGTTCAAACTCGTTCATCAAAATGAACAAATCTTTTTTGTGTCATTTGGTTCATTCAACGAACGAAATGAATGAGTTGACTTGGGAAAAGATTCGTTCATTTTGATGACTGTTAACAAATGCGCATCACAGAACAGACAGAGGGCGACCATTTGACGCTCAAATGGTCGCCTCGTCTGTTCTGTGATGCGCATTTAAAACTTAATTTTTTAAATGAGCGATCATTTCGCTTGATAGGACCCTTATTCATTGTCTGAAATCGTTTAAAGCCCTTTGAACAGTTTGCAGTTTGCACTGAAACTGTCATTTGGACCTTGAACCATTTGGTTCCCAGATTAAGTCCATTAAATGGAGAAAATCATGGAATGTTTTCATCATAAACCTTAATTTCTTTTCGACTGAAGAAATAATAACATGGATATCTTGGATGACATGGGGTGAGTGAATTATCAGCAAAGTTTTTTTAACTGCTCAAAAGTGACCGTAACAACATTTATGTTGTTGCAAACGATTTCTAAGAATAGTTCATATTCTTCAAACTCTCTCTTCTGTCTAAGCATCCTCACCCGATCCTACACGTCAGGTAAAAATAAAACAAAATATATATTTGCTTTATGATGAAAGTCAATGACTATGTGATGGGGTGTAACGATTTTCGAACCGAAACCGAAAAACCGCGATACTGAACTCAGCGATTCGAAATCAGCGATACTTGCTGCGATCCCAATTCGCCTACTTATACTACGCCCTAAAAAGTATGTACTCTTTTTGTGAAGAAAAGTATATACTTTTGAGTATGCAGCAAAAAGAGTAGGCAAGCTTTGGGACATACTATCACGTCATATTAACGGACAGCTCTGTCACGTCCTGCGTGCATCCTGTCACCGTAAACTGCCCTGTCAATCATCTTGTCACAGTTAAAATCCTCCATTCTATCTCATTTGATTTCCTACCGTTTCCTACCGTTTCGCAATGATTTGTGGGCAATGATCAGCCGTTGAGTGTGCACCGAATCTACACTTCGGATTCTGACCGGAAATAGTAGACACATCCGGGATCTCTTTGAAACACTCATTTCAACAGTGCTACGGTTTGGGACGTACTTAATTCTATTTTCGAATACTATTTCAGGACGGATAGTATGAGAATTGGGATGCAGCAGCAGTCATTGCGTACCGAACACGCCCCGCCCCGCCCAGCCCGGCTCAATGGACCTCATGTCTTATGTAAACAGTACACAATGAATTCAGTTTTGTAGCCTAACCACCATTAACACCAAATAACAAGCTCCGTGTTTTGTTACTTTCGATAATAAGCAAGGTGTAATCTTTCAGATTCTGTCTATTTGATCACGAAATTCAAAATGGCGTTTTGGCGCTCTTTGATGTGACGTGACAGGCTCCTCATTTCAAGCGGCAGCGCGGCGCACGAGTAAACGCGATCATCTCTTCCTCAGTTACAGAAAAGACACCTGGAGGTATGTTGAAAGATACAGTATACTTACTGAAAGGCATCATAACTCATGTAATCGCTTAATCAGTGTTTAAGCAGCGGAAAGACGTCAATAAAACAGCAAAGCTTTAGCTTGTCACTAGCATTATATTTACCTCAGCAGGCAAGTGATTCAGTGTCCACAACTTCCTATAAATTAACCTTTGCACTAAATAAATGCACTATGTTAGCCTGTATATTATATTTTACTTAACCTGTTAATGATATCTTGATTATTTAATTTATGTTTAAAATATCTTTCATGAAAATGACAACTGTGTAAATTATTAGAGTAAAAACACAAGTTAATGTAAAAACTGCCTTATGTTCAGTTTACATGTTTTCATACAATGTGTTGTGTGTTGATTATTATATCTAAAAAATAAATGGCATCTGAATTTAGGTTAAAAGTCTAGGCTACAACATTTAATGTTATAGTAATGTACAGCCTTCAATATAGTTCACAGCATTAGCAGATTTTTTTTAATCCTAGTGAAATGTTTAATTGTAACTGAATTAATTTAAAGACAAAGACCTTTTTTTTCATTAAACCGCTGTTTTAAAAAAAAAAGCCATTTTAGCTTTATAAACCGAACCGAACCGAGACGTCAAAACCGTGGGAAAACCGAACCGTCAGTTTTGTGTATCGTTACACCCCTGCATATGTGTTTGTGTCAGTAATATACTGCAGTGGTGAGGCTTGACACGCGCTCATAAATTATCCAATTACTGCAACCATGCTGTGAAATAAAGAAAGGGACGGATAAAAAAGGAGTGTGGAAAAGAAAAGAGCAGATGGTGGCATTGGTCTGGAAGCCACTGGCCACTCCTTCCTCCACAAACTCAATGAAAAAGGTGCTGAAGATGAATTGCAGTTGTGTCTTTGAGCGAGTGTGTGTGTGTGTGGTCTCGGGACGGTGCGGTAATTGAGGGTTGTCCGTGAAAGAGAAGCCCTCAAGACTCTCATCTGGTTTCTGTCCGAAGGAAGAACTGATTGTCGGAGATGAAAGCTTTTGTTAAACTGTTTTATGCCCCACTTACGCTCACTCGTAGACAGACGGTTTCCTAACACCCGATAAAATCGCGCAAGTCTGTTTTGCTTTACAGACAGGTATTGTGGTTTTTGTAAGTAGTCTGTTCCTCATGAAGTGCCCAAATAAATGCCAAATGTCAAATAATAAAGGGCTTTTGTTTGGCCTCACACTCATTTGGAGTCATCTGTGCGTTTAGTTTCATTTCAGAATATGATGCTATGAGGTAATTAAGGGCACAAAGCATGACTAACACTCAGGATGTTTGATAATACTTTGTGTCATTAATCATTTTTACCGTTATCTATTCAGAGAGTGTTTGTTTGTCATATTATTAGCTTCAAAATCTGACATGCTGCCTTCCTCATAGGGTTGGGTATCATACGAATTTCAACGATTCTGATTCTTATTGATTCCTAATTTCAATTCCAATACACCTACATGGTTTCAAAATACCATAGCCTAACTACTATAAATTTCAATCATAAGTAAAGACAAACTCAGTGATTACAAAACAACAAATCAACAAATTAGCAATTTCACAAATAAAAATGCATAACCTATTGTGTTTACAAGGATATTTTAACATGTTTGTGTATTCATTTGTCCATTCAAGAGCAAAAAGACACCCAAGAGAACTTAAAGGGATCACTTTGAAATTAATTTTTGGTATGTTTTAGCTTACCTCAAGGGCACCTCAAAGACAGACCGAATCCGCCCGTGCCCTCAGATCACTTGGACGTGGCTGTCGTTACAAGAGGTCAAAATTATAGAAATACTGTTCGTTTTCTCACACAAACCGCTCGTTTCGTGTCTTAGGCCATTAATGTGTACTTACATTTACGAGTCATTAAATCATGTTTAATTTGGACTTCTCTGTGCATGCTCTTTGAGGTGGTGACCATAGACCTGCATTAAATGACTGACAGACAAGAACGGTTTGACCTAAAAATATCAAAATTAATCACATATTAATTAATTACATATCAAAAATTAATTTCAAAGTGAACTATACCTTTAATTCAGTATCGCACACTATATTCAGTGTGAGAGGCAGTTTTGTGCGTTTTGCAGAAAACAGTACACGGATCTTCCTGTGCTTGAATGATTAAGGATAAGCTAAGAGGGATACTAAATATTTATTTTATAACAAGTATCCAATTCCTGATCCTAAGTATTCGATTCCAGAATTAAAATTGATTTTCAATTCCCAACCCTACTACCTAGGCTACTTTTTAGGTATCATGGGTCTGTGTCTGACATGAAGGTTGTTCCGAACAGTTAGCATATATATTTTTGTTCAATACTGAAACTATTGATAGATATTTCCATTCCATTTCCATTGCATTCCAACTGCATGCATTATTTGCGTTTGATATCACTGTTATTATTTTGCTTATTAGAGCATTAACCCAGCAAACAAATTTAGGTTCTAGGAACGTTCCTAGAACTTTACCTTAAGGTTAAGGGAACAATCCCAGAAAATTCTCCTTACGTTATAAAAATGGAACCTAAAAATAACCTACATAGAACGTTCCTATAACGATCTTGTTTGGTTCCCAAAAAATAACCTCATGGGACCATTAGGGGAACGTTCTGTGTTTGCTGGGAACCCCTTAGTAAAGCAACAAGCTAACATCAGACAATATTGGAATCTGTGATTGTTAATAAAGTCTCTCGTGCTTTCACTAACTTCTCAACAGAGTTGCTGTCCATAAATAGCATTTCAAATCAGTCATTTAAGAGGTTTATTGTCTGTATAGGGTGTTGAATTAGAAACTGCCTACAGTATGTAGATCACAGCAACTCACTATAACATTGTGGTGTGTTAGTTTCACCATTTTTATAACTATAACTTAACCTTTTATTTTCTCCTGCCTTCACAGCTCTGGTGTGTCGCTGCCATGGCGACCCTGACCCCCTGCTTCTTCCGGATTTTTGCTGTCCTCCAATTGGCTGCCTGCTCGTTTCCAGAGGAACCTGGCCCTTTAATCTCCGCCCCTGCTGAGGGTAAGCACACGCCCCCTCCCCAATTACACTGTACCAGTTTAAGCAATATCAGCTGGTTTGTTTTCAGTTGGACATACCCGTACGACACATTTATGTTCTTATTTAGAGCATAAAAGCACAATCAGCATTTAGCTCATAAATTAGCTTTGATACTTTGCCTTCCAAAAAATACACATCAGTTGGATTTCAAATGACTGTGCCAGCTTTCATGATTATGAACATCATAAGAACAGTGTTATGTGCCTCATTAAATATATTATTCTTCCAAAGTCAAGTGCCTGGTCCATGATACACTCTTAGAAAAAAGGGTTCTATATATGTAGCCTAGGGTTCTTTACTCAACTGCAAATGACCTTTAATGCAAAAAACAAAAATGATGATAATGACAAGAAAGAACCCTTTTGGCACAAAGTTTCTTTATAGGCTATTATTCATTCATATATTACATTATTCTGCAACATTTGTCAGTTGTAATTAAATTATTGTTTATTAAACTGTTGTAGTAACTTAATAAAATGGCACTCTTCATGTGATATTGATTAATTAAATTTTTAACCCTAAAATTCCATATCTTGAATTTTGTGATCATTCATGCATTGCATTTTAGGGGTTCCAAATACGGAGCGCTTTAGAACCTTTTAAGGTTCTATATAGAACCTTTTCTTCTAAGAGTGATACATTCATAATTTTTTTCAGTGAAGTCTATATGATTCCACTGCTATTATTTTGATACAGTAAATACCATTATTTATTTATTTGTTTTTGAGATATTAATCTTTCGAGTATAAAAGCTAAAGAATAATGACTGTAGGAGGAGGACACTAACTAAACATGACTTGCTCTAATTAGGACTAAATTGATCCTCCCTAATGAGGGAAGTCTTAAATGGTTCACTCAAAAAAAATCTATCCTATCCTATTGTTTACTCATCCTCATGTCGTTTCCAAACCCATTCGATTTCTGTTCATCTTCAGAAAACAAATGAAGATCTTTTCGATAATGTCTGTAAAGTTTTATGTTCCTCCATTGACACAGCTACCACTTTGACGCTCTAAGAAGTTCATAAAGAGATTCTAAAACTAATCCATAATTGAGAGGTTTACTCCAAATTTTCTGAAGAGACACGATCCCTTTATACTGTATGATGATCAGATTTACACTCACCGGCCACTTTATTAGGTACACCTGTCCAACTGCTCGTTAACACTTAATTTCTAAGCAGCCAATCACATGGTGGCAACTCAGTGCATGTAGACATGGTCAAGACAATCTCCTGCAGTTCAAACAGAGCATCAGTATGGGGAAGAAAGGTGATTTGAGTGACTTTGAACGTGGCATGATTGTTGGTGCCAGAAGGGCTGGTCTGAGTATTTCAGAAACTGCTAATCTACTGGGATTTTCACGCACAACCATCTCTAGGGTTTACAGAGAATGGTCCGAAAAGAAAAACATCCAGTGAGCGGCAGTTCTGTGGGCGGAAATGCCTTGTTGATGCCAGAGGTCAGAGGAGAATGGCCAGACTGGTTCGAGCTGATAGAAGGGCAACAGTGACTCAAATAACCACCCGTTACAACCAAGGTGGGCAGAAGAGCATCTCTGAACGCACAGTACGTCAAACTTTGAGGCAGATGGGCTACAGCAGCAGAAGACCACACCGGGTGCCACTCCTTTCAGCTAAGAACAGGAAACTGAGGCTACAATTTGCACAAGCTCATCGAAATTGGACAATAGAAGATTGGAAAAACGTTGCCTGGTCTGATGATTCTCGATTTCTGCTGCAACATTCGGATGGTAGGGTCAGAATTTGGCGTCTACAACATGAAAGCATGGATCCATCCTGCCTTGTATCAGACGGTTCAGGCTGGTGGTGGTGGTGTCATGGTGTGGGGAATATTTTCTTGGCACTCTTTGGGCCCCTTGGTACCAATTGAGCATCGTTGCAACGCCACAGCCTACCTGAGTATTGTTGCTGACCATGTCCATCCCTTTATGACCACAATGTACCCAACTTCTGATGGCTACTTTCAGCAGGATAATGCGCCATGTCATAAAGCTGGAATCATCTCAGACTGGTTTCTTGAACATGACAATGAGTTCGCTGTACTTAAATGGCCTCCACAGTCACCAGATCTCAATCCAATAGAGCATCTTTGGGATGTGGTGGAACGGGAGATTCGCATCATGGATGTGCAGCCGACAAATCTGCGGCAACTGTGTGATGCCATCATGTCAATATGGACCAAACTCCCTGAGGAATGCTTCCAGCACCTTGTTGAATCTATGCCACGAAGAATTGAGGCAGTTCTGAAGGCAAAAGGGAGTCCAACCCGTTACTAGCATGGGGTACCTAATAAAGTGGCCGGTGAGTGTATATATATATATATATATATTATATATATGAAGAGTTCAGATGCAAAAGCCTCTAAATGCCATTTGAAATTTTCTTCTAAAATGATCATTTTTATCAAGCTTGTATATTAAAGTTCAGTAATTTCACTTAAATGGCAATGAAGATCACCTATTAATTGTCATTTAAGTGAAATTACTGAACTTAAATATACAAGCTTGATAAAAATTGTCATTTTAGAAGAAAATTTCAAATGGCATTTAGAGGCTTTTGCATCTGAACTCTTCATATATATATATATATATATATATATATATATATATATATATATATATATATATATATATATATATATATAAAATTGAGATTGTGCAGGAATCATGTTTGTGACCGATCTTATTAGAGATCAGTTGGCCTGCGTCATTAAAAAAATAATCATTAAGATTTTGATGTTTGGCTAACTGATCATTGGGGTTGCATGAGATGCATCTCAACAGATTGCAGCATAAGAAACAATTACTCTAAACTCTGTTAAATTAAAGTTAATTCCTATACATTATCATATAATTCACTCTCCACCCTTAAATGTGGTAAAGTCACGCTTTTCTTGTGGCTATGTTAAAGCTTTTACACTGCATGCTGCACTACCACTGCTGTGAAGCCATTTCCACACTGTTCTTTTAAATGTAAATGTACATGTGTTTGACATATGATGTGTACATGTCACACTTTTGTAAATAGTTTAGCACGTTAGTGTTCATGGATGGATGAAAGACACCATATGGCTGTGATCTTTTTAAAAGCCTTTTTAACATAATGCTGCTGGAATAACGAGACAGTGGATGTGTGTTTGAGTATACAAGGGGTTGTATTCCCTATCCCACAAACCAGAATCATTGATTATTGATGAACAGCCACTCATGCATCTCTAATGATTCAGTAGAGACCAGGGGTTAAAGTTCATCCATCATAATGTGTATATGTGTGTATGTGGGTCAAGTTTTGTCCCATTTAATAGTTAAACCTGATTTCACCTACGTTGTAGGGTCCTGCCAATGTTTGCTCTCTGCAAGGAAAACGGCTTTGAAAACATACAAATAATGTCTTAATGAGAAAGTAAAAAAGCAGAATGGTTTATGTGAGGAACAGAAAATATCATTAGCTCGGAAGTCAGTGAAGATAGAAAAAACAAACGTGTCTCTGTCTGTTTGTGTGTGTATCAAAGTGAAAGTGACCTTTTTAAGGGTTTTCTGCATTTAATTGCACTTTCCAAAGCACAAAAACATTTAAACCCTTGTGAAATGTGTCCAAACAACTAAAGGCAAACCAAGCCGGCAACAACAACAGTATCTTATGCTTCTCTCCTTATTACAGTGAAATTAATTACTAGCAGAAACTGTACAGAATATTATTAGCATTCAGTAAATATGTGAGTATCCTCAGGCTTCTCTGCCCTCAGACACAGAATGCAGATCCGTCTCTCTGCGGTTGGAGGACACATTCCTGTTTGTTGGGCTTTTTTTCCAGTGGTAATCTGTTTTCTAATTGTGTTTAACCTCTTTCCACAGCATTTGGAAAGCAATTTTCCTTATCTGAAATGTGTGAACGCACTCTGAACTGCTAGCGACTCTTTTCAACAGCGTTTTATTCAGGAGCCTTTTGGGGGACACAATATGAAACTTATCAGCTTTGCTCATGAATATTAATTATGTGACGGAACATTGGCCCAGGAGTCCTAACTGATTGTCTGGGCAGGTTGCATTGGCCAGAGCAGGATTAGCGCTTACTGTGTGTGTATCAGTGTGATTTTATTCTAATTTATGTTATATTTTAGCATAGGTTAAATTCATATTTTGAATAAGCTTTTATTTTTTATGTTTTAGTTTTAGTAATTTTATGTGCTTTTGTCATTTTTATTAGTTTTTTAAAATATATTTCCATTTAGCTTTAATTTATTTTTATTTCAGTCTATAGTCTGAACACGTAATACGTATGTGCATGACGTCATGACGTTTTCACAAATTCACATTCTTGTTGAAACGATAACGGTATCTGATTTTTTTTATTTATTTTTTTAACTTGCACTTTGAAACACGTTTTCAAAAGTTTGCGTTTTCAGGCACCGCTGGCCAAAACACATTTTCGTTTTCGTTGAAAACGGTGTTGTGTAAACACCCCTTACATTAAGTAATTTTAAATTTTAGTACTTTTTCTGTTCTAATTTTTTTTATATTTAGTTTTTCTGCTATACAAGTTGACAGAGGGTTTTTTTGTTGTTGTTTTTTTTGTTTTGTTTAGTTTTTTTTATTATTGATCAAAAAGCACAGGGGATACATCAAGCACAAAAAAATAAAATAAAAATACAGTAAAAACATGCACATAAACTACAAATAAATACACAAAATGAATGCATGTAATTAGAAATAAATAACATTGGAAATACATAAATAAATACAAATCTTCAGAAAATGAGGAGAGTAGTTTACAATGAAACCATAATTTCTTTGAGCAACAAAGTACTTTTAGAAGCTTTCTTATTAGCTGATAAACAAAGAAGTCATAAAATAATTTTAAATCAAGTTGACAGAGGCCATGTTATATATATATATATATATATATATATATATATATATATATATATATATATATATATATATTTTTTTTATATATATATATATATATATTTATATATATATATATATATTCATGACCTCTGTCAACTTGATTTAAAATTATATATATATATATATATATATATATATATATATATATATATATATATATATATATATATATATATATATATATATATATAGTGCTGTCAAACCATTAAAATATTTAATCGCGATTAATCGCATTAATGTCATAGTTAACTCGCGATTAATCGCACATTTTTATCTATTCTATATATCTTTTGATTTCTTTTGATTTCTTTTTGTTACATTATTTTTTCTCATTTTAATGCTCTTATCAACATGGAAAAGTGGATTGGCTTGTTTAGTGCAAATGTTTTTTTATTATTATTATTGAAAATAACATTGGAATAGTGTTAAATTTCACACTATATAAATAATCTCTCACACAATGTAACATTGTCTACCAATAAAAGGGTGAAAAAAATACTGACAGGTCCTAATATTGACGAGGGGCGGAGAATTCGCATCAGCTGTGTGTGTGCTTGGCCATCATCAAGTGGTGTTTCAGACAGGACGTGCTGCGATGATGATAGCTCAGTTCACAACGACAAAACACACAGATCACTTGGTCTTGTCAATGGGACAGTTTGGCAACTTTTTAAAAGAAAACTTTCCAATTCAGAATCTTCAGGGCATCCATTTCGGTGTCTCGCGCTCATCATCCACTCAAAACGTAACGTTACTATTTGGCCGGCTCGCAAGCCCAAACCACTGTGTGCGGCACAAAACATCCTCGCGCTGCGCTCTGAAACCCATTCATTTCAATGGCTTGCGCCGCGCGAGGACGTTTTGTTGCTTCTTTGACCAAAGAGCAAGCGGATCTAGCTAGACCGGAAACAAAACAACAGGCATGCCACAAACACACGTTTCGGCTTTGACTGGATGACGAGCGCGAGACGGCGAAATGGATCAGGACGCATGTCGCGTCCTGTTGCAAAAGCATGTGACAAAAAGACCGTTAATCGCGCGATAAAAAAATTAACGCCGTTAAAATGGGTTTGCGTTAACGCCGTTAATAACGCGTTAAACTGACAGCCCTTATATATATATATATATATATATATATATATATATATATATATATTTTTTTTTTTTTTTTTTTTATTATTATTATTTATTTTATTTATTTATTTATTTTTTCATGGATATCCTGGTCATGGGGACTGGAGGTTATCCCGTTCCAAAATCATAAAAAATTTATTTATATATGTAATGTACATAACATTTAATGCATTCATAATGTGAACAAATTGTTCTTTATAATCAGTAATTTTTCAATGAATCTAGTCTAAATTCATTCATGAACTGATTCAGTTCAACTCCCTGATTCAGTGATTCATTCTAAATGTGTTAACAATTCCCTGTAATGGATTATCAGTATGATGTGGATTTCTTTTTCTCATAAAAAGCTATCACATAACTTCTGAAGACTTGGCACACAAGTTGTATAAAAGCATGTTATGATGCTTTTATGTTAATTTTCTTAATTGTTGTAATTTCGTATAGTCAGAGCGACCAGTATATTATGAAATAAAGAGAGGTTTGGAATGACATGATGGCGAGTAAATAATGACACAACTGTTATTTTTGGGTGAACTTTCCCTTTAGGACGACTTGTTGTTGGACTCTGACACAATGATGTATGTCTTTGTCCTTTTATTCCTGTCTCGGAGGTCTTCTATCTCTAACTCTTCTGGGAAAGTGATGGACGCATTCCTGTCTGTGGTTTAGTGTCTGCTTCATCCATCTATACTTCATATTTTGGCTCTTTTGTTTGCCCATAATGTCTCTCTTTTCCATCTCAACTAGTCATTTTTCCTGTTACTCCCTTCTGAATTCTCTCTGTTTGTTTCTCTGTAAGTGGTGAGGCGATATCCAGTGTTTGTGGGCCGAGCGCATCGCTCTTACACCCGTCAGGAGCCGCTGTACATTCAGACCGTCCTGAAAGTCAATCGCACACTCTACATTGGAGCCAGGTAAAGTCTGCATGCATTCACAATGACTCAACACTCAAAAAATGAACTAGGGAGGTTGTGCACTTTACATAATATATTTATATATAGTTTAGGCTACTTATAATAATTGTGTTTTTTTACTTTACATGTTTTACATGTACTTGTGTCTCAACTTGACAGTACAAAATCCTAATGTGTTGTCTAAACACAAACCATTTATGTTAAGTAAAAAAAGTGTACATCCATTTTGCCCAAACTTAATTGTATTGTGTTCAATCTGCTTAAATCTACGAACAACTTAAGTTTACCTCTGTTTACGTAAGTTTACGTTTGTGTTGGATTACATGATTGATTTGTGTTGCCTTAACTGAAACTGGGCAGTGCTTTTAGTTCCCAGCATGCTTTGCATATGGTTGAATTAAGAGAGAATAAATGTTAAAATTAAGTGTTATTTTATGTTGTTGTTTTTTTTGAGAAATTTTGAAAAGGGGAAGACTTGATAGTGTGTAATAGTGTTTAATATTAAATTATATTGGAATTATTAAACCATTTAAATTACAGTGGGTTACCATTGTGGAGAAGAGTGGAGCATTTTGTTTGGCTGTCGACTGATTTCATTATTTTCAATTGCTTTGAATGAAGGAGCATGTAAATATTAGCATTCAAGATGCTAATATGTGCTTCTGCTATCTAATAGCTAGCTAAAGTCTGTCAATTTAATTAAATGTCACTGAATCAAAGGAAATATAAATGGATGAATGAATATAATAAAATGCCTTTGAATCATGTCAGGAAGCCTTTAAAGATTCACGTTGAGACTACTTAAATTGGGTAATTTAAAATGACATAATTCTGTTATGTTGAAGTTACATGAACAAATTATGTTTGTTTAACATAATCCAGTTATGTGGAACCTGTTGACAAATTAAAATTAATTAAAGCCAACATATTTTTTTGAGTGAACATACACATTTTAGATAAAAATAAAAAAGTATAATAATTTTGCATATTGCATATGATGCAAAAGCTAGCAAAATTGCACATACTCTCCTTAGGAACAAATGTTAAATCGATTAATTCATGCACTCATTCAAGATTCGTTCACTCAACATCACCGTATTTGGTTTTACTTGACACAAATATAATATCCTCTCTTTTATTAAAAGCTTTCTGTTTCACTAAACCGTCCTGGCTAATTGGTCTTAATCAGAAGTGACAAGTTACACAATGAGAAAATGTCATTACCGTTTTCAAGCTCTGACATTAATACCCATGTCCAAATAGCTCAACACAATGCGCCAATATAGCAGCATGTTTTTGACACACTGTCAAAGTATGCATGTGGAAATCTGTGTCCAGTTCGACTGGTGTCACATTTAGTTACATGTTTGAAATCCATCACATGGAATCCGCCTTCAAAGTCCGAGCTGGGATGATTTAGACTCTCAAGGGAGTTTGCATGTGGTCCTGGTTAGGCAGTGGCTGAAAGTTAAACCTCTGTTCGCTGACCTTTAGCCTAACCATTATACAGTCAAGCAGCTTGAACGTGTGCTCTCTGTGTCTGAAGCTGGAGAACAAATATAGTCTATCTTGAATTTCGGAGCTCTTATAAACTCTTTCATACATTCTGAAACTCTAATAAACCAGTTACTTTCACCACAGAACTGAGAACTCAAATTGAAACTTTCTCATAGACAGGTTGATGGATTTGTTTTATCAAAAGCCTTTAGTGCTTCAGTGTATTAGGTGGTGCTAAAATATATTTTCACAGACTTTCTCTCAATTTAGGCTGCAATTTGATTTGCATACTTCTTAAATGCACTAAACTGTGTAATTCACTGGCGGTAGGAAAGTATGTAAAGACAGCCAATCAGAATTGGTTATTGCTTGCATGACAGTGCTATTTTTATATTATTTATACTTAGTGTTTATTCATATTTAAAAATATTTGCTTACATTTTAATGTTTAATATTTTAATGTTTTAAAATATTTCTGTTTAGCTTTAATTTATATTTATTTCAGTTTTAGTGATTATAGTACTCAAAATTGTATTTTCAGATTAAAGCTCCATTGTGTAACTCTTAGTTTATTCTTAGCTAAAAACACTTACGATATATTTACTTCGTTCAAGTAATAAAGTATTCTCGTGAGTGTATAATATGCCATTGAAAAGACACACGGGTAAGGGGTTCTAAAGTCGGTCGCCATGTTGCCCCTCCATCTTGAAAGTACATTAGCCAAAGAGGGACATACCCGTTAATTCAAGCTCCGCCTTTCGCGTTTACGTTTGAGTTAACACTCATGGACGAGGTTGAACTGGAAGCCATGTTAATCTTGGACTACATTGGCCACCGTCAGGCGTTAAAACCAAATCGGAATTGAGAGGAACAGAAACTAATATTCACTGGATGGTCATTTACAGTTTCACTGCTAGATGGGGGTAAAATTCACACAGGTGTAGCCGTGGGGTGCTCTAAGCGATGTCGGGTGCATGATTACTTGTTGACGTTAAAGTATTTTCAAACAAAACGGAGGCTATAGACCAAAAAGAATTAGACACTGGAAGAAAATGCTCCCTCAACTCTACCTGCCTATTCCATCTCCACACAGCATTCTCTGACTCGAAATGATACCTACTTAAGCTCATGAGGCTCCGCCCTCTTTTCCAGCAGCAACTCATTTGCGTTTAAAGAGATACACACTAAAACAACGCGTTTTTAAACATGCTGTAAAAAAATTATCTGTTGGGTATTTTGAGCTAAAACTTCACAGACACTATGGGGACATCAGGAGACTTATTTAACGTCTTGTAAAAAGAGGCATAATCAGTGCTTTGAAGTGGGGAGAGGTGCCGGTACATCTCTTGCATTGGCAAATCGATGACATTTGAATTTTCAGGGAAAACAAAACTTGGAAATATTGCTCTTACAACAACAATTTATTGTTATTTATTAACAACATAAATGTATTTAAACAACTCCGTGTGTGCGCACGTTTCTTAAAAACAAACATTCTCTTTTATGAAGCCGGTCATTAATTAACTCTGATTCCTGAAGTTTGTTGAGATGGAAAGTTTACAACAATTGCATGTAAATGGTAAACAACAGAAACAACCAAGAAAACAGCTCCCGATATTGTACTTTTCTGTCATACTTGGATATGTTTACAAGACAGCAAACATAAAAAAGTGGGCCTACGGTTTGATTCCGGCATGTAGGGCTGCTGCCTGTCTGTGTAGGCTATTTTACATTAAAGAAGCTAAAAGAAAAGCTTATATTACTATTTGACTAGCTTGCTTCTAGTTTTATTTATTTATAAAACATAGTTTTACCCAAACCTGAATAATTAAGAAAAAGTTTAAATGGCTAAATCTTGTATAAATATGTTTGAGTCTTTCTTTTCTTGACGTAGCCTAGCTTTCCAGGTCTTGTTCAACCATACTGGACATGCAAATTCTGTGCATTTTGGTCACTATTTTTGTGTGAAATCATATTTATTTTCTCCATCAGAAATGTGCTCTCACCTTAAATGAGTGTAGCACAATCAGGAATGGACTCACTGCCGAACTCACGCGACGCACTCCTCCCTCGGCGCCGCGGTGTGAATGAACACACTCATGGACGCAAACATGCAAGCCGGAGAGAGTGATCGCGAAACACGCTTGCGAAGTGGCCGTCGATCCCGCGTACAGTTCCGGTTGTCGTTTCGCAGCCGGATGCGCGGCACAGATGTGTGCAGTCGATAAGAGGATTGACGGCCGTCATGCTTTTTTCTGTCAGTGTTATACAGTACCGGCTGATATGCGGAGAGAGTCACGGTACGCAACAAAAAGTGCAGGTTGCGCTGAGGGTGCAAAGTGCGTAACTGTGTAGGCCCCTGAGTCCCCGCCCCACTTCGAGCACTGGGCATAACAGGTGGCCTATAATATTTTGACATATAGTGAATATATAGGCTCGACTTAAAACTAAAACTGTTTCCGATAATAAAGTTGAAATGAAAGAAAAAAAATTACTGGATGGAAAATTTAAAAAATGAAATTTGAAATTCGAAAACAATGTTCGGACTGCAATTGCGTTCAAAATTTTTGTGAAACAGTCTAACTTGCGTCAAGGACTAGTCTATGAGCAAATTTTAAACTTGTCTAACACTATAGACCGGTCTAAAATAGCTTTATGAAACCGGCCCCTGGAAGGTACTATATTAAAACGTCACTGTCTGTCAACATTTGTGGGCGGGCCCCATGGCTGAAAACAGGTCGTTGGGAGACACTAATTATGATTTATGAGGATTTAAAAAAGGAGTGTGTGGATTTCTATCAATATAGGGTGGTTGTGTGCATACACTGCCAACACACATTTAAGTTACACCATGTAAAAGTGAGTTTTGCATAATAAGTCACCCTTAAACATATTAAGGGTTGTTTTAAGATGAAATGTTCATTTTTTTAACCCAATTAGTATTTTTTCCCTCTCTTTTTAAGCATAAACTCGTTCTTTTTTTGTTAAATTTCTGAAAATAATGTCATGAGCAGGGTGTTTTTAATAAGAAGATATATTCACTGAAAACATCTCTCACTAAATGTGTTTTTGTGTGTAGTCTAATGCATACTCTATAGTTTGAAAATTGGGATGCAGTATTTGTGTTAAATTAAGTTCCATTTTCATTGTTACTGATGGTCCATGTATGCGGTGTGTGTGTTTGTGCAGAGATGACCTTTATCGAGTGGAACTGGACCATGTATCTGGAGATGAAATGTTCTACAGCAAGGTGAGCCCTTGTCCTGCTCTCTGTCTCACACACTCATAATTGCATGTTTGAACACTTCGCTTACCCTCCCATGGATGTGGGTGATGATTTCATTCCTTTGTCATTTTGCAGAAAAGGACGTAGGGAATCCAATAAGAATGACATCCGCATCTGTAGAATGAAGGGCAAACATGAGGTGAGCGTTCAGTGCCAAATAACACAGTTTTTTCACGTTTCATGGCCTTTTTAGCATTATCTGTGTGGAGAAAATCATTCAAAGCATTTTGAGTGATTTACTTGCCAAGAGCTGGATGTTTCAAACCTGTGACAGATCTGGATTCAGTCTCATATGAATATATTTTCCCAGAGAGTTATTGTATAAAATAGGGATTTGGTTTATATTTGCAGTCTCACTTGAGCCTCTCTGCGGATGGTTGTAACCTTATTACAGAGGATTACTAACTATGCTATTGAGGGATGTAGATTTCCCAATGAATTGCTTGTTTTTAATTTCTACTGTAATTATTAGATTAACGTTACTGTCAATTTAGCTGTCTTACTGTATGACTCTTGTTGTGTTTTATCACACATGCTATATTTTCTTGTGTTAAGGTTTTTTGTTGTTGTTTTAAATATTATTTTGATGCATAAACAGCAAACACTAATACAATTCATGCAGCATATTGTTTTTTATGTTTACATGCATTTATTCAAAGCAACTTACAATAGAGCGACATGCAATTTGTCAAAGAGCTAACAGTAAATTTCATAGTTAAGGCAGGTTTATTTGGAAAAATGTACACATGCTTCTTCTGCACATTCTTCAATCAAAGAAGTAATATCCAAAAATAACTAATGATTTGCGCAATACCTGTAATTGGGCAAAACAGTTGCTCTACTTTAGTCCACATTTATTTAGCACTGCATGTGGTATTACTGTATATTGAGGCTCATTGTAGAGTGCACAGGATCCATGTGTTTTATTTCCCTGCTTTAATTACCATAGTGATAGAAAGCTGGTGATAAATGTAATTTTATTGAAAGGAAATATTCATGTAGTTTTGAGCGTATCACATACTGGCGTCTCCATTGGAAACAGTTTTGTCTTTTATTCAGCATGTTTGGACCCGACAGCTCCTGCAGCAGTTCACTTAAGAAGCTCAATAATGAGCGAGAGACGTGCTGGTTTGGTAAAAACAGCTGTTACTCTATCATTACACAATGAATGGACAGAAGTTAAGATGATTTTAAGAAGCTGATTTGCCACATTATTAGGAAACATGGTCTTTGTCGCTCAGTATCTGTTAAGGGATAGATCATGATGACACAATACATGTTCTTTAATGGCATCTATGGTTCCATGAAGAACCTTCAACATTCCCTTTTCATACGTTGGAATAAAATGGTTCTTTTAAAGGTCTTGTACTATGCCCCTTTTCACAAGATGTAAAATAAGCCTCTGATGTCCCCAGAATGTGTATGTGAAGTTTCAGCTCAAAATACCCAACAAATCATTTTTACTGCATGTTTAAATCGTCAATTTTGGGGCTCAGAAAAACAGGCTGTTTGAGTGTGTGCCCTTTAAATGCAAATAAGTCCGTCAGTGGGCATGGGCGAAGCATGAGCAATATAATGTCATATTGCTCAGAAAATCCAAATGGCTTGATTATTGAGAGTTTTTAGGCTTTTTAGGAGTAAAAAAATTTTTTTTTTCATTATATGGTGGTTGTTTCCACACACGGCAAAGACACATGTACACTGAACAAAATTATAAACGCAATAATTTTGTTTTTGCCCCCAGATCCCAGACTTTTTCTATGTACACAAAGGCCTATTTCTCTCAACAATTTTTTTACAAATCTGTCTAAATCGGTGTTTGTGAGCACTTCTCCTTTGCCGAGATAATCCATCCACCTCACAGGTGTGGCATATCAAGATGCTGATCAGACAGCATGGTTATTGCAAAGGGACTATATAGCGACACAAATTCAGACATATTTGGATTTTGCATTCTGCATTCATTCCTTTTTTAATGTCCTGTCCAGAGTGTAGACTTGTAGTCAAGACCACCTAAACCGAGACCAAGACACTACCAAGACCAGAGGGTATCAAGACAGACCAAGACAGACCAAGACAGACCAAGTCGAGACCAAGTCGAGACCAAGTCGAGACCAAGTCGAGACCAAGTTGGAGACCAAGTCGAGACCAAGTGGAGCAAGTCGAGACCAAGTCGAGACCAAGTTCGAGACCAAGTTGAGACCAAGTCTGAGACCAAGTCTGAGACCAAGTCTGAGACCAAGTCTGAGACCAAGTCTGAGACCAAGTCTGAGACCAAGTCTGAGACCAAGTCTGAGACCAAGTCTGAGACCAAGTCTGAGACCAAGTCTGAGACCAAGTCTGAGACCAAGTCTGAGACCAAGTCTGAGACCAAGTCTGAGACCAAGTCTGAGACCAAGACTGAGACCAAGACTGAGACCAAGACTGAGACCAAGACTGAGACCAAGACTGAGACCAAGACTGAGACCAAGACTGAGACCAAAAAACAGACTAGTGTTGTTAAAGCAAAGCAATAACTTGTAAGATTTTGTTTTGCATTGCCTGTCTATCTCTGCCGATTTTGAAGTCTCCAAATGAATCCATTCTGCAACTTTCAAATACATAAATATTTTTAAAAAGAAATTTAGCTTAAGTGTAGGAACCAAAAGTTGGTTGTTTTGTCGCTATGGTTACACACACACACACACCGTTGGCTGTGTGCTCTAAGTCATCTGTCAGTTGTGCAGTTACCCAAAATCTCCTGAATGAAGTTAAAACCTATCATGTCACTGATATGTGTTTTAATAAATATGAATACATCAATAACTGTACATGATATATGTTTTTTTAAATTAAGTGATCAAAGTGCTTGTTGCCGCTGCGATCAGTGTTTTCTTGTGTGGCTCGCGCACACCGTGTCTTCACTCGGACGCGTGCCTCAATCTGTTGCCGATATCTTCATGGATATTGTAGTATTGTATTGCTAAATCCCCCGACCACTATGTCGGTCTTAGACAGCGAGATCTAGACAAGACGCAGAGACCAAAGACCGTGACAAGACCGAGACCACACAAAAGTGGTCTCGAGAATGGTCTCGAGACATACCTCACTAGGTTTAAGTATGGGGAAGCCAATGGAACCAGAAACTGATTGATTACCAACAATCTTTAAAATATCATCTTTTTTGTTCAACAGAACAAAGAAACTCATTATTTTTGGGTGAACTATCCCTTTAAGACAACATGAAATGAAAAATACTTTTCAATCGCACCTCGAGACCCCTGTGTTCTGCAACCTAATTAGTTGATTTTGAAAATATGTTGGTTTTCTCTCCCAATCCCTTGATCTATCCTGCCCAAATAGTTCAACTCTTGGTTTATTATCTCTCTTTAACTTGAGGAGATTGTGAAGGCCTGTTTTCCGAGCTGAAGTTGGGCCGAGTTCTCATGTCCCAGACGTGATTGTGTCTTTCTTTGATGTTTTTGTGATAAACCTGTTCTTATTCTTCAGTTTCAGAGGCTAATTACCTTCTGCCTTCTGCCCACCTTCATAATGTAGGAGTCCTGCTTTCCGCTCTTTTGCAAACCAGGGCGTTTTAATAGATGTGTATGACTGCAGGGAGAGAACTTCAAGGGACTGAGTGTCAAACCTGGACAGGGATTATTGTTTGGCAAGAGGGAACTTACAAATTAGACCTGTCTGCCACCCACCCACATGTTCGCAGAAATCTGAGACATCAAACACGCACCTGCGAATCTCTGCCTCCGGCACTTTCTGCAACAGGCTCTCATTCTCTCTCCATCTTGCTTTTTCTTTTCTTGCCCTTTCCGTGTTGTTTTTGTTCGTGATCACTAATTACCTCATACACTATAAACTGTTTTTCACAGCATTCATCTCTAATTGTCTGAAATTGACAGAATATTAGCGCAGACGGACAGAAAAGGATCAAAAAAGGCCAGACACTTCAGTTTGAGAAGCACGCCCAATTACCCGTCCTTCTGTCAGATATCTGACCGCACACCTCCACACATCGCTGATATCAGACTGCTGATCCAGGAGCCAGTTTTTGCATTTCATATGCAGTAGAATAAGATTAGATGGACTTTAGAAAGTGCTGTCAGATGAAATGTGTTTGATCTGATCTAGCATGTGTTCCTTCAGTAATTGTGGCCTTGCTGCTTGATTTAAGCTGACATGATTTGATAATGAGGGAGGAAATTCAATATCCTCTGGTGGAGAACAGTGACTGGATCTAAAATGCTCATATCTCGATCGATGTTAGTTATCGAAACCACACATCAAAAACCCGCAACCAGTGTTGGGGAAGCTACTCTGAAACTGTAGTTTGACAAGCTACAAGCTACTTGTAAGTTAAAGTAGTTTAACTACAGTCGAGCTACCCATTTAGAAAAGTAGTTAGCTACACTACGAGTTACAATCAAAAAGTAGCTAACTACATTGAAACTACTTTTGCTTTTTTTAAACAACGTATATTATAAATAACTGAATATGTGTCTGAGGAATGTTTAAGTAAAACATTTAGTGTTTAAAACAAGGCAATGCAATTCCGATTTCAAAGAGTATTGTTTTATTACACACAACACTAAAATGTCTCTGACTGTTTGTCAAAAATGCAACAAATAGCCTACAACATTGCAAGAACGAAATATACATCCAACGTAAATTGCATGTAGAACATTTTCTCAAAAATACTGATTGAACTTGGACAAATAAGGCCATGGATAATTAACGTTAGTTGTTTCTCCATCCTCCAAATCTGCCGTCACATCTTGCTATATAATCATAATATGGGTGCGTCCCCACTTCTGTACGTCAGTGAACCGTTAGCCCCAAGATGCGTGATTAAACAACAGGTGGCGGTAATGGCAAAAAATGAGTTTGTAATCGAACAAGAAGAAGAATATCCTTGCATCGTGCAGATTCGCGCAGGCTCGACAATGTAGCAATGTAGCTTTTGCTCGCGCTACACTGCTACTTGCTGCAAAAAGTAGTTAGCTACTGGAAAAGCTACACTGTTTAAAAAGCAACTGAGCTACTGCCAAGCTACTGAAAAATGTAGTTAAGTTAGTAGCTACGCTACTTGTAGTTAACTACTCCCCAACACTGCCCGCAACACACAGTAGACACTAGTTTTTCCGCATCGCAGGACTGCTCTCCCGCACTGTACGACTTGAAAAACCACTATGTCGGGCCCTATCATGCAAGTGATTTTAATAGTTTCAGCCTGACGCGGTTATCATTTTTTGGGTCCTGCACCACAAAATGCATTTGCGCCCATTTGTGTGCTGGTCTGAAATCAAGGTGTGTTCAGGCGTATTGCTATTTTGAGGCAACTGAAATAGACTGAAATCTTTTGGTTATTTTAAAGAGCATGTTAGTATTGTGGCGGGTTCATAACGCGCCTACACTTTGTCTCTTAGATGGTTTGCTTGCGTGATGTTAATCTCACGCACAAGCAGATCCATTTCCTCGCTAGAGGACCGTTCCGTTTTTCTGCTTTCAAATTCCGCAATTTAAATAGCAATTCTTATGTTACGTCATCTTACCCGAGTGTTCCTTGGAGAATATTTCAATATTAATATGAGCGGAGTGGAATAAAGAAAGTGTTTAGCAGGACTGATATTCAAAACGGTAAGCACGTTGCTTTGTTTGCGTTATGTGTATCTGCAGCCGGCAGCGTCGGTTTTCCTTTTTGAATGACGAATATAGACTAATATATCTGCAGAAATAGACAGTTGGCTCATTACACGCAGGCGCAGAACGCACATTCTAGCTGACAGTCGGCTGCAGTTGTTTCGGTGTGTTCAATTGCAGCTTTTTACCTCGATGAGAGCGGACGAGGGCGACAACACAGTTGGCTTTCATCAGCGCTAGTTCGTTGGCGTCGCCTTGGTGTGTTCCGGGCTTAAGAGAATAGGGACAATCCTTTTAGACCATGCGCCGGGCGCTGACCATTTTCCATGCATTAAACTAGCAAAAGTGGATTCGGACACGGCCAAAGTGCACTTTAGATCATGCGCCTAGATCGTTAAAATAGGGCCCGTCCAGTCCGGTTCCGTTCACACAGCGCGTGTTTTCAGAGGATGCGGTTGCGAGTCCTGAAATTTTACGAGTTCGTAATACCAAAAAAAGGTTGGTTATAGAATGCAGTTGTCATCCCAGTACATAAACAAACCGTGTGTAAATGTAACATTAAGGACTAAAAAATGTATTCTGCTGCTGTGTGAACGTGGCCAAAGTGACCAGTTCAAATCCAATCAAAACAGTTTCAACGTAGTGTTGACAGTGGCGCATTAAACCACAATAACATCTTCAGAGGTAGATAAATTGATCATTCATAATTCATATGAAGGGTCCTCAGATGCAGGAGTTGAATTATTGCATTTGGCTGTCTCTCGGTCAGCTTTGATTGGCTTTTATGAAGCACAAGATAAACAGATTTCTACAGCAACAACATCGTGACTACAACAAGATCACATCTGTCTCCTGTGATAGTCCTATGGGAGAGTATTAATGTGTGTGTGAGAGAGACTGCCTCTTGAGTGTCTCGACAAGTTACAATTGTCTTTTTTACCCGCTTGAAGGGCACTGCAGGAAGAGAACTGTGTTTGTATGGTCGTTGTGAATGAAATGAGCAACTGGATTCCATCATGTAGGATTCACTGAATATCTTTTTGTTCAGTCCTGGAGAAAATGTTATTGCTCAGATATTGCTTTTTTACAGCTCAAGGCACTTCATTGAATTTTGTCACAGATGTTTTGCCTAAAATGTCTTAGGAGTAATAAAGTTGACACAAATGAGAAATTGCAGGGAGCCATAAAGCTAAGTATGTGAACCCTTTGAATTTTTGCATGCAGTGAAATTCTATCTTTCAGCTCTTAAAATATAGTCGCAACAGTCTGAATCCACAGTGAATAAACATTCACAATTGCTATTTTATTAGTTGCACATTTCATGTTTAATATGATGTCATCTGTGATTTCTCTCCTGCGTAAAGTTCAGAGAGACGAGACTGTGTCAAAGCACTGAATGTGCAGATGTCCATCTACTGTATATCTTAAAGGGGCAGTTAGTGATTTCTGATAACACTGTTGAAAGCAGATGGAGCAGCACAACACACTTGTGGCCAATCAGAAGGGGGCGTGTCCACTCATGATAGGGCAGGAGAGGGAGAGAGCAAGAGGGAGATTTTAAAAAAGACTGTAGAAAGAGAGCTGGCTGAGAGACATTAAAAAAGAGAAAAGCTCAGAAGGAATAACACTTGCAAAAGAAGGGTTATGATCAGGCAGGAGATTTATGAGCCTGTGTTAATGTTCATTTTAAAAAGCTTTACAGTGCTAGAGCTGAAGCGTGAAGGCCTGAAAACGACGCAGAGGTTGCGTCTGTTTATGCTCCATATGTGAGTAACATTAGAGAATGTCTAATTGAAGAGAATTGGCACTGGCTGGTTACTTCCGGGTTCTGGACTGGCTGCAGTAACACGTCTCTGTCCATGCGGGGCGCTCACGGTCGAGTGCAAATGAATGAATGGGAGTCGAATGGGGTTTCACCCCAGAAATCCACTTTTCTCAGGACGTAATTTTTTGTCAAGTAATTTGAAAGTTGCATTCAAAAGGGAGGGCTAAGATAATACACTCAGCTGAAAATTGCATTTTTAAGTTTCACTTATCTGTTTCTAAAAATCCGTTCAAAACTGTGATGACGTCACACAATAGCAGAATGCTCAGCGTGTTCCGGCCAACAACGGCCTAAACCTGTAAGAAATCAAAAGGACATAAGTACTCGTTCATTCGACTTCTGGCCTATAATCTACACTCACCGGCCACTTTATTAGGTACCCCATGCTAGTAACGGGTTGGACCCCCTTTTGCCTTCAGAACTGCCTCCAATTCTTCCGTGCATAGATTCAACAAGGTGCTGGAAGCATTCCTCAGGGAGTTTGGTCCATATGACATGATGGCATCACACAGTTGCCGCAGATTTGTCGGCTGCACATCCATGATGCGACTCTCCCTGCTCTCACCACATCCCAAAGATGCTCTATTGGATTGAGATCCTGGTGACTGTGGAGGCCATTTGAGTATAGCAAACTCATTGTCATGTTCAAGAAACCAGTCTGAGATGATTCCAGCTTTATGACCATGACGCATTATCCTGCTGAAGTAGACATCAGAAGTTGGGTACATTGTGCTCATAAAGGGATGGACATGGTCAGGCAACAATACTCAGGTAGGCTGTGGTGTTGCAACGATGCTCAATTGGTACCAAGGGGCCCAAAGAGTGCCAAGAACATATTCCCCACACCATGACACCACCACCACCAGCCTGAACCGTTCGATACAAGGCAGGATGGATCCATGCTTTCATGTTGTAGACGCCAAATTCCGACCCTACCATCCGAATGTTGCAGCAGAAATCGAGACTCATCAGACCAGGCAACGTTTTCCCAATCTTCTATTGTCCAATTTCGATGAGCTTGTGCAAATTGTAGCCTCAGTTTCCTGTTCTTAGCTGAAAGGAGTGGCACCCGGTGTGGTCTTCTGCTGCTGTAGCCCATCTGCCTCAAAGTTCGACGTACTGTGCGTTCAGAGATGCTCTTCTGCCCACCTTGGTTGTAATGGGTGGTTATTTGAGTCACTGTTGCCCTTCTATCAGCTCGAACCAGTCTGTGCCATTCTCCTCTGACCTCTGGCATCAACAAGGCATTCCCGCCCACAGAACTGCCGCTCACTGGATGTTTTTTCTTTCGACCATTCTCTGTAAACCCTAGAGATGGTTGTGCGTGAAAATCCCAGTAGATTAGCAGTTTCTGAAATACTCAGACCAGCCCTTCTGGCACCAACAGTCATGCCACGTTCAAAGTCACTCAAATCACCTTTCTTCCCCATACTGATGCTCGGTTTGAACTGCAGGAGATTGTCTTGACCATGTCTACATGCCTAAATGCACTGAGTTGCCGCCATGTGATTGGCTGCTTAGAAATTAAGTGTTAACGAGCAGTTGGACAGGTGTACCTAATAAAGTGGCGTGAGTGTATATTGAACTTGCGGAATCAACAATAAAATCTATGTTAATTTAACGACAAGCAGGTGAAAGAGACACATTTAGCCGTTTAGCCCATAGACTCCCATTCATTCTGCTCTTGCCCGCGATCACCTCCAGTGGAATTCTAATGGAACTGCAACCAAGATGATACACAATGGGGCTAATAGGAAGTGCCAAGGCTTCTCGTTGAGACGGGCTCTGGTAACATTGATTTTGCTGGTTTACAGAATCAAGATGTGCTGTTGTTGTAATGCTAGC
Source organism: Hybognathus amarus (assembly GCA_030378365.1). Classification (NCBI taxonomy): domain Eukaryota; kingdom Metazoa; phylum Chordata; class Actinopteri; order Cypriniformes; family Leuciscidae; genus Hybognathus; species Hybognathus amarus. The sequence goes on along the minus strand of JAQIUQ010007055.1, from coordinate 286,275 downwards.
TTTAGTAACAAGACAGTTTAAGTGCCATTGTTTGTCTGCTGGCGACTAACAACCTTTCTTGTCATTAATTTTTCATCTTTGCTTTAAATAATCACATTACAATTTTTCCCAAGTTGTGCAGACAACATAATTTAAAAATAAAGCACTTGCTAAAAGTAGATATTTTATCTGTTTTCCTGCATGTCATTTGGCAGTTAATTGATACCAGAAAGCTCTGAATGTGTCATTGAACAATTGAAATATTAACTAACTTAACAGTGCCTCTGCTTTTAATCAACAATAACAAATGTTGTATTCTAGCTTAATACACTCTTTTTATCAACATTTGAATATGGGTAAGTTTCATAAAAAAGCATAATTTCAACAAAAAAATAAAAAGATTTTTTTTCTTCAATTCATAGATTCAATTTATCGCTTGTTTCTGCTGCTTTTTGGCCTGTGTTTGGATCCAAAGATTCGGTACTCTTTCAGAAGATGTGTAATAGCGCTGCCTACATCTCAGAGATCCGTTCGGCTGACAGAACAGTCTAGGAAACCTCTGCCTTAGTGAGGGATTTTGGTGCAGGAAGAAGCAAAAAAGCAATTTGAGTGGGAGGAACTGGCAGCGAACGGAGACATGCCGAGAAAGAACAAGGAATGAGAGTGAGGACGGTGAGAAGAAAGGCAGGAGAGTAAGGGAGGAGAAGACAGACTTTGATCGGAGTAGAAAAGAGTGGAGTCTGCTGGGGTGCGAGAACGTATGCTACCACGTCGCACGCTCTAATCTGAAGAATAAATCTTGACACTTTCTTGATGGTGTTTCACAGAAACCTGAAGCAAATGTGCTCTTCCCCAGAGCGAAACCTGCTTTTTACACTTCAGATCGACCCTGCTCTGCAATCCTGCATCTCTGATGAATTCAATTTTACAGTTTATGAAGCGGAACGTAAGATCTTCCCCAACCCTGCAGAGAGTTTACAGCGCACTGACACGGCTGGGCTGTTTTGCTCACGTTTAGCTGTACAGTGTGTTTATTGTGTACCAGTGAGCCAACGGTGAGTCCTGACAGGAATAGATGCTGCTAAAGACATTTATTAAGTGTCTTAATTTGATCTAGTTTTCATCATGTTCACAGCATGTAAAGCAGAGTTCCTTTCCTGCTGATGTAACCAAGGCCTAGTGGGCAGGAAAACCAATCAGATTTGAGGAACACTTTACAGTTTATGTCAAGTTTATGGCTTCAGGGTAAGGGGATTCTACGTCAGTGTTATTCATCTATAATTTCCTTGACCCTAACCCTAACTTGTGGGTATGGGTTAGGGTTGGGGTTAGGTGCAGGTTTAGGGGTAGGGAAAGGGTTAGGACAAAATTTTCGGACAGGTTCAAAGAAATATGTTGATCCAGGAATGTCTTACAGTACTTGGCAAAATCACGGTAAACTTATGGCTTAGGTCTGATATTTTTTTTCCAATTTTATCACTCACAAGAGGAAAAAAAAAGTCTGTAATAGCACACCTCTCTCTGCAAGCTGCACACCCAGCAAACACAGAATGTTCCCCCTAACGTTCCCGTATGGTTCCTATTTGGTTATTTTTTTGGGAACCAAATAAGAACTGTCCTGGGACGTTCCTGTAGGTTATTTTTAGGTTCTTTTAAAGGAACGTTCCCTGAACCTTAAGGGAAACGTTCTATTTACGTTAAGAACCAATAGGGAACGTCCTGGGAACCGAAAATGAATGTTCCCAGAACCTAAAATTGTTTGCTGGGCAGTGTATCATATCGACAGCAGGAAAAGTTACATACGATCCCTAAAGTGAAGTATGAATAATAGTTACTATGGTCTCAGATTACAGGAGTTTGTAAATCTTAACCGATTGTGACATCTGGTTGCATCATGCACATTTATTCTTTCAAATCTCAAACCTGCACACACTACAAGATTTGTAAATTGTGGTGCATCACATATTACAAGATCATCTTAAAGGAGTAGTCCACTTGCACACTGCAAACTGTTCAAAGGGCTTTAAACAATTCCAGACAATGAATAGGTCTAAGTGAAACGTATAAAATATACAAAGTTTACGTTTTATAAGCTCAAATGGCTTCGCCTTGCTCTGTTCTGTGACTGCACGTCAGGACTCTCCTGTTCGAACTCGTTTATCAAAATCGTTTGGTTCATTCAACGTCAAATGACGAATTAACTGGAAAAGTTCATTCATTACGTAACGAGTTTGACAGAGAGTCACAAACACAGCACAGGACAGAGCAAGGCAACCATTTGAGCATTATAAAACCTAAACTTTGTTGTTTATTTTTGAAACGAGTGATCGTTTTGCTTGATAAGACCCTTATTCATCGTCTGGTGTTGTTTAAAGCCCTTCTGAACAGTTTGCACTGAAACTGTCTTTTGGACTTTGAACTGTTTGGTTACCAGCACATTATATGGTATTATAAGTGCATTATATGGAGAAAAATCCTGGAATGTTTTCATCAAAAACCTTAATTTATTTTCGACTGAAGACAGAATGACATGGACATCTTGGACGAGTCAATTATCAGCAAAAGTTTTTTATAAAAGTCAACTACTCCTTTAAGATTATCATGCCAGATAAGCACCTGAAATGATTTCACAGGGAGGTGGATGTAAACAAAATGGATACTTTGTCGCTGCAACTTGCTGTAGACATTAAATGAGGAGACATTATAATGGCAGCCGTTCGTGTTGCCGCATTTCGACCAGCTATTCCTCCATCTCGCCTTTTTTAAAGGTTCCATCACTTCTGTCTCCTTGTAGACTTGTCTCTCATTGGCTATTCTGGAAGTACTGACGTAATCATAGTCATCCTGATTTAAAATCCTCAATATCAAACATGTGTCCAATGTAAATGGCGCACATTACCAGAGAACCTGGGCGTGACATTGGAACCTGACCAATGCCCTGGACAAGGTTTTTATCTCCAAATAGTGGGATGGGTAAACTGGGCATAAATTGGTCGCCGTCATCACATAAGTCGCCTTATGTAAAATAGTCAAATTACAGAAGTTGAATTCATTGTTGATCCACATTGGGAAAAACTGTTAAAAAGGCTGTATTTTACTTCCAGGCCAGTAGTTGGCGATGTCACTTTGTAAAGAAACACTAGATGCCTTTTGACTGAACACATAATACACATGTGCATGACGTCACCGTTTTCAAATTTTTGTAGTTTGTAGGCAAAACTGTATCGTTTCCAAAAGTTTAGCATTTTCAGGCCCCCAAAACGCTGTTGTCGTGTAAATGAATGTCTGGCCAAAATGCATACAATGCTTTCAGTTGAAAACGCTGTCGTGTAAACGGCCCCTTAGGGTGAAGATCAGCTGGATTTTCTAATTGGTGGGTAATTATGGGCAAATTGTTGCCTGAATTTTGTCACTGTTATTTGCATTGTATCCTGATGATCACCAAGAAAAACACACTGAGGGAAAAAACTGGCATTGTTGATGCGGGAATGTTAGAGCACCTCAATATTTCACAGCATCCAGGTGGAAATACTCACCGTAATAAGAGGTGAAAGGTTGCATCATTTTATATGCTTAGACTCGCACTCTTCAACTTATCGAAAATGAAAAGATCCCTGTCTGTTCTTCAATTCAAACGCATGCACACACATGCTGTAAGTTGATCTGTCAATAGGGAGTGTGTGTTTAACGCTGTGAGCAGCTTGAATGCATTTGTAACCACACTTAGATCTACATCTCTTGTGCAAACACACACACAGACTTGCATCTGTAACAACACATTGAACCTTGGCAGTCCTGCTAATCACCTCAAAGAGCCTGACCTCAGTGTCGGCCCCTCTGGTTTCAGCTCCACCAGGGGGCCCAGCGTAACTCAATGGGCAGAGTGGTGAATGGGCCCTATGGTGGAGCTGCGTGTTGGGGCCCACATGCAGAGGTTTCAGCAAAATACACAAAACCACTTCAAAACGTTCCATTGATGTCCGTCAGGGAACAAAGGCATTCCTGATTCATGAGTGTCCGCAGCTGGTTATGCAGTAGCACTGCTTCTATAGCTGGACTCACATCATGATGCATTCAAGTCCAGCTACTTCCTGTTTCTGTGCTACACAAAGACATGCAGCACCATTGTGCCTATTTACTCCAACAACAATGTAGAACCCAGGAGAAAAAATGTATGTTATAGGGCAAGGGCCTTCAACCGTGACCCCTAGGGGGTCCACAGTGGTACTGCAGGGGGTCCTTCAATTACATTTTTTAAAGCCTTTTCTCACAGCACTTAATATAATTAAACTTATCAATGTTATTGCAGATCCAGAAAGGTTCAAACGACAATCACCAGTGACAACTAGAGACTCACCGCTGTAAAATGCAAAAGACTTTTGCGGAGTGGAAGGACATTAAATGTCACGCAATGCTGATGTTGTTAAATGGGGGGTTGACTGCGATTTCACTTTTTTGATTTTAATTAGTGTGTAATGTTGCTGTTGGTGCATGAACAGTATCTGCAAAGTTGCAGCGCTGAAAGTTCAGTGTAAGCAGAGATATTCGTCTTTTAAATATCAGGAAGTATAATTGCCTACAAAAACGACTCCGATTGGGACTACAGCTGGGTTATGGTACGTCACTAACCTACACATTTGCATCAACCACTCCCTCAGAATATGCAATAAATGGCATGTGCAATGCGCATATTTCTGAGGCACGTCGACTCGTCGAGTGTGTTGTTCACGCAGTTGTCAGGTCTTCTGTGTTCAGGCTTCCCATGGACGCTATTCTTCCTCAACAATGGATACAATTTATGTTTGATTATGTTCCTGAAAATGACGATCATAATCGAAGCGAGTTTTAACACCGGATTCAACAAGAAACTGTTACTAAAACATAAAGCAGTTCCGACTTTAAAACAAGAGGCAGCAGTTGTTGGGCCACAATCTGTAAGTAGGCTAAGACTTAATCATTTTAAATGTATTTGCATGTATAATTCAAGACGTAGCCTTGTGTTTTATTTTTTTTCAAATGCCAGCGCTGGCTTTAAGCGACTACTAGTTAGACTATGCTATTTTGTGTCTATGACAAACGCGTACAAACATTATGGACCTGAATTTTCTATAAGTACTAATGTTTTAAACATATTTTTCATGTATATATGCTTTATGACGTTATTTTCGATTTTGATCAAGAACGTAAACTTGCCAACGCTGTTTGCGTATAACATTAGTAGCCAATCAGTTGCTATTGTTGCCAGTCAGATGCTATTGTATAAAACAAACGTGTATAAAGTTCAAAAATGTAGCAAATAATCATGCAGAAACGTTTAGTAAGAGCCGTGTGTGGTGACGTTGTGTTTAACTCTCTTCATCGCGGCTTTCTCGCGACAACGTGTGCGACAGTTTAGCCAATCACAACACACCGGCCCAAACTAACCAATCTGAGCCCACTGACGTGTTCCTGAGGGAGTGTTTTCATAGAATCAGGAAGTCAACCGCTCGTTCAGTGGACAGAGGAGACAATAAAGGTGAAGTTTATGAAAAATAAGACTTTTAAAAAAGAAAAAACATGAATACATGTCATATTGCACCCCATAAATACAATCATGCAAAGTAAACCCCTCCTTTAACATTAACAATTTGAGAACAAAGTATAATTTGCACGGTTTGACATGATTTGATAAGCGATTGTTAGATTTAATCAGATGACATTTTCCGGTGAAAATTATTTTGTTGGTCACACTTCCAAAAATAATTTTCTGTGATTCTGAATGGCAGTATCCACACCGGCGCGGTGATTGACAGCCAGACACTCTCCTCAAAACATTGGATTCATCTGCGCTGTGGCGTGCCGAGGTACAACTCACGTAGGGTTGATAATTCCGTGCATAACTGCAATTGCACATTTCGGACAGAGATGGCGACAAAGAGGAAAAACTACAGACTGCAGCTTTATCGTTTGATCACAAATAATTTTTGTTAAAAAAAATTAAACCTGGTTAAAAACATCACAAAAGTCATATTTAAATATAAGCACCCTGATAAGAAAACAAGAGCACCCTCAGATGATGCTGTAATAATATAGGCGAGACAGATTTGCGCTCTGGAGACAGTGAAATGTTCCTATTTAGAATGTGTTTTTGCATTCGGTAAGAAATAGCCAATCACAGACATGTTTGTTGATCTCTTGAATGCGATGGCCAATCAAAGGTGTTTAAGTTAGAATCCTCGCCACTCAAATGGCCACAATTTCAGAAACCTTAGGCTTGCCTAATATGTAGCTCTGTTTGACACATTTTGCATCAGGGGTCCCTGCTTCATAGGGGTCCTTGCCCTGAAAAACGTTAAACTGTTATAGGGTGATGCCCACTGTGTGGGCTCAGTGGCGGAGCTGCGAGCTGGGACCTTCTTATCTGGTGTCTGTCTTCAAATACAAACACAGCTCTCACAATAATGATGTCTGGGGAAAATGACTTGTGAAGCTGTGTAAATATTTACAGCCTTATTCTTTTGTCCATCTTACCCTACACTTTCATGTCTGACCCATCACACACACACGTGCACACACACACACACACACACACTATGTTTTGTTTGTCTCTCTCCTTCACTCAAATTTTAATTAGAATTCAGATGACTTTGTTAAATGACATGAAAGTCAAATGCTGCCAAGTCATTGTTATTCTAAAGAAGATCAGCCCCGGCAAAACAAATACAAAGAATTTGAAATCATTTCCGCTGTTCCACACAATAATTAATAGGAAAAGTCATTTTATTGTGTTTATGCATATTGAGATAATTATACAAACTCTCGCTCTATCTCTCTTTCAGTTTTAATCCCAAAGCTTTTTGTTTATTTCCAGACCTCTCAGACCTATGAAGCCTACTCTATTAATATTAAATAAAAGGACAACAGGGCAAATAAAAAATACAAAAGTAAATGTAGAGACAGGAAGTAATGTTAATAAATATGAAAAAAATATATTATTTAAAAAAATATTTAAATAAAAAATAACAAAGTAATGTTAATAAAATATGAAAAAAATATATCATTAAAAAACATTCAAATAAAAATAAACAAAGCAATGTTAATAAATATGTAAATATTTATAAAGATAAATATATTTTGATTAAATGCCTCATTTAAAGTGTTAGAATGTCTGTAATGTAACGAACGTAAGGTAACTATATAAAAGCAAATTCGCGGCTGTCTGAGTACCTGCTGCACTGTTAACATTGGCTGTTTATTACTAGCTTAACATAATAATTCATACATATCCCACAGCTACACTGCAAAATTAAAGAGAAAGAACAGGATAAATATCCGACTGAAATCACATTTTATTGAGTCAGCAGATACATACAAAACAATACAAACAATAAGGAAGCTTCAATACTTAAAGTTCTCGAATAGCTGCAAACTGTAATGTTTGTAAACAGGAAACCTTTGTAAACCACAAATCACATGTACTGTATCATGTTATTCCTATAATCTAGGAAATATAGTGAAAATACTTTAGTATGGCACTCATTCACTGACCATGGCAAAGTATTGTATGATATTGTAAACATAAGCAATCAACAAATTTGACAACTAGAATAAAAATTGTAACAAGGTTTGTTGATATAGGGTTTGTTCAATAAACTGAAATAAAGCACCGAATGTAAAGTCCGCTACGGCTGGTCCTCTTTGCCTTCCAGAGTTCCTCCGTGGGACTCTGAGGCGTACGTCCATTTGCACTCCCTTCTCGTCTCCACAGCTCTTCGGCCCCACCCTGCTTGACACAATATATAATAGTATAAACAAGAGTAAAGTAATTCTATTTTCTCCTGTTTACCTCAGGAGGATGTGCCCTGTAACTCACACCTCAGGTGCTGTTGAGCCATGATGGAGGGCTGATTCGTGTGCGGGACTGAATGCTTTCAAACCTGCTGTGCTGTCACTTCACAGCGTGAGTAGTTGACAACTCGATGCCTGTGAATTCCACCTTAGTCTCTTGGCGCGATCAGTCCACAGCAAACATGCAGCGGAGGAAAATAGTAACATCACACAAACATCACAAGAATCCAGCTCTGGGTCATCCTAGAAGCATGAAGAAGTTTATAGTCTGCATTCTAGCCTGTGTGTATATGAAAATGCGTATATGTATGTATGTACAGATGTGGACACCTCTGACGCTGATCTCTTATTTCAATCGACTCTAATCTGACTGTAGCATCCCGAAGCGCTCTGAAAAAGGTGTACCAGTCAATTTTCAGAAAAATATTTCCATGAATCGGGAACTTCACAACATTTTTTCTTCTGTCAATCTTGCAACTGCAGATAATTCGATGTAGTTCAGTATAACATAATATTTTGAGTTTCTGATGATTAAATCAGTTCCAATTTTTCCGATTTCAACTAACATAAAAGTTTAAGACATACCAGGTAGCCTATTTTGTTTAAGTTTAACCAACAATATTTTATACAGCGTATTAATGGCAAAGACATACCAAATTACATATAAACATTAAATCTTTTATTAGAGCGTATATACAGTAGTGTGATGCACCTAGTACATAGAACCAGTTATTTTTTAATACTAAAAGGATAATATTTGTTAATGGAATCTTTGATAAATCAGTACCATTACATTTCGTGTTATTTCCGTTGCTAGTCAACTTCGCAGCAGTGCAAGACTCGACAACTTAATTTACATATTCTGCATTGTTTGCAACATGTCACTCACCTACTTGACCATTTTTTCTCTTACAGCCCAGTCATTAAAAAATGCTTTGTAAATCAGTTCAACTGAATCATTAAAAAGAATCAGTTCATTAAAACCCATGGATTAACAATAATGAAAGAGGATTGACATTGATGGGAGTACAATTGACTTAAATATTAAAACTCAATAAACGGATGCACAAAATTCATGTTCATGAGGAGATTATGTTCATTTTAAGCATTGAATCGAAAAGTGCTGAGTGATTTTGTGGCTCAATCTTTCAGGAACATGCTCCTGAATTATGTGTCACCCCAAAATAAATCAAATGTTTAAAAAGTAAGAACATTTATTTTGCATTAAGAAAATGAAGCATAAATGATCAAATAACGTATTTTTTCTTTGGTTACCATCTACACCGTAAAAAAATATTTTCACTGATTTGTAATGACAACATTTTTTCTTTTGTCAAATCAGCTTAAATAATTTATATACTTCAGATAACATAATATTTTGAGTTTCTGATAATTAAATCAATCTCCTTCATTGTATTAACTCAATTTTTCCAGCTCAAGGCAGCCAAGTTACTTAATTTTTTAAGTTAAACCAACAATATCGTTTTACAGTGTTTTTCGTAACATTAATGTTATTCAAAATATTGTTAATATTATTGAAATGTAGCCTTACTTTTCGTAACTATTGAATTGTTCATTGTTAGTTACTGTTTAAACCAACGTTAATAACTAATAGGACCTGATTGTACAGTGTTACCAAATGTGCAGTAAGTCATTTGGGCAAATTAATGCTTATTGCTCAATATATATATATATATATATATATATATATATATATATATATATATATATATATATCTATATATACATACATGCAGTATTGGTCAAAAGTTTAAGATCGGTAGATTTTTTATGTTTTAAAAGAAGTCTCTTCTGCTCACCAAGGCTGCAATTTTTTGATAAAAAAATACACAAAAAACACAGTAATATTGTGAAATATTATGACAATTTAAAATGACTTTTTTATGTTAATATATATTAAAATGTAATTTATTCCTCTGAAAAAAGTTGAATTTTCAGCATCATTACTCCAGTCTTCAGTGTCACATGATCCTTCACAAATCACTCTAATATGATGATTTTATGCTCCAAAAACATGTATGATTATTATCCATGTTGAAAACAGTTTTTTACATTTTTATTTCAGGATTCTTTGATGAATAGAAAGTTCAAAGAACAGCATTTATTTAATTAGAATCTTTTCTAACATTGCAAATGTCTTTACTGTAGCTTTTGATCAATGTAACTTCATCCTACTAAATGAGAAGTATTGATTTCTTATCCATTTCCCCCAAAAATAAAATATAAATTATATATACACACACACACACACACACACACACACACACACACACACACACACACACACACACACACACACACACACACACACACTCACCGGCCACTTTATTAGGTACCCCATGCTAGTAACGGGTTGGACCCCCTTTTGCCTTCAGAACTGCCTCAATTCTTCGTGGCATAGATTCAACAAGGTGCTGGAAGCATTCCTCAGGGAGTTTGGTCCATATTGACATGATGGCATCACACAGTTGCCGCAGATTTGTCGGCTGCACATCCATGATGCGATCTCCCGTTTCCACCACATCCCAAAGATGCTCTATTGGATTGAGATCTGGTGACTGTGGAGGCCATTTGAGTACAGCGAACTCATTGTCATGTTCAAGAAACCAGTCTGAGATGATTCCAGCTTTATGACATGGCGCATTATCCTGCTGAAAGTAGCCATCAGAAAGTTGGGTACATTGTGGTCATAAAGGGATGGACATGGTCAGCAACAATACTCAGGTAGGCTGTGGCGTTGGAACGATGCTCAATTGGTACCAAGGGGCCCAAAGAGTGCCAAGAAAATATTCCCCACACCATGACACCACCACCACCAGCCTGAACCGTTGATACAAGGCAGGATGGATCCATGCTTTCATGTTGTAGACGCCAAATTCTGACCCTACCATCCGAATGTCGCAGCAGAAATCGAGACTCATCAGACCAGGCAACGTTTTTCCAATCTTCTATTGTCCAATTTCGATGAGCTTGTGCAAATTGTAGCCTCAGTTTCCTGTTCTTAGCTGAAAGGAGTGGCACCCGGTGTGGTCTTCTGCTGCTGTAGCCCATCTGCCTCAAAGTTCGACGCACTGTGCGTTCAGAGATGCTCTTCTGCCCACCTTGGTTGTAACGGGTGGTTATTTGAGTCACTGTTGCCCTTCTATCAGCTCGAACCAGTCTGGCCATTCTCCTCTGACCTCTGGCATCAACAAGGCATTTCCGCCCACAGAACTGCCGCTCACTGGATGTTTTTTCTTTTTCGGACCATTCTCTGTAAACCCTAGAGATGGTTGTGCGTGAAAATCCCAGTAGATTAGCAGTTTCTGAAATACTCAGACCAGCCCTTCTGGCACCAACAATCATGCCACGTTTAAGTCACTCAAATCACCTTTCTTCCCCATACTGATGCTCGGTTTGAACTGCAGGAGATTGTCTTGACCATGTCTACATGCCTAAATGCACTGAGTTGCCGCCATGTGATTGGCTGCTTAGAAATTAAGTGTTAACGAGCAGTTGGACAGGTGTACCTAATAAAGTGGCCGGTGAGTGTATATATATATATATATATATATATATATATATATCTTCTTGGATTTGGGGGTGAAATTCCACGGCCACATCTCACATTTTATAGTTAAACCTGAAAAAAAAGGTTAAAAAAGAAGTTCATTGTTTTTACAGTAAATTTCTAAATGAAAGCCATACTGATTTATTGTTATTTATAACATTGAGAAAACCCTTCTGGAGACAGGTTTTTGGGTTTGTTTTAGTTGTGAGATAAATGGACACACACACTACAGTTGCGTTTGAAGGGTCCATCTCTCTCACACATGTACACGCTCACTCACACTCTCTTCTGTTGCTGGAAGCGTGTTGAAATGATAGCAGCACTTGTGAATGTGTTTGGAGATATGTGTGGTTTATAACAGCTATCATCCTCTCAGAGAGTGTCATATCCTTCTCCTCACAAAGAGTGTGTGTGTGTGTGTGTTTGTTCAGAGAGACACTCTGGGCAATCGTTGCGAGCCCCATGAGCGGAATGGCCCAATGTCCGTATGATCCCAAAACACGCTAATGTGGCTCTGTTTGCAGGTAACGGCACACATTTCTTGGCCATGTAACAACTTCTAACCTCCACATTATTCACATAATGCACTGATTTTTTTATCACACTTTTAATCTGAGTAGTACACCCAGGAGATACACAACATAATAATATTTAATATTGCCTCATTTATAGCTTATTTTAATTTGCCTCCATAAATGTTTTTCCTAACATCGTTATGCTCAAGGACTTTTCAAACGCTTTGCCGCATAAATCATCTTGGCACTATGTCAATGCTCACTTCTGGTTATTGACCACTGACCTTTACCCTTTGCCCCCAGAGGGCAGCTTGTTCACAGGGACAGTAACTGACTTCCTGGCCATCGATGCTGTCATTTACCGCAGTCTTGAGAGAGTCCGGCCCTGCGCACTGATCAAACATGATTCCAAATGGTTCAGAGGTAAGGTTTCATATCAGTATATATATAAATACATATGAAAGAGTTCAGATGCAAAAGCCTCTAAATGCCATTTGAAATTTTCTTCTAAAATGACCATTTTTATCAATCTTGTATATTTAAGTTCAGTAATTTCACTTAAATGACAATTAATAGTTAATCTTCATTGTCATTTAAGTGAAATTACTGAACTTTAAATATACAAGCTTAATAAAAATAATCATTTGTATCTTTTGAATTTTCAAGGGAAAATTAATTAATTACAGTAACTAATTACTTAGTAATTAGTCACACCCAAAACTGGTCATACATATATATATATATAATTTATTTATTTATTTATTTTTAATTATCACAACCCTCCTGATAGTTTTAGCATGTTATTAAAAACGGCAGGGTTAATGTATTTGGTCTAAATTGCTGCAGAGCAATTATGGAAATGGTAGCTTACACCAAACAATAAACTAGACTACTTGATATTGCAAGGAATCTCATTGGCTGCTCGATCAGTAGAGGCCAATCAGGCTCGTGCCATGTGGTAGTGATGTGATTGCTTGCAGATTGCATGTAAAGCACCTATTAGCCTGTGCCCCTCTAGAGTTTTAATGACTGATACTATATTCACACCTCCATTAAAAAAATAGAATAGAAATTATGTTTTATCATTAAACACTCCCATTCAAAAAGTTTTGGGGTCACTAATATTTTTCTTTTAAAGTAATTAATACTCTTTATTGAACCAGAACTCACTAAAACAAAAGTGACAGTGAGGACATGTATAATGTTTGAAGGAAAAAATCTATATAAAAATAAAAATTTCTATAAACCAAGGAGCCTTGAAAAATGTTTCACACTCAGAACAACTGTTTTCATCACTGATAATTAGAAGAAGAAATGTTTCTCACAAAACCTGCATGTTAGAATGATTTCCAAAGGATCATTAAAACATTACATTAAACATTAAAAATATACTTAAATATTGATGCAATTAATTGTAATTTATATTGTTTTTTAAAATCATTCATATAATTTGAGAACAAAAAATATTGTTGGTTTAACTTTAAGTAAGTAACCTGGTTGCCTTAAAATTTTAAGTTGATTGAACTGGAAAAAGTGAGTTAGTACAATGAAGGAGATTAATTTAATCGTCAGAAACTCAAAATAATAAGTTCTCTCAACTAAATAAATTATTTAAGTTGATTTGACAAAAGAAAAAATATTGTGAAAACAAATCTTGAAAATATTATTTACAGTGCGGTAATTTTATTTAAATATTTTATTTGATGTTTAAATTGTCCCTTTGAAGTGAACTTTTTAAGTTTGCATGGACTTATACTTACAGTTCCTGTTGGTTAGAGTTATAAAAGCTCGGCTCCATTTTAAAACAGTGTTCTGTGGATGTGCAATATCTGCTAAACGATTTAAAGAAACCCTGTATAATTAGGCTGTTCCATGTCTACGATAACTGAGATGCGCTTTAACATTGTGATATATGAATATTAAAAATGGCCTTTTGAATAGGACAGATAATCAACACATAAATAATCTAAATAACTTTTTATTACAAAAACTATCCACAAAAACCAGACACCTGTTGACCAGTCTTGACCCATTCTTAGCTAGATCATGTCCCACATGTCTCCTCCTAGTATCTTCACATCAATGCAGAGCGAAAGTAGCTGAGATGAATTGTTTAGTTGGTCATATTTTAAACATTTGTTTAGTGATCCAGCAAGTCAAACTGTTTTTTGGTGCGAATGCTCACATAAACTGTCAATAGAGCAGAAGCTGCACTTAACCTGGATTATTCCTTTGACTTTGTTTCAGGAATTGTTAAATAAAAAGGATTGCTTCTTTATCGCTCTGCAATCCACCTGTCGGTTTGAAGTGGGGTTTTGTTTTGTGGGTTTTAAAATAGTTTCTGGAAGCAGTTCACAACACTGAATTTTGAGTGTGATTTCACACCAGACACACCGAGAGTGCTAACAAAACCGAATGGGAATTTTTTTAGTGTTTTTGTTTTTACCTGACTTGTTTTTGACAAATACTGTATGAGAGACCTTGTAACCGCCTTGTGCTTTTGGAGCGAGAATAGGTAGATGTGTATAATTCAGAGCGCTCTGTTTGAACTTTGAATGCTGGAAAGCTATGAGATGAATATATCTATAAAAGAGTCATTCAGGGAATGAGACCGACATCCCGTTTTGAGCCATAAAGACCTGCGCCTGCTTTATAAACGCATTCTGCTCAAGGAAAGAGAGAGAGGAGAGGCCAAGACCTCTTGAATGTCCTCTCTTCTCTGTCTTTGCTTTATTTAAGAGGACATGCATGTTTTATGAGGACTATCTCTGCCTCATTCACTCGTGTTTGTGCCGTTCTCTCGCTGTATATCTCTTCTCTCTCCCTGCCTCCCTTTGGGACTGTGCATATGTTGTTTGTTCAGATTAAATGTTTTTATAATGACTGATGAGTGTTTACTTATTTGAGCTTCAATTTCTCCATAGGACACCCTCAGACTGTTAAATGATGCCCCTGCGTTTGTGTGTGTCTTGCAGAGCCTTATTTTGTGAGTGCTGTGGAATGGGGACCTCATATCTACTTCTTCTTCAGGGAGATGGCCATGGAGTTCAACTACCTGGAGAAGGTGGAGAAATATACAGCTGGACATTTACACACGTCATTTAAAGGTTTGGGTTAGATTATTTTTTAATGGTTTTGAATGAAGTTAGCTTACTTTAATAAAAAAAATACAGTAAAAAAACTGTAATATTGTGTAATATTTTTACAATTTCAAATAACTGTTTTCTGTTTAAATTTATATTAAATTGTATTTTATGCCTTTGATGCAAAGCTGAATTTTCAGCATCATTACTCCAGTCTTCAGTGTCCCATGATCCTTCAGAAATCATTATTTAATGCTGATTATAGAAAAATGTCTTCTTATTATCAATGTTGAAAGCTGTTGTGCTGCCTAATTTTTAAACCATGATTTTTTCAGGATTCTTTGATTAATAGAATGTTCAAAAGAACAGCATTTATTTGAAATAGAAATCTTTCGTAACAATGTAAATAGGGTTGTCAAATGTCCCTGTACTACCGGTACCAGTCGGCACTAGAACGGTAATATGTGTGTACCGTACCCGGTAGTACAGAGTATTGGCAATATTAAAGGTGTAGTTCACTTTTTAAAAAAAAACGTTTGCTGATAATTTACTCACCCTCATGTCATCCAAGATGTCCATGTCTTTCTTCAGTTGAAAAGAAATTAAGGTTTTTGATGAAAATATTCCAGGATTTTTGTCCATATTATGGACTTCAACGGGAGTGAAACCCGGGTTCAGCTCCAAAAGACAGTTTTCAGTGCAAACTGCAAAACTGTTCAAAGGGCTTTGAAAAGATTCCAGACGATGAATAAGGGTCTTATCAAGCGAAACGAATCGCTCATTCATAAAATATAACAAAGTTTAAGTTTTATAAAGTCAAATGCTCGCCTTGTCTGTTCTGCTGATGTGCGTTCGTGCACTCTCTCTGTTCGAACTCGTTCATCAAAATGAACAAATCTTTTCCGAGTCAATTCGTTTAGTTAGTTCGCTGAATGAACCAAATAACACGAAAAAAGATGCGTCAGTTTTGATAACGAGTTTGAACCAGGAAAGTCAGAACGTGCATACAGAACAAGCAAGGCGAGCATTTGAGCTTTTAAAACTTGAACTTTTTTTATTTTTATGAGCGATCGTTTCGCTGATGAGCCCTTATTCATCATCTTGAATCGGTTTTAAAGCACTTTGAACAGTTTGCAGTACTGAAAGTGTCTTTCAAACCTTGAACCATTTAGTTCTGAGAAGTGCATTATATGGAAAAAAATCCTGGGATGTTCATCAGAGAAACCTAATTTCTTTCAACTGAAGAAAGCATGACATGGATGACATGGGGGTGAGTAAATTATCAGCAAAAGTTTTTTTTTAAAGTGAACTCTCCCTTTAAGGCCACATTTATATACAGCCAGGTATTTAGAGAAACAAATATTTCCCTCCCTCCATTTTCAATAGTAACATTACATTGTGCACACAACATCGTTTTCAAAAAAGTTGTCATTTACATCAACCGGCATTAATCGCCGACGAGCGCCATCATAACTATGCCAACTATGGGCGGCAGTGCAGGGAGAAGGATAAACCCATGCAAGCCAATCAGAATCCTCAAGAATGAGGGTTTGAAAACCTAAAACCCTGTTTCTCCCAGTTGACACCGGCAACACATAACTTGTGTCAGGAACTTGATAGAGCTCAGCCAATCATAACCTAAGTCATTTACATATTAAAGGTACAGTGTAGTAAAGATCCAGTTGCAAAGTGTCAGAGAGAGCTTGTACAATGATAGAGTAAAACTAAATTATGACTGCTATTGAGACAAGGACGACTTTACTGACGATATGAGTGGAATTCTGTGGGAGAAAACAAATGCTACAGTAGTGCAGAATATGTCCCCTTTAAGTTTTTACACTATTGCTAAATAGGGTTGGGTACTGAAATAGAGTATTCGATTGGAACCGGGACTAACTTTTCGTTTTCCCAGAATCGTTCAAAAGTTAAAATTTCGATTCCTAGTTTTGATATTCACAGTCCGCCGATCGGAAGAAGAAACCGCTGAACAACACCAACGAAGAAGCGTCTACCGGAATTGTTGGCATAACCGTGCAGAGTCGAAACATCGAGTAGCTTACGTCGAACGGTCCAGAAGTGTGGCTTCACTTTTCTAAAAATAACGAAATCTGGCAAAATGCTAACATTTGTGACAAAAGGAGTATTTGTGACAGAAGGAGTATTTCCTTCAGAAAGACCGTTGGTTAGCAAGGTTAGCTAAACTTTTCTGACCCTGCCTCTTAAAAGGAGTAGAAATTCTGAGAATCATTAGGAACCGAATCGAAACAAGGAATGGATCGGAATCAGAATCGTTCGAATTCAAACGATACCCAACCCTATTGCTCAAAGACTAAATTCTCCAAGATTGAAGTGTTAGGTTAAAAAGCAGTTCTCCAGTGATTCCTGGCACTGACGAGTAAAAAACTGATCTGTTTTATTTTTGAATGTGTTTGTGTATGCGCTAGGTGATGGTGTCTCGCGTGGCACGCGTGTGTAAGAAAGGTGATCTAGGGCGGCTCTCAGCGTGTGTTAGAGCGCCAGTGGACGTCGTTTCTGAAAGCGCGTCTGGAACGGCTCAATCCCTGGAGACTCGCACTTCTACTTCAACCTGCTGCAGTCCACCAGCCCCATCATACGCATGCAGGGCAGGAGACGTCATACATCGGGGTCTTTTCTAACACCCTCGAAACACGTACACAGCACTCAGTCATACAGGATGAAATGTGAGACGGATTCTATGCTGGGATCAGTTTGCAGGATAGTGGAGCGATCTGTGTGTGTGAATGATGAATGCAGATGAGACAGTAATGTGATTCAACAGCCCTGATGCAAATTAGGGCAAAAACCTTTGAGAAGGTTATTTCCTCAAATCATATTGGCACCATTTATTGTCTTATCAGTATCCTTTGAGTGTTTCGGTTACTGTTATGCAAAGCACTGGAAAGGTGAATTTCTCAAGAACATATCTGGGCCATATTTGGCACTAAAATCTTGTGAAATGTATGCATGAATTTTTTATTTCTTAACCCTAAAACCGTATTCTGGACAAATGTGGGCAAAAAAGTTTTGATTTATTTTTAAAAAATACTTCCCTTGATCTGAAGCGGTACAAGACGCTACTATTGGCTACTTTTCCTAAGTTTGCCTCCTGAACACATACACATTTTTTGACTCAATTTCTACAAATGTTAAGGTGAGTGAGAAAAAAAAAACCTCCTTAATCTTGTATTTGGGTCAAAATGGGCACCATATAGAAATGAATGGGAAAAACTGTAATTTAGAGCATTCTGAAAATAAGCCAAAATAAGACACCAGGTGACAGCAAAGTCACTTCATCTTTAGGTTTTAGCTCTAAGAACTTATTGGAATGATATTTTAATGTAGTAAAAAAATATAAAATAATATAACATAAAGATAAGCATAATTTACATAGAAAATATGGTACTTTTTGGAATAAATAAATTCAAAAATACCCCCAAAATAAAAAAAAACACCACAAATGGATAGAAAAAACTTTATTGAAGACAGTGATATAACATTTATAATAAATAAAAATTAAGATCACACCTGAGTCCTCTGTGCCCACATTTGTCCACAATTACAGGATTAAGGGCTATAAAGTGAATACGGTTTGAGGGCTACTTATTATTATTATTTATTTGTATTTTTTTATTTATTTATTATTTATTAATTTGCATTTATTTCTTTTTGTATTTTATTTGACATGACATTTAAGCACACAAAAATTCCACCAAAGCTCTCAGTAATTATACGGTTATGAGAATGTGATTTTTTCATTATGGTAACAAGGGTGAAAGCTCTCAACTGTAATTAAAAGAATGTCCTAAAATAGGCTTGTTTTCCTTTAAGCTACATTTTATTTCTTTTGGTGGTGGTGAAATATGTATCTGGACATGTTTTTGTGACATTCGCACCGTAAATGTGTAAAGATTAGGAAACATAACTAAATTGAAGGGAAATGGAAAACGGTTCTACACAGACATGTACGCTCGTTCCTCTGTGATTTAGCTTCTTATTAGTCTGTTTTGAACCCGACAAGCACTGAATGAATCCAATTTCAAGGCAATTTGGATTTTGGTCTTTTGATTGTCTGCCTAAAAGGGCATTTTTTTTTCTCCAGAAGAAAGACAAAGTGAAGAGTTGTGAGTTTGATTGTCTCAGGAAAAAGACAGTCTAAAATTCAGTTAGCAGGAATGTGAATAATCGCCATAAACACATTTTAACAATGGGCAAAACACTCATCCAGAGGGTTGGAAATGGCCAGCTCATATTGTGCTGTAGAACACAGTACACTTTCAGAAAAAGGTACAAAAGCTGTCACTGGGGCTGTACCTTTTCAAAAGATAAGCTTTTGTCCATTTTAGGTGCTAATATGTACATTTTAGGCGCTGAATATGTACATTTTAGGTGCTAACATGTACATTTCAGGTGGTAATACATTTTAGGTGCTAATATGCATATTTTAGGTGTTAATATGGACATTTTAGGTGCTGATATGTCAATTTCATGAGCTAATATGTCCATTTTAGGTGGCAATATGTACATTGTAGGTGGCAATATGTACATTTTAGGTGTTAATATGTACATTTAAGGTGCTAATATGTACATTTTAGGCGCTAATATGTACATAGGTGCTAATATGTAAATTTTAGGTGCTAACATGTACATTTCAGGTGCTAATATGTACATTTTAGGTGATAATTTGAATATTTAAGGTGTTGATATGTCCATTTCATGAGCTAATATGTCCATTTTAGGTGGCAATATGTACATTGTAGGTGGCAATATGTACATTTAAGGTGCTAATATGTACATTTTAGGTGGCAATATGTACATTTTAGGTGTTAATATGTACATTTAAGGTGCTAATATGTACCACTAAGGGACCAATATGCAACCTTTGGGTACAAAAGTTTACCCTTTGAAAAGGTACAGCCCCAGTGACAGCTTTTGTACTTTTCCATGTACCCCTGTTCCATGTACTTACCTTATATTAGCCAGTACTTTCTAGGTAAGTACACTGTAAGTACACTGTTAGTTCTGTACTGTAAAAGGAAGCGTTACCAAACAATCTTTGTGTTTGTCTGTATACATCTAGAGAAATGTGCACTTTCTTAAGTAAATATTCATAAGTAAAATGAGAGCACTGTCTTTCTATGTATAAAGTCTTGGTAGCACTTTATTTTACATCCCTGTTCATTGTGTACGTATTATAGTAATTACAATGACTAGGTACTACCCCTCTAAACTTAACCTTAACCCATGTAGTTAGCTTATATTAGCCAGTGCAAGTAAGTACGAAGGACATGTAAGTGCGCATACTGTAATATAAAGAGCAACCAAAGTCTTTGTTCTAACTCTCATTTGCTGACAGGCAGGTTAATGACCACCAGAATTTGTTTATGATAATTGTCTCACAAAGTAGCATGGTATTACCGTCTGATGCCAGTAACTACGAACCACAGGCTAGGTGAGAGATATAACACTCACATAGAAGTGTGTACACTGACATTTTATATCTCTGTGGAAACTGAAAGCCCTCTGAGCAAATGGTGGCATTTCAATTCACAAATCCAAAATAAGTGTCTAAGACTTTAAGAACTCCACGTGTGCTATTGAAACATACAGTAGATGTAAAATGTATCCTTGTCGTATCACATAGCGGTTATACAGTTCCACAGCATACCAAGCAAAAAACGAAAGATTTGACATTGAATTCCACATTGACTTGTACGGCATGCCGCTTTAAATAACTCCCAATAGAGACGATATTTGCATACTGTAGACCCAAAATAAAGGGATAGAGAGAGAGAAGAGACTGGAGTAGATGTGGCAGAAGATACTGTACAACAACCAGCCGATAATCTGAGCTCCGTGGGTTTATGAAAGGGAACTGAATTGGTCTGTTCTGAGCTAAATGGATAAACAGTCAAGTACATCATAAAACCAGCCCAAATGTTGTTCTATCAGCTCTTCTGTGTCTGTCCCGAGGGCTTGTACCACACTGTACGAGCTCTCACTAGTCTTCCAGGCTCCACGGGTAGCGTGCGTTCAGTATGACATACTGCAGTCTATCAGGCAGATGATGAGGGCCGTTTTCAGCAGTATTACCTCTCATTGTGTTCATATGATTAGAATAAAAATGAGCTTCATCATTAGCTTCCAGTGGAATGTTTTTGGTGTTATATCTGCTCTGCTAGATGTGGTCATTTTTTTCATAATAGGAAAGAGCAAATTCCAGGACAGCCGTTGAGAAAGGAAAGTGGTCAAGATATGTTGGATGTTTGAGGAGAAAATGTCTTGAAATGGAAACTTTTGCATACGCTTGTGCCAACATTTTCTAAAATATACAAATATTTGTTTGTCTATTGTGGCTGCTCTCCATTAGAATAAATAATAACACAATAAATCACGAGAGGCTGCCCATTATAGTGTTTTTACCTTTGGTACAAATCACTGTAACGCACAGCATTGCAAACTTAAACTCCGCCTCTTACAGTAGTGGCAATTTTGAAAAGTACAATATTTAATATTTTTCCTATCTTTCAAATTTTGCCCAATTCTTACGAAAATTGGCTCATATGATCTATTGGCTACTTTTTCTTAAAAACTATTGAAGAGTTTGTCAGAAAATCATGGTCTGCCATTTTGAAATTTGTTATAAATTGCAATATATTTTAAACGATCTGACATATTGGCACTAAATTTGGTACAGTTCATCGACAGCATGTCCTAAAGGTACCTGAGAAGTTTGAACACTGCGCCACCTGAGTTTTCCAGAGATATGCATTTTTTTGTTGGCAAAAACACATAACTTTTGAAAACATTGTTCAAAATTGTTTTCTTTGTCATTATGTCATTATGTTCCTTGGTTTATGCCAATTCTGACGATATCTCATTTGTCATTTTTTTTTGCACGCCATATTGAAGTAAAGGAAAAAACTAAACAATGTACAATTTTTCCAAAATAAGCTCCTATGATCATTAGACCGAACCGCAGGTAACACTTTTAAAATAAGGTTCATTAGTTAATATATTTGCTAACATTCACTAACCATGAGCAACACATTTGTTACTGTATTTGTTAAACTTTCTTAATGTTAGTTAATAAAAATAGAGCTATTCATTGTTTGTTCATGTTAGTTCAAAGTCCTTTAAATAACGTGAACAAGATTTTAATAAAGTAGGCTATTCGTAAATGTTGAAATTAACATTAACAAAGATTAATAAATGCTGTATAAGTGCAAGTCATTATTAGTTCATGCTAACTAATGTAGTTAACCAATGTTAACTAATGAACCTTATTGTAAAGTGTGAAATGACTGAGCAAATTTTGATATTTGCTACTGTTCCCGAGAAATAACTTTCTGAAGTCGACTTTCACTGCACTGCATCTGTTGTCCTCCATTAGGCTAGCTTAGCATGCCAATCAGAGGCCATTCCTTCTAATGTTGATTTAGACTCAACCAGGTTAAACATAATTTACGTTCAGTGGCCAAGTTATCTTAGCTTGCTAATTGGTTAATACGCTAACTGATGCTTTGGCAAGCTCATTCTTTCCTTGAAAACTCTCTCAGCTGGCTTGTGCATCTGCATCAACTAAGTGGCGCAACTTGCTAAGCTACAAGCCCCTGAACTTTTCAGGTCGGGGTTTGAACGCAAGAGGTACTGTGGCCAGAAATGGTGCAAGAAGTTGCATCTGTTCCAGACATTGCTTCTTTCTGAGAATGATCTAATCTGAAATTATCAAATAGAACATCCAGTGCAATTATATACAAAAGTTCTGAATAGTATTTTGTCCTTTTGTGATTCACATTGTAGAGCATTTGACTGTTCAGTGTGATGAGCTTTGATGTGCTTGCTGAGATTGTTATGCTTGCTGTATTTATTGTGCTTACAATTCTTGCTCTGCTTTGGGTGCCTTCGGTGCTTGGCCCATCATTGCTGCTTGCGGCTATATTTATTATTATTATAAGACACGTAATACATAAATGCCATTGTTCAGAAAAAAATGTGTTCGTAAAATGGCACAATTCTAACTGTATTTTTTTTACTACATCAAATAAAATTTTCATTTCATTTTCATCTGAAAGGAGAGCTATTATGCACTCACTCTAGAGTAATGGCTGAGCTTCAATGCCAAAGTACAAACAGCATGAAGTCCCTCCTGCTTTCTGCCGTGTCCATTTTTCTCATTTAGTCCTCATTTCTCAGACCCCTGTTGTGTTCTTTCTCGAATGGACGTGAAAGGCTTTGCTGCAGAGCTTTGTGTGATGAGGTGATCTTGGCCCGTTCACCTCAAGCCCACTGGGCTGGTCAGTTACACAGGCACAGCGCCAGAAGCCTTTAAAGTAGTGGACGATAGGTGACCAGGGCCGCATGCCAGAGAGAACAGGGTGAAAGTAGAGCTCGTTTGTCTAGCTTGAGGTTTACAAGGCTGTAGATCACTATGTCTGACAGCTCATTGGCTGGATTAGAGTTGGAGGCCACAAACTTCTAACAGCTTATTGGCTTAAGTGGTGTTCTCAAAATGGCTTCCATTCGGGACCCGTCTGCCTGTGTCAGGCAATAGCTGTAGCAATAGCTGACAATGCATTTTTCTACAAAAAAAGTTATTTTTTAAAACGTCTTTTAAAAAGTCTTTTTATTCACCATGGCTATATTTATTTGATGAAAAATACAGTAAAAAGTGGAACATTAGTACAATTTAAAGTAACTTTTTTATTTGAATATATTTTAAAATTTTGAATATATTTTAAAAAGATTTATTCCTGTGATGCAAAGCTGAATTTGAGCTTTGAAATCATTCCATGTTGATTTGCTGCTCAATTTAAGATTTGTATTCAAAATATCTTAATATGTACTTTAATTTTGAGTTCTGCAGAAAGTAAGTCATACAGGTTGGGAACAACATGAGGGTGAACTATACTTTTATTTATGATAAATATTAATAGTGATGTTTGTCTCAGCAAGCACTACTAAAAGGTCACAGTGTGCCATCATTGTCTTATTCTTTAAAGGAGTAGTTCACTTTTTTAAAAAAAAAACTTTTGCTGATTATTTACTCACCCCCATGTCATCCAAAATGTCCATGTCTTTCTCTCTTCAGTCGAAAAGAAATTAAGGTTTTTGATGAAAACATTACAGGATTTTTCTCCATATAATGGACTTCATTGGGAACCAAACGGTTCAAGGTCCAAATGAGAGTTTCAGTGCAGCTTCAAAGGGCTTTAAACGACACCAGATGATGAATAAGGGCCTTATCAAGCGAAACGATCGGTCATTTCAAAAATAAATAACAAAGTTTAAGTTTTATATAAGCACAAATGCTCGCCTTGCTCTGTTCTGTGATGCATGTTCGTGACTCTCCTGTTCGAACTCAAAATAAACAAATCTTTTTTCGAGTCATGACTCGAAGGGTCCTAGAAAAGACCCTTATTCATCGTCTGGTGTCATTTAAAGCACTTTGAAGCTGCCCTGAAACTCTCATTTCTCCTTGAACCATTTGGTTCCCAATGAAGTCCATTATATGGAGGAAAATCCTGGAATGTTTTCATCAAAAACCTTTATTTCTTTTCCGACTGAAGAAAGCCGTGGACATCTTGGATGACATGGGGATGAGTAAATTATCAGCAAAAGTTTTTTTAAAGTGAACTACTCCTTTTAAATCACTTTAATTTTGACAGTCACCTTCTGAGATAAACTGTGAGCATTTAAGTGCACTAATGGCTCTAACAGAACAGCACTGTTTGTCCCTTTATTCTTTTAAATAGTTGAGGTATAAGGTTGTGCTACTCAGGGTTGTGCTAAAAGACGGAGAGGAAGATGACATTCATTGACATCTATGTTAATTTGGTGTAATCTTTGGCACAGATGTCCTCCATAAGGGTGGCAGGCGGCGGGCTCAGGCCGATCTCCAAATCAGTCCATTAACACCATGCCCACTGCGCCGTTTCGGTCCATCAATCTGCGTGCGTTTTCCAAATTTTCCAAATGAGACCCTTCATTCCCAAAGCCCTTCAATTACCAGTAGCCCTAATTTAGCAGATCAGACTCCATATTTTCCTTGTATCTATTAGTGGGCAATATTAGAGTGGAATTGAGCAGAAATGGAATGATTAGAATTGAACGAGCCGAACCTCATCATGTCCGAATGCGATGATTGCTCGCAACTGTCTTATCTACTTCATTTTTATTTAGTCACTATGGGGAAGGTGGAAGGACTCTGTTCTGTCATTTGCGCTCTCATTGTGATCAGGATAATAGCTATTGTGTTTAACTCAAGCTTGAATCAAAATTATATTCCCTAAATGATTCTATTGGTTTTCTTTTCTTTGTCTGAATATAAAAATGCAGCTTGTTAATCAATGTAATCATAAACTCTAAACCTAATAAGCTGCCATTGTCCAACCAAAATATTAAAATTCCTAACCTGAATGACTTTCTTTCTTTTTATGATTTATTTTTAAAAATGTTGGTAACCAAAAAGTTGACTTCCTTGCCATCTATCCATCCATCCATTGTTCTATTAAATATCTATCCATTTACTCTATGTATATAAACTTCCACAAGTCATGGGTCATTTGAGGATGAATTATTTAATTGATTTACCAAAGTTTTCAGGGTTTCTATGTAAGACAGTTTGCTTTGTTTTGAGGCACTCTTTTGCGTTTTGTTAGGTGCAGGGAATTGGATTTGCCACAACACTGTCATTTAAGATAAAAGACATTGAGCTTTAGATAATTTTCAGTCCAGCATTGACCTAGTATTGGCCAAATGCCGTCCAGCGTTGGCTCAGCAGGTCTGGTGTCAGGAGAAGGGTGCAGACAAGCCCTCTCACTCCAGTTCCAGCGGGACACCAGACAGAACTCGCCAAATCCGTCACCGCGGTCCAAACACACACGTCCTCAGAGCAGCTGACGGGACCATGTGTGACCTCAAACCCAGCCCAACATCCTGCTACTGTGATTTACAGTCTCATTCTGTTGCTTTTCCCATTTTTCTTTTCTTTTGATGTGTTGTTATTATCACACTGATTTCTGTAATGAATTCCTTGTTGATTTGCACGTTTTGCGCTGTTATTCTCCCTCCAAAAACAATTCTGGAAGAGAATGTCATTATGGATTTTTTGGGGGTTTTCCAAAATAAAAGGGAGATTGAGATTGAAGTAAAAACCGATCCATTTATTATGAACGAAGTCAGAACAGTCTGAAGGCCTGGCGGTTATAGCTTGAAAGCTCCAGGAAGAGTAGGCTAATAGTCAAAATGTTGTATTAAAAAATAAAAAAAATAATTTTATATATATATATATATATATATATATATATATATATATATATATATATATATATATATATATATATATATATATATGTATATATATATATATGTATATATATATATATATATATGTATATATATATATATGTATATATATATATATATATGTATATATATAGTGTATATATATATGTGTATATATATATATATATATATATATATATATATATATATATATCAGGGTGAAACTGTACATGTATTACGTATCGAACCGAAACGGTACGGGCGTCACGGTTCGGTGCACGAATTTAAACGGAGAATACACGGTATATAAATAAATAAAACTCGCGTGCATATTAATTAATGTAATGCGGAACTACTGTTAGATACGCGGGTTCTTTAGGGACACATAGCCTAATCTGTACCATCGGCTAGCTCTGAACCGTCAAAGCTCTGAACGCGCGTTCACTTCAAACGTGGCTTTATACGCGCATCCTCGCTTTGGACTAGCGTCGAACCAGACGCGATGAGACGCGAATTTGGCGCTCTATTCGCGTTTGGTGTGACCTCATAATGAACAGGCTGCGATGTCAAGATTGCAATGCTTGTGTGTGTGTGTGTGTGTGTGTGTGTGTGTGTGAGAGAGTGTGAGAGAGAGAGAGAGAGAGTGTGAGAGAGAGAGAGAGAGAGAGAGAGACGCGATAGAACAGTGGAAACATAAAAACTGTTCTCATATTTGTGTAGGCTACACTCGCAATAAAACACAACATTGTGTTTTGTCACACTGTAAACTCTTGACAAACTGTAACCTACAACTGTCATCCAACCAAAATCACACACACACTGTTTTAAAAGCAAAACATAGGCTATTTATCCAACTCCATTTCAAAACAGTCTGTGGGTCCCATCTTTTGGACATTCGTCATATTCCTCGGAGCACTAATCTTACACATTTTACATTGATTTAAAAAGAAAATCAAATGTGTTTTTAAAGGTAGTATTATGTTATACAGAAATCAATTATTTATTCAGATGAAAATAATGTCACATTGTTAATTAATAATGTTAATTAAAATTAAGGAAAACAAATATATTCATCTGAAATATAGCAAAATAATTTAAAATAAATTCAGGTACAATTACCAAACATTTCGCAAGGTCTTTTTGTCTTTTTATTCATTTAATTAATAAACTAATTATATAAAACTATTGTCAGTGCACTACAAATAAACTGGTTCTATGCTTTTATAAAACTTTAAAAAATACAATGCCTTCTGTATTTTTGTTTTGCTTTTCCCTCCATTGTACCGAAATTCGTACCGAACCGTGAGGTCTGAACCGAGGTATGAACCGAACCGTGACTTCTGTGTACCGTTCCACCCCTATATATATATATATATATATATATATATATATATATATATATATATATATATATATATATATATTTATTATTATTATTATTTATTATTTGATAATTTTGATAATGTGTGAGTATTATTTTAAAATATATATATATATATATATATATATATATATATATATATATATATATTTAAAATAATACTCACACATTAATTATTACCTTTTAGAAGGTAAAGGACATGGTTAAAAAAATAGCATCTGCTTAAAAAAAGAACAAATATGATTTCCATCTTTTAAAATGTATAAATCTAATACATTAAAAAAAAATCGTTTAACTTTTTTAAATAAAATAATTTTACAAGAGTTTGTTTAGATAATTATACTTGTATAAAATACAATTGGAAATTGTTTTACATTACTATTCAAAAGTTTCGTACAATTAAAAAAAATCAATTTTTTTTAAAGCTGAATTCATTTGATTTTAAAAAATCTGTCAAAACCGTAATATTGTGAAATATTATTATTTTAAAATGTAATTTATTCCTGTGATGCAAAGATTAATTTCTTTCAAAAGGCTTATCCCAAACTTTTGAATGGCATATTATAAGTATTAATTTAACTAGAATTGATTATTTCATATTTTGTATAAAGTTGAATGCCATTCAATTCACTACTAGCCTTAAGATTTGTTGTTGAAATCTGGACAGAAAGAGGATCCAAGTTTCGTCAACAGTCCATCTGAACTCCCACTGTGTGGAGAGCGAGACAAGCTGCCCTGGAACACATGGTGAACACCTGCAGACCACAACACACACACACACTCACACCAGGCTGGTCAGCCAGTGAGAACACTTGCCCATCTTGGCAGGTTTGACTGATCTATCATTTCCTTTGTATTTTAACGGGCATCAAGCTATAATATTTTGCTGATATATGTTTTCAGGAACTGTCATCATATATTCCCCTCATGTCTTTCCCAAGATGGGTATTTTTTCTTTCATACGAAAATATTTTGAAGACTCAAGCTCCAGTAGACTACAAAGTGCCATAAAGCAGTCCATGTGTGTATTGTTATATTTATACTATAGCCTGTGTGCTCTAAAATAGCTTGAATTTGCACTTGAGCTTTTATTAATGTGATGTGAGTGGCTGTCGAGACACTATAATGAGATGTTGTAGAGGCAGATTGGTCGATTAGTCTGTCAGCTGCAGTAAATCGAATAGTCCTGTTGTGACATGTCACTTTGGCTTAGGGTAACAGCGTGTGTGTGTGTGTTTGAAGTGTGGTTTGGATCAGTGATGTGTCTTGACCCTCTGGAACTCTGTCTACCCAGCATCCCCGGCTCGGCGGTGTGTGCGTTTGACATGCAGCAGCTGGCACGTGTGTTTGAGGGCAGATTCAAAGAGCAGAAATCTCCAGAATCCATATGGACACCAGTACCTGATGAACTGGTGCCGAAACCCAGGTATTTATCTTTCTACTGTCTATCATGATGTAGTCATGATCTATTTATCCGTCAGTCTATCATATCACTTGGACATTTGAATCGTGAATGTGTGGTTGTTTTACTTTTCAAGGCCTGGAGGATGTGCTGTCCAGGGTTCGAGATTCAGCTCCTCTAACGCCTTCCCGATGAAGTGCTGAACTTCATCAAAACTCATCCTCTGATGGACGAAGCAGTTCCTTTGCTTGGACACAGACCCTGGATAGTCAAGACCATGGTTCGGTACGATAGACCTACATAACATAGAAAAAACAATCGATTAAACCCCAGGATGCTTGTTATATGAAGTGTGTTGCTGAGATTTGATAAAGTGAAGTGAAATTCTCAAGGCCTCCTGAAAGCTTGTGCTGCTTTAACTGAAATCTCAGGAATCAAAGCCCAAGCTCTGCTGTAGTATGGCTAATGTTAGCAGCATTGATACTCAAGGGACATCATTCTGTGAATAATCCTGTTAAGAGCGCTGCTACAGTGTCTCTCAAGGTTAGTGGGGGACATTAGTTGAAATGTAACTCCAGTAGTGCTTTTGCAGAGAGTAAATTTGCCTGAGGCCTTCAGACTCAATACTTTTGAGTAAACGAAGAAAAACTTATCCGCAAAGAGAAAAAATCAAGCAATTTTAAATTGTATGAAATGGCCACTGGGTCCTTCACGATAACTAGAGGTAAATTGTCACAAAGGAAAGTGGATATTTGATTGATATTCAATAACAGACCATTTTGACTTAAAGTGCTCGTATTATGCTATTATAAAGGTTCCTAATTTTGTTTTGAAGGTCTTTTACAGGTTGAAGGTCTTTGTTTTGATATTTACATGCATTCAGGGTAAAAAAAACGTTATTTTTCTCATAATATATATTGCAATGTCAACTCTTTTCTCACAGGGTCTGAAACAATAAAGGAATCAGCTCTCGCACTTTTCCATTACAAGTACCGACTCGACTCTGCTCGCCTCGGCTCGACTCAGCTCGCATTTCGATCGTTTCACATTGCAGACAGTAACTGCCACAAATAGTACCCGGTCATCATAGCAACGCCTTTCGTTCCTCATTGCCCTATCAAGCTCTCGCTGGATCCTCTCTTCATCACCAAACAAAGGAAAGTCTGCACCTCCTCGTTTGACCACAGCGGTTTCTTCCGAGTTGCCATAATAATAGTAGTTCGTTTAGTAACTATCTCTGGCCAAACTATTTAAAAATAGCGGGGATATTCTGGATACTCCATCTGGCGCAATGATGATGCAGTGAATGGTGACGATTCTCTCTGACTAATCTGCAGTCGCCATTGTCGCCGAAAACCAGGAACAGGTACAACATTTACACAGTGGAAATCCAAACAAAGGCGAGAGGTACGGTACGGCACAGTACAGTACGGGTCGGGTACACCATGATCAGGCTTGCGTTTCCACCGCCAACAGTACCCTTACTTGATAGGCGTGGTGTTTGCTGGAAAGAAGCGATCGACGTCATTTTCGCGCGAAGAAAGCGACTTAGTAAACAACAATGGATGACAGACAGCAGATCTTGTTCTTGCTTCTCGGTATGTTTGTCACTAGAAACAAGCGCTGTCATTAGGCGTTTCTCAATACTCAGGAGAATGATCCCGAGGACGCGAGTTCAGTGATTCTGCTAATGGAACAGCGCGTTCTTGAACGTGGCACTCAACTCGCTCTGGCTCTGCGACTCCGGTTAATGTTCATTTTAGGCAACAATAAAACGAAATATGTTATAAAACACCACTCTGCTTCTTTTCGATTTCATTTCAATACATTTTAAACATTCTAAAGCACACAAATGTGGTTCAGGCAACGCATAGCCGATTATATTCACTGCATGTATGTAACGTTATATTTATAACAAAACTAAATATAAAACACAACCCTGCCTCTTTTCGTTTAAATTTAAAAATATTAAACATATTCCAGGCAATATGTGATGTAATGTATTGCATTTCGCATTGGTACAAATGTTGCAATAAACAACATAGATGATCATAAAAAGGACAAAACTATCTCTTTTTGTTGAATTTCAGTTTTATAAATAATAGCCATTATAAAAGTATAAGTAAAAGGTACAAAAAGATACAGTAAAGCTTAAATAACATCAAGAAACAATTCAGTCAAATATACAAATTCAGCGCTCAAAGATATGAAACTTCACGTATAGCCTTCTGCCAAAATTGGCCAGGGAACGAATTAT
This sequence comes from Hybognathus amarus, assembly GCA_030378365.1. NCBI lineage: Eukaryota > Metazoa > Chordata > Actinopteri > Cypriniformes > Leuciscidae > Hybognathus > Hybognathus amarus. The sequence continues at coordinate 254,956 of JAQIUQ010007055.1, read as the reverse complement.
AGATTCACGAGACCAAAGATCACCTGTTAGGTTTATACAAGACGAACTATATCTCATATTTAACCACTACAGAGACGTCCGAGTCAGCGGCAAACATCAGAACGACTAGCCGAGGAAAGGCTGTTCCAGGCGGGGGACACGAGCGCAAGCGTCCGGTGATCGCTTGGAATGGATCTCAGTCAAATTATCATAAATCTATAAATAAACCACAGATTTGAGCTTTAAAAAACTACTTCTCGCCTGAAAAACTCTTAAAACTACATTTCGTGACACAATAACAGTAGTATTTTATTTCAACTGTATGCTTCTATGCCCTTGTAGCAGCGCGAGTGACGATACTCTGTCCACCAATCACCGTTCTGCAGTGAGTCTAGCTCCACCTTTTAGTACCCTTTCACTGTGCTAGGTACCCCAATGGAAGGGTACCCAAAAAAGTGGTACGGTTCGGCTTTTTGGTACCATTCACAACTTTTGACAGTGGAAACGCAAATAATTGTGTACCGAACCGTATCGTACCGTACCACTTAGTGGAAACGAGCCAGTAGAGTCTACTCTGCTCTGATTGGTCTGATGGCCCATTCTGTTGTGACCGGTCTTCCAGTTACAACGCATGTCGGATGTACAGCGCTCCAGATCATTCTCAGCACTTGTTACACAGTGATACAAACAGTGACAATGGCGTTGGGTTTCCCATATCAATTCCTTTTAAAAAAGTGCATGGATTTGCTTTTACAGCACGTAAAACAGTGCCTCTCGACATGTCGACAACACGAACTGAACTTTTCCAGGCCTCCGCTACATCTCAACTACAGTGTTCGAGGGCGGGCCATCAATGAACACCATAGGCTGGAATTATGCTAATTAGATTCGAATGACAGCTCAGGTTTTTCAAGCTTACAACAAAGAAGTAAAAGTACACAAAAAGTAAAAGTGGGTGTGAGCAGTCATAAACTCCTCCGTGTTTGCTCTTTTTAATCCAAATTGAAATCTCAACAGAGAGTATTTACAACTCTAATCTCTCATATCCCTTTTTAATTATTTCTTAAGCTGTATTAAGAATTATACACCAAGAATTTTACAATAAATGGCAAACATATCTGTGACCATCAGCTAAGTTAAACACAAAATCAAAATAAGGGTTTATTTACTTTTTTAATCAATTTTTTTAATTTTTAAAAAAAATCTTTGCAAGCTTTTTTTAATTAAAATGTAATAACGTTGATTTTACCTCTGAAAGGACTCTTGTTCCTCAGACTCTGAAACTAGGCCATGTGGGTTGGGAAAATAATACAAGGTTAATTCTTTTTCTTATTCAATATTATGTTTCTCTTATGTATCTATGGTTGCAAAAATGGGTTACAAATGCAATTTCATGTTGATTTTAATGCACTATTTTATTTGGCTACTGTAAACAGTTTACAGTTAGGATGATGAACTATATTCTTGGATGAAAATGTGTCTTTCATCACACTGATGTTGCAACTGTTTTATAAAAGCAATAAGCTTCTATAATGCTGTGCTTATTGCTTTATTTTCCTCACTTCTAAGGTACCAGTTGAACACTATGGTGGTGGACACTGAGGCAGGCCCCCACCGCAATCGAACTGTGGTGTTTCTTGGGTCCACCAGGGAACCGTTCTCAAGTTCCTCATCACACCCAGCCCAGAGAACCAGTACTCCAACACCAACACCTTTCTGGAAGAGCTGGAGGGCTACAACCCTGAAAGGTGATGAGATTTCTTTGCTTCAAATTCGCCAGCATAGAATTAAAGGGTTAGTTCACTCAAAATATAAAATTCTGTCATTAATTGCTCACCTTCATGTCGTTCCAAACACGTGAGACTTTCATTCCTCTTCAGAACACAAATGAAGATCTTTTGAGAGATTAGAGATTTATGTCCCTCCATAGACAGCAATATGCTGTAATTACCACTTTGAGGTTTCAAAAAGTTCATAAAGAGATCGTAAAATTAATCCAATGAGGTTTATTCTCGTGTTATACGGCACTTTGCAGCTTCTGCAAGAACCAATGAGATTCATTCATGAGTTACGCAGCATGTTTGAGCTTCTGCAAGAACCAATGAGGTTCATTCTCGTGTTACGCAGCATGTTTGAGATTCCTCAAGAACCAATGAGATTCATTCTCGTGTTATACAGCACTTTGAGCTTCTGCAAGAACCAATGAGGTTCATTCTCGTGTTACGCTGCACATTTGAGCTTCTGGGCGAATCAATAACGTTCATTCTCGTGTTATACAGCACTTTGAGCTTCTGCAAGAACCAATGAGGTTCATTCTCGTGTTACGCGGCACATTTGAGCTTCTGGGCGAATCAATGAGGTTCATTCTCGTGTTATACAGCACTTTGAGCTTCTGGCAAGAACCAATGAGGTTCATTCTCGTGTTATACGGCACTTTGAGCTTCTGGGCGAACCAATGAGGTTCATTCTCATGTTATACGGCACTTTGAGCTTCTGGACGAACCAATGAGGTTCATTCTCGTGTTATACGGCACTTTGAGCTTCTGGCAAGAACCAATGAGGTTCATTCTCGTGTTATACAGCACTTTGAGCTTCTGCAAGAACCAAATGAGGTTCATTCTCGTGTTATACAGCACTTTGAGCTTCTGGGCGAACCAATGAGGTTCATTCTCGTGTTATACAGCACTTTGAGCTTCTGGGCGAACCAATGAGGTTCATTCTCGTGTTATACGGCACTTTGAGCTTCTGGACGAACCAATGAGGTTCATTCTCGTGTTATACGGCACTTTGAGCTTCTGGATGAACCAATGAGGTTCATTCTCGTGTTATACGGCACTTTGAGCTTCTGGGTGAACCAATGAGGTTCATTCTCGTGTTATACAGCACTTTGAGCTTCTGCAAGAACCAATGAGGTTCATTCTCGTGTTATACGGCACTTTGAGCTTCTGCATGAACCAATGAGGTTCATTCTTGTGTTATACAGCACTTTGAGCTTCTGCAAGAACCAATGAGGTTCATTAACGTGTTACACATCACATTTGAGCTTCAGCAAGAGGTCTGTTTCGCGCATCAAGCAGGTTTGGTTGAGCTTCAGTTTATGTTTGCTGATCAATGTTTATGTGAATAAAAGACTAAATTCAATCTGTTCATCTTATAAAGCGATTTAGTATCTTCAGAAAATTGCTAAACCGCTATACTGTGTATTGATTAGTTTTGTGTTTTACTCTTTATGAACTTTTTGAAGCGTCAAAGTGGTAATTGTGTAGTTGTCGATGGAGAGACAGAAAACTCTTCGATTTTTATCAAAAAGATTTTCATTCTGATTCGAAGATGAATGAAAGTCTCACAGGTTTGGAACAACATGAGGGTGAGTAAATAATGACAGAATTGTAATTTAAAAAACAGAATTGTGTGACTATCCCTTTAACTGTTTCTTTTATTGCACTTTATCTATGCCCACATGTAGATTTCAATTATGTTAAGGGCCGGTTTCTCAAAAGGATTTTTTTTTTTCTTTCACTGAGCCAGAAATCTCCACAGACCACTTCATCAGCACTTGCATGCATCAAACTTTTCTGTTTTATTCCTGTTTAGGTTTTTACAGAGAGGTTTGTTAATATATAATTTCCTGATATTTATTCAACATTTAATTGCTAATACAATAGTGAAAATTATGTGAACCTGGCTTTAACCAATGTTCTGATTTCTATTCTGGAAATGTATGCATATTTAATTAGAGAATGCCTTATTTGCATATTTAAACAGAAAAATTCACACACGCAAAAAAATCAGCAGCACGCTCTTAGAATAACAGAACGATATCGTCCGCTTGTGTGGACGTTAATATAGTTATCGTTCTAATTATTGTAGGTATGAACGGAATTGAAGAATATGACGCATCTATAGATGCATCTATACATCTGCTTTTCTGATAAGACAAACTAGTTTCAGTATTTGGACATGGACTTTAAAAAGTAAGGAAGGGAGATCAAGTTGTTTTTGTCTTAAGCGTCCTTTAATCTACTTCCAGACTGAATTTATTTAGAAAAATCCATTATCAAGCAGTTTCTAACAGTTGTTTACTGTTGTTGACGTTTAGACCTGGACTGAAAACTTTCGCACAGTCAAAGAGAAAAAGATACTCAGTATCAAATGCAATGAAAGGAATAAATCCATGCTTTTTATCCACAAACAAACACAGCACCTCTAAAAATGTCCTCAAAAGCAAAAGGAGGTAAACGATTCAACAGGATTTCTGATTATTTGAGAGTGTGTGTGCGCTCGTGCGTGCATGACTCTGTTGCGGGCGTGTGGCACTCTGATGGATGAAAACATGGCTGGGGTTTTGAAGATGAAAGGCAATATCTGTCTGGAGGAAGAACAGAGAGATGCATGCTGGGACATGAAGGCGAGTTGTGTGGCGGTTGAGATAAGGTTCTCAGTAGGATCCAGCTCTCACTGAGAAACACACACACACACCTGAAACAAAGAGATCACTGTGTCTGCTTGACCTTCTGTCTTGCCTCGGGTGTTCTCTGGATGACATCCAAAACTCTCACACAACTTCCTGTAATGCGTCTCATTTGTCTTCAAGCTATTTATCAGTGTTTAGATTACATGCCTGATACAGTATCTGAGGACCTATAGTTGAGGAGCTTCTCAGGAGACGTCAGTGTCGTAATTTAATCAAAGATGTTGCAGTAATTTAATGCTTTATTAGCAGTTAATGTGTGTTGGAAACAAACCAACTTTGACTTAATCTCTTTTAGTGTGTATTTTTTGGGATGTTTGCCACTTTTTACAGAGAGTAGAAAGAGGACAGGAGATTATTGAAGAGAAAGACAAAGGGGGAATTTGATCAGGAAAGTTGGACAAATCTCAGAATTGAAGAATTTGCCCAATTTCAGTTTTTTGGAATTTGCATTTACTGAATTACAAGTCCATGTATCAAAAATTGCATACTGTAGGTAGGTGCCACATTTATGTTGTGTATGAATATGGGCAGTATGAATGAAATTTAGACCTATACATCGCCATGTTGTTACTAGTGGGGTGAATGATCACTGGTTTCGTGATTAAATTCAATTATGATTCGATTCAGATATCATGATGGGTTGCATCCTAACTTTTCAATATTTCTGCGCATATAATCGAATGAATATAAGCAGTCAGATATGTGAACTCGCTTATTATTTTATCTGCTCCAAGAAAGTATACTTCCTGAATGTAGCAAACATCAAACCCAACTTAAGTCTGAACACACATGCAAATGCACACGCACAAACTCAATGTAATTTTTTTAATAGAGGGTGCATTTTTTTATTATTCCTCCGCCATTTGACACTAGCACGATGCACTTATGTGAAGAACGATGCATCGATTAATCTCAACACCTGTCATTATCATGTGACCTGCCAGTGGCAGTTGTGTTGCTTCGCTGCCATTCATAAATCCTCTCCCGTGGCCTCATGGGTAGGTGACAGCGACTTTGTCGCTGCAGGTCGCCAGTGGCTGCGCTGGAGGGCGTTCCCCACTACTGGTTGCCTAGTAATGTTTGTGAGTGACATTCACGGAAGTTACTCTATGTTAGACAACAAATGCGTTTTATTGCCGCTAGAAACAAATATTTTTGAAGGAAAAGTCTAAATATAAATGGAATCAGTACATAAAATGCATAATATTAAAGATGAACGAGAAACAGTGAGTGCTCTTTGCCATCGCGACCATTTAACTGCAGCAAACGTGCAAATACCGGTGTATCTGGGTTCCCAAAACCATTCGGTCACCGAGTCAGTATGGTGAACACCACTGTATGTACAAGGAGATATATCATCCATTATAGGACAGTTTCTGACTGCTAAAATTAGCTTCTCGTTTAACTTGCCTCGGTCAGACTCAGCACTGAAGAGTGACGCGCTCCACTGACTTCACTCCTATTGGTTGTCGCTCACGAAAATCGCCCTTCATTTGCATAAAGTTAAACTTTTGCAACTTCTGAAACTTCTGGTCGCCAACGATCGCCGAAATCGCCCGCTCACCATTAATAATGAATGGTATCGCGTCGCTTGGTTGCGTGTAGTGTGAACAGGGCTTAAAGTGTTCATCAAACGCGCAGAATCTTGGCAGAATTAGTAGGTCATCCAGGGAGTATTCACTCACCGTTCTTCAAATTCTATGTATTTGGACATATTTAGTGTACTATAGTAAGGGAGTATGCGATTTCAGACGCAGCAATTGAAATTCAATAGGTAATGCATTTTGGGAAAAATTGTCTGGTCCATAAATTAAGTTTAAAATTTAGGGAACAAATAAACTTTTATTCAGGTAGAACGCATTCAATTCATTTTTACATTGTTACAAAGGAAATTCTCTTTGAACTCTATATTCATAAAGACTCCTGCTTCAACATTGGTAATAAGAAGAATAATCATTCAGGTGTGCCATCACAGGAATACGTTACATTTTATAATATATTTGAATAGAAAACAGTTATTTTAAATGATGGCAATATTTCACAATATTACTGTTTGTACTGTATTTTTGATCTAATAAATGCAGCCTTAGTGAGCATTCTTATAAAAACATTAAAACATCTTACCAACCTCAAAGTTCTGATCAGTAGTGTCAGTGAAGTTTCTTTTTACCATCTCTCTGACCTCTTTTTCCTACTGTACCTTTTAGATTAAATGAAGAGTTCAGATGCAAAAGCCTCTAAGTGCCATTTGAAATTTTCTTCTAAAATGATCATTTTTATCAAGCTTGTATATTTAAGTTCAGTAATTTCACTTAAATGGCAATGAAGATTACCTATTAATTGTCATTTAAGTGAAACTACTGAACTTAAATATACAAGCTCATAAAAACTTCATTTTAGAAGAAAATTTTAAATGGCATTTAGAGGCTTTTGCATCTGAACTCTTCAAATGTAAATTACATATTCTATAATTTAACATGTAAGTTCTATATGTAAATGACCTCTGTAATGATTGGCTAACCTGTGCCAGTAACTCATTCGCATGTGAACGTCTCCGCCAAGCTGCAGAGTACGGGTGGTCTTAGTGTATGTTAATGACCTCGTGACTCATGGAGACTCTGATGTGAAGATGTTGACTTTTAATGAGTGTGTGCATCTGTGTTCTAGGATGTGTTTCAGTTGTAAAAGTACAGGATTGGTTGCATTGATGGTTTTGGTGTGTGTAGGTGCGGCGATGACTCTGTACAGGCACGGCAGCCTCTCTCTGACCCTGGACAAACCCAGTCACACACTCCTGCTGGCCTTCCACTCCTGTGTGGTGAGAGTGCCCGTCGCACGCTGCCAACTGCACTCCAGATGCATGAAGTAAGAACACACACACTCAATCTGTACACTGATTAAACACACTCACATTCACACACGCTCTCGTTTTCCATCTTAAAGTAAAGTGTGCCACCCAAACGCACACTGCTTTATCAGCGGCTTTGAAATTACTGTGACCCAGCTTTTACAATTTCCTTCAGACAACACACACAGTTCTCCTGGCCCGTCTTCCCGTACGGCACATTTTGGAACGGTTTCTTCCTGTGTAGCAGTAAAGCTCTGGTTTAATTCAGCCGTGATTAATGGTAGGGTCTTTGATCGATTCTGCTGATGCTCTCTCATCTTGCAGGACGTGGTACAGTGAGCGCACTCGTACCATCTGCACCAACTCAAGTCTTCCAATCCACTTTGTACGTCTGCAGCACCATGTGCTCGTTTAAATGACTCCTGCACCAACACATCATTTTACCATGGGTGGCACAAACCTCATTTCCCTCGTATAAATAAATGCATCGCGTTAAGAATGCATTGTGTTGTTTAAAAACAAATCAGAATTGTGAAATGATGATTATAATTTGTTACATTTTCAATTATGTATATGTCTCTGTCTTTAAGTTTTTAGTTCAATATTTCAATTAAAAATTTCATAAGAATATTGAAGTAATAACTAAAGCGCTCTCATTGGTAAAACATGAGATTTTCTTTTCATTACAGTAATGAGAGAAGTAATAGTTTATATTAAATAATTCAATAATAATTCATATAAATAAATAAAAAAATTTAATTAAGTACTGTAATGAAAAGAAAATCGCGTATGCATGTGGATGTTTTACCCTTGACAACTCTTTAGTTATTCCTTCAATATTCTTATTAAATTTTTATTTTTTATATTTCATTATATATACAGTGTTGGTTGTAGCAGAGATGAAACAAGATCTAAGTGCATCAGTCTTTAACTTTAAAACTAAATCAAATATTCACAAACCAGATTCAACGTTTAAATCTAACTAAACGACATTTAATAGCTAAATACTCAGCAACAGCCGTTAGCAAACACCAATAAATGTGAACGTGACCAGACAAATAGTGAAGACTATATAGTGAACTAAACAAAGTAATTAAAGGAGTAGTTCACTTTTAAAAAAACTTTTGCTGATAATTTACTCATTCCAGAAACATTCCAGGATTTTCTCCATTTAATGGACTTAATTGGGAACCAAACGGTTCAAGATCCAAATGAGAGTTTCAGTACAGCTTCAAAGGGCTTTAAACGACACCAGACGATGAATAAGGGTCTTATCTCAGGACCCTTCGTGTCATGACTCGAAAAAAGATTTGTTCATTTTGATGAACGAGTTCGAACAGGAGAGTCACGAACGCTTATCACAGAACAGAGCAAGGCGAGCATTTGTGCTTATAAAACTTAAACTTTTTTATTTATTTTTAAATGGCCGATCGTTTCGCTAGATAAGACCCTTATTCATCGTCTGGTGTCGATTTAAAGCCCTTTGAAGCTGCACTGAAACTCTCATTTGGACCTTGAATGGTTTGGTTCCCATTGAAGTCCATTATATGGAGAAAATCCTGGAATGTTTTCATCAAAAACCTTAATTTCTTTTCGACTGAAGAAAGAAAGACATGGATATCTTGGATGATATGGGGTGAGTAAATTATCAGCAAAAGATTTTTTAAAAGTGAACTACTCCTTTAATAGAACACAGCTGGAACAAATAAACTAACGACGTGACCATGGTAACTAAAGAGTGGCGGGAAATCAAACAAAGGAAGGTATGAACTGAAGAAATACAAACTAAACGTCCTTGAACTGAATAAAACATGAAATGAACATAATAGTGACGATGTAATTGCATATATGAAGAGTTCAGATGCAAAAGCCTCTAAATGCCATTTGAAATTTTCTTCTAAAATGACCATTTTTATCAAGCTTGTATATTTAAGTTCAGTAAATTCACTTAAATGACAATTAATAGGTAATCTTCATTGCCATTTAAGTGAAATTACTGAACTTAAATATACAAGCTTAATAAAAATGATCATTTTAGAAGAAAATTTCAAGTGGCACTTAGAGGCTTTTGCATCTGAACTCTTCATATGTTCAGAGAGGTGACACTGGAGAGACAGATATGATAATCAGAAAATGAGAATGCAGTCCTCTGTCTCTCTCTGTTCATTCAGTCTTTGTATATCTCTATAAATCAGGATTTATGTTTTATGGTATAGTCCTCTGTAATGATAACATTGACATAATGTGTGTGTGTTTGTGTAGAAACTGCATTGCGTCCAGAGATCCATACTGCGGCTGGACCAGAGGAAGTACCTGCTCACTCCTGCGTCCAGGCACCAGGTTAGAAACCATGAACATCCTCTACACAAATATAAATGATTGGCAAACACGATGCAAGCATGCTGGCTCAATGTACATGCCTAACATGCAATCAAACCTCAACTCAAGGGGGCGATGAGTCACCCTCAAATTTCTGTACCACTGTCAACAAACGCAAATGGTTTTACACAGGTTTCTTGAACACTCATAACGCCAATGCTGATGTGTTTGTTTTGGTAGTTATATAGACCCCTTTTCAGTTGGTAAACATGGTGACGTTTTTGTGTGGGCGGAGCTTAGGTGGAGGTAGAACGATCCCTCTGGCCGCTTCACTAACGCTAGTTAGCAAGGATTGTTATCTTGTTTTTAACAATGACTGGAGAAAATCCGATATTATCTTAATGTGTAAGGTCACTCAGTGTCCAGGACCGCGATTGTTATTTCCAAAAGTTATTTTTAACGGACGGAACCAGATTGGCCGACCCGTAGCCGCCTACACGCTCACTCGCATGGACGATCTGACAGGATTAACGTTACGTTACCTCGGTTGAGTGGCCTGACTTCTACACCTACCTTTTAGAGAAACCGATCGTAAAGAGAAACTGATGGCATATAAATGTTTAGATCCCTATATGTGATGCGATCTGGGAAAACCCGTCGAATGTCACGCTGGAACGTTTTCAGTAAAGTCTAAAAATAGACTGAATGTCAGTTTTTTGTCAAAATGTGTTTTTATTAAATTATTATTCTATAACATCTTGTTTATCATCTCTGAATATAACTTGGGGAAATTCACAAGTTAACTGCAGAAAAATAGCAATTTATAATGACTAGCTGAAAAGACTGATTTCACTTTAATAACATGCACGCAGGCGCTCGTTTTCGAATAAATAAATAAATAAAATAAAAACAGATTTGGAAAGGGCTTGAACCCAGCTTTAATATGGTATCAAAACCTGTAACATGTAAAATTTCACCATGTGGTGGGTTTTCCCAGATCACATCACATATGGTCCTGTACAAGACTTGTGTGTACGATCCGCAGTTCTGCCGAGCCAGCGCCGAGACCACAACAATGTAAAGAGTGACATTACAGTGCGATTTTAATGATGTGAATATTTTCTAGAAATAAAAATTCTAGATCCAGCATATTCATTTTTCATCAAGTCTTGCACCAAACAACACAACAAGATGGCATTTAATAATAGTAACAATAATTTAAGCTTTATTATGTAGCCAAATCTATGCTGTTTTGTATTGGCCACCTCCAGTTTTCACTTTGTTTTGGCTCCAGCTAGCGCCGTGACGTAACTGTGACGTCGGCACAAAAGGGGTCTATTGGGTAGGAACAAGTACTTTAATATAAAAATAGACTCTAAACCAGATGTGTTATTACTTAGGTAGCCATCCTATCATGACAGTTAAGCTAACTTGCTCATTAAAAAAGTCTGCCATGACAGTTGTTGACCTGAAAAAGAAAACCGACATTCGAATGTGTTTTGGATTGTGTTCGGACACGTTTCTGAATGCAATGGTGCATCAAATTGGGTTTGCATAACTAGAAGCGTTTACATTTACGTGCATAAATTCCCATGTCATGTATCTAATCTGTAAATGTGTGGTTTATTTTCAAATCCGTTTTCTCCTGTTTTGCAGATTACCCTTCGTGCAGGACGTCGAATATGGAAACACCTCACATCTCGGAGACTGTGACGGTGAGTTTGTGAACCTGTTTAGGATGTGCCCTTTAGCTTCCCCAAGAGAATTCTCTAGAAACTCCTCAACAATACAGAGAAGATCCAGTCTGGTCTGGTTCGAAAGGTTTGCTTAAGCAGTCAAAGTCACACGAAAGTCACAGTTTGGAGATGGAGGAAGATAATAAGAGTGAGTCTTTTATTTTTAGAAATTAATTTATTCCTTTAAAGTGCTAGTGACTGTGTATACGTTGTTAAAAAGACAAAAGATGGTTTATATTTTCTAAACATTCAGAAGCTTAGATTCACAGTAAATCTGCTCTCGCGCATCTAAATGGCATTTTGCAAGGCTGGCAGCATATGAAACACTCACTGTCGATCTCTGATGTATTCATGGCTCAAACCACTTAAATATGTTCCAAAGTTCAAATTTAGCAGAACGTGGAACAGCAGGGAAGTTCTCAAGTCTCTTCCTCAAGAGCACTTCAACATAACAGACTGCTCAGACAGAAGAAGTTATATATTGCTACAGCCGTATAGGTTTCAGCTGAGTCATATACGAGATAGAGAGAGAGAGAGAGCACAGAATAAAGTTCACTGGCTTAGTACACTAGTGCTTTCAAGGAATCTGTTTCTGTGAGATAGTCCCAAGATAGATAGAAATGGAGTGCGGCCATATCCTACTTCTTGAAGTAACTTTCTGAAGTTTTTAGGAGACACAAATGGATTTTGAGAGTGATTTTGGGTTGATATGTGCTGGGCCCAGACCTCCTGTTTGAGAACCAATGGCATAGAATCAATAGCAGAGCTACCAGGGCATGTTGCATACTATATGTGGTATTGTGGTAAGTTGTCACAAAAGGAATTGGCCATTAAAGGAGTAGTTCACTTTTAAAATGTCCATGTCTTTCTTTCTTCAGTTGAAAAGAAATTAAGGTTTTTGATGAAAACTTGCCAGGATTTTCTCCATATAATTGACTTCAATGAAAACCAAACGGTTCAAGGTTCAAATGAGAGTTTCAGTGCAGCTTCAAAGGGTTTAAGGCTTTAAACGACACCAGACAATGAATAAGGGTCTTATCTAGCAAATGATCGCTCATTAAAAAATAAATAAAAGTTTGTTTTATAAGCACAAATGCTCAAACCCCTGAGATAAAATGAGTTTATGTCGTTTGTGAAAAACGAAAAGAGAATGAACAAAATTAACATCAGAGAGGCAAAAAAGGGAGCTAATTTAATTGATCATTGAAGAGAAATTTAAGCACGTTCATACATAATATAACTGAAAATCAACCCATAGACGTGTCTGTAAAATGTGGGAAATTATTTGGCTCATTAAACTCGGCACTCCTGTTAAAACCGCTCCAGTCTGCCGGTCAGCCATCCTCTCATCTACATCAAACGGCTGTCTTCTGTCCACACTCTCTCCATCCATCGCATAGAAGTTCAGTCATATTTTAAACATTCTGAGATGAGTGAGACACTGAATGCCAATACAGATCAGAACAGAGATAAAGAACTGAGTTTGTTCAGAGTGAGTTTGAAATCACTCTTTTTGATGCTGCATGCTGGAGTTTGACAGAAGCCATATTGCCATATAGTTTATCCAACCATGAGCAGTGAGTTGTTTTCTCTTTTTGTCAATATTGCTGAAATATGCTAATTTAGTGTATATACAGTATCCAACTTTTTCAAGGTTTGGAGATTTTTTAGTATTTTAAGATTTAGAATACATTATAAATATAATTTATTCCTGTGATGCAAAGCTGAATTTTTTAGTATCATTACTGCAGTCTTCAGTTTCACATGATCCTTCAGAAATAATTCGAATTGCTGCTCAAGAAACATTTTTTATTATTATCAATGTTGAAATAGAATAGAAAGTTCAATTGAACAGCATTTACCCAGCAAACACAGAACGTTCCTGAATGGTCCCATGAGGTTATTTTTTACAGAACCAAACAAGTACGTTATAGGAACGTTCCATATAGGTTATTTTTAGGTTCCATTTTTATAACGTAAGAAGAGATGTTTCGGGAACGTTCCTTTAACCTTAAAGGGGACATATCATGCAAAATCCACTTTTTTAGCCCTTAAATGCATTTTGTTGTAGATTTGGAGTGTTTATAAGTACAGAAAATATTAAATTATTCTCTTAGGTGCTTCGTTTATATCTTTATATTCTGTTTTGGTCATATTTTTCAACCTGTTCAGATTTGTCTGTTGTCTATGAGGTTTTTTGATCAAGTACGTCACCGTATTTGCAGCGGAACTGACAAATAAGGACATTGACTACCGGTCCAACACTTCCAGCAATCCGCCACCACCATTTATTATTTCTCACTCCGATTTTGTAGTCCAAGCTCAATGATGCACAAGTTACGAGAGGGCTAGTCAAAATGTTCGGTTGTTGGATGTAGTGACCGGAAGTACTTCAAGGATCCCCACTTCAACAACCTCAGCCAGTATACAGAAGGGTTTGCCGATCGACTTGCATTGACTGACCGTGAACTCAGCGACCTGGAAAGCGGGCGGAGTAAGACGGTACGCCTTTTTATTTAAAGGGGCCGCATTGAAACGACTTGCTCACAGAAGCACATTAGAAAAGGGGTAGAAAAGGGGCCTGTGGCGCTATAATAATGAGGAATTCAGACCCAAGCATTGCCGTTATGCTTTATATAGACCACAAATGTATGATTTATAAGTAAAAATGAATGATTTAAAAGCATGATATGTACCCTTTAAGGGAAAGTTCTAAGAACCAAAAACTAATGTTCCAGAATGTTCCAGAACCTAAATTTGTTTGCTGGTAACATCAAAATATAATAAAAGTTAGAAAATACAAGGTCCAATCCAGCCCTTGACCTAAAACATGTTTGACACCCTTGGACTAAGCCAATCATAATATACTATCAATTCAAAGAAGACAGATGTATTAGAGAAAATGGTCTATGGTCAGGAGATTTCTGTCTCTCTCTTTGAAATGATTGCTACACTCCTGAGAACACACAGATTACAAGCAATCTTGTAAAAGTATTTTAGTCTTTAAGAATGTTCAAAGGAATGTTCAAGGAAACAAGATATTGAGAAAAGGGTTCAATTGTTGAGTGTGATGTGTGCAGCAGACTCCTGCTGTTACAATGAACAAATGCGATGAGAGCTGAGATTCCCAGCTGAGAACATTCTTAATGGCAGAAAACATAAAGGTAATGGGAGAGAGAAAATAACAGAGATCAGAAAATTGGAGTTTGTGTATGTATGCATGTGTGTTTGTATGCCTTTGTGTAAGTGTCATTATGCATGTGGGTGAATAGACAGGAGAAATGTGCTCTATCAAAGAGTATGTTGTGTATTTGTGGTAATGCCATGTTTTGGTGGCAGTAGCAGTATTCATAGAAGGGTTGCACACAATATTTGTTCATAAATTGAAGGAGTGAGCCACCAAACAATGAAAGGGTCACCCAAAAATTATCATTTACAGGACTCCCCTTCATGTCATTCCAAACATGTCCATCCTCTTTTCTGGCTTACAATAGAAAGAACATCTTTTGGGCTGACATGAGGGCGAGTAAATGATTACAGGATTTTCCTATTTGGGTGAACTTTTCTTTTAAAATTCCTATTACTGTCAAGCCATTTACTAGTTTGGATGCCGAGGTATAGCCGCAGAGTCTGACAGCTTTTCATTTCTGAGACAGCTAACAGCCCACATATAAGCGGCAGTGCTAGAAGAGAGATTGTCAGCTTGAAGAAAGCCAAGAAAGGAGATAATAGAGGAAGAGAGGTAGACTGAGAAAATAGAGGTTAAAACCAAGGACATCTTACAGGGAACAGCAGAAGAAAGAGTACAAGAAATGCTGAAGAGAAAGGCCAGTGCTCTGCAAACGCCAATTCAAAGAGGAGCGATTAGAAAGTAGGCTATATAAAGGATGAGTCATCAACTCCAAAAATCGCTGTGTTCTTTGAATTTGCCGAACAATCTCTCTAGACCTATCTTGTTATCATATTTCTTACAGTACGTCTACTCATGCTTTCAGAATAAAGCTGAAGTGCACAGCTTAATTATCACTGCTCGGACTTTTAAAATGTAAGGTTTAAGGTCATTCGTGTAGAGTGTCTACTAAAACACACACTATATCTAATCTACCGAATTAGAGAGACTGTAGGCAACAGTCTCTTGTTTTTTGATTGATTGTTGGGGCTGTAATGTACATACACTCAATAGATCAATAGCGCACAGCTTCATAAGTCAAGAGGAGCTACTTTGATGTTTTTGTAAGCCAGTCAAGTGACAATATTTAAATGGTTGGCCCTCCTGAGTAGGGATGTTAACCGATGACCGTTTGACCGATGGTTGACCGTATCAATGTTAACCGCTCAAAGTTGTCGGTAGTCGGTTAAAAAAAAAATTTGGCGAGAGGTCAGTGTTTGGGTTTGTGCGCTCATAAGATTTGCGAAAAGTAAAGGCTTCAGGCTAAAACACTCGAGGTTAGAGCCAGGACAGATGACAGGATCCCAACAAACAAATTTAGGTTCTGGGAACGTTTTTGGTTCCCAGAACGTTCCTAAAACTTTCCCTTAAGGTTAAGGGAACGTTCCTGGAGATGCGACTGAGTTGTAAAAATTGCAAGCCCGGCTCAAAATGGCTCTTATATCAAATAGCGTAGCATATTTTTAAACCAATCGGTTAACCGGTTTCAACCAGCTAATGAGGCTCGGTTGTCGGTCAAGAACATTTTTAGTTTTCGCCATCCATACTCCTGAGCTTAATCATATCAATAGTTTTTAGAAGTCCTGAAGCTGATTTTTGCCCTTCAAGTCGCTAAAACGTAGCCTGGATGCCAGCCCGAACTCCGCCCACAACATTTTTGGTTCGGAAAGTTTGGTCTGAGAATCTGATCCATTGAGGAGTAATTATGATCAGGCAAAAAATGTTCAAGCCAATCAAATTGCCAGGGTGGGCTTTATACGATGATGGACAGATGATCTTCAGGGACGTAATCATCAAGTTATCAAAGAGCGCTTAACTGGTTTCCCTCAGAGATGACTGCAGCTGGAGAATTGAGATGTATAGACTTCCGCTGTCACGTCTAAAATGAATCAACAGTGCATTAATTTTAATAGACAAACAGAAAACTGCAATCAAGGCATTTGTCGATTGGAAAGATATTTTTGCCGTCCTTCCTACTTGATTCGGCAAAAGTGTAACTTATCATCTGGCTCCGATGGTCGCTAAGAAGATGGGACGTAATGAAAAGTCTGTGGTCGTTGTGGATCAAGTAAAATAAGCAACACTCATTATTTTACTTCTAAAATAAGTAAGTTCTGTAGTTGACAACTGTATGCAAAGTAGTTGCCTTACTGCATTGCTCTGATTGGTTGTAGGTCTACTGACTATCCAATTGAGAGCAGAGTTTTTTTTCCCTGGCTCGGTTAAGTTTCAGACTCATATTCTTACTAGAATAGGAGTATGACAAAGTCAGGCTAGCTTAAACGCATACAACTTGTGCAAATAAATTGCAAGTTACTATGTTGGAATTGTAATGTATTTTTCTGTCTTTCACACAGGTCTGTTCACGTGAGAGTTTTATGGATGAGCCTGAAAGTCTTGTAACTTCGAACCTGCTGGTTGTTGCTGCAGTCTCTGCATTCTCCACCGGGGCGGCACTCTCGGGTCTCGGCAGTGTGCTGGATTATGGGCCAGAAACACCGTCACCGTTCGCATAGCAACACCCCATCATCCAGCAGTCAGCGGAAGAGTGAGAAAGAGCGTTGCATGATAGGACAAAGCAGGAGCGGCTCCGTGATGAGTGTATCCGGCACAGCGGTGCAGACCGGCCACGCTCACAAGGTGAGACACTCTTCGTCATGCCCAATGGTTGGGTCAAAGCAGGCGACTTGGATCCAGGTCTACTTCCCACACCCGAGCAAACTCCTCTGCAGCACAAACGCGGGCTACGCCTGTCTGATTCTGGATCCAGCTGGGACCAAAGTCAGACCTTCTTGAGCTCAGTTGGTACCCAGTGCCCACCTCCACCATCCACCTTGTTTCTCAGCTCTAAACTCCTGCAAGGAAATGGCCGACGCCACGAGGAAGCCATCGAAACCGGTATCGACCGCCGACGCTACGTCTCCCTCTCCAAGTATCGGGATCAGGGAATACGCCCAGGCACTCTTCTTCGCAAGTCAGCAGGCGAATACAACTACCCCATGACTCCCCAAGACTCCCCGACCGGCGGAGAGTGGTGTCGGCCCCCAGCACCCAGATAGAGTACAGCGGAGAGCCTCTTCGCTGGACCCACGAAGGCTACATCTTCAGCAGTCACGGCATACCTCCAACAGGCCACCACTACACCACATCCTCACAGCATCCCGCGGGACTGACGCGCTCTGTGCTTCATGGGTCCCGGGGGCTCATCGACCTGGCGGACTTCAGCCACCTGCTCGGGAAGGGAGGAAACGATCGGACAACGACGGGCCAGTGAATGAAGAGAAGCAAGGTAGCAGGAAATTGTAGAAACGTAAGTGTCTGAAACCTTCCGTGGACTGCAGAGCGCAACCTGGCCAAATACAGTAGCTCACTGTAACTCTCTCTCTCTGTCTTTCTGTCTTTTCTCACCTGCCTGTCATCCTTTTCCTCATCTGTCTGGAACGGCTTCATTGAGGACGAGCCAAACACGGACCTCAATGACTACAAGAAGAGTGGCCATTTCAACTGGATAGACCTCTTTCTCTTCTTCTCGCTCTTTATCACTCACATATGTAGGCAGAGACGTGCTTTCCCAGTAGCTCTCATTCTTGATGACTGACTACAAGGTGTGACTTACCAAACCTTATTGCCCTTTTATCAGATTGAGGAAGAACCATAGCCATCTTGAAGACTATCTATCTCTGAATATGTTCACACCTAAACTCTCTTTAGCAGGTTACCCTTTCAGCGAATTCGTAAGTTTGATATGACGGCAGCATTTCATTTGGGAATTGGGACAATTGGTCAAATACAGAAACAACCAAGACCCCAATTGCTCTTTGGAGCAATGACTCGGTAAAAAGTCTCAGTATAATTCTGGTCAATACCAAACTGAGGACATCTAATTTACATTAGTGTAAATTCTGTAGGTGCAGATTTGGACAGATCAACTGGTCAGAAGGAACTGAACTTTCGCTTTGGAATCACTTCTTTCCCTTTTACGTTACTGATTTATTAAAAAATATAACTTGTAACCCATCAAATTTACACTTTATAAATAACATAAATACCAGTGTTGTAGTACTTGAGTCTGGACAAGAGCAGATTCAGACTCAAGTCCGAGCCCAAGACCATATATTTATGACTAGTCAGACCAGGTCATTGAGTCCAAATGCTCCTGAAATGGTCTTGAAAATATTTTTTATTATTAAATGGGAAAGTAAGGAGAAGCAGATTATATAGAGGGCCACACTGCCCAAAATAACATCAACTGCGATACTTTTTCCATTACAAACGCATCATTTCTTGTGGGCGGGGCCTTGTTCGCTTTGCAAGATTTGCGGTACGCCATTCGCTCTGATGCATCACTTTGACCAAAATGTGTGGATGTATGGATAGAAAAGATTTTTCTTTTGTATGCTTGGAAATTGTGTTTCTTTGTTGAGTGAGCTGAGGCATTTACCTCAGTATTACCTCAGCCCTGAGTTCAGACTTTACACGAGAGAGACGGAAAGAGAGAAAGCTTTGGTTCGGATGAGTTTCATGGCCTCAACAACGTGAATTTCTGTGTAGCTCTGTGAGTTTTATCAGAGGACTCTCGAGAATTTATGAACACGCTGGAATTCAAGTTTTTTTGTCTTTTGTTAAGTTTCTTCCTTTGTACAGCGAATTTTTTACACAATATGTAACACGTAACATGGAACACAAAACTGAGGTAAACACACCCGCTGTTTTCTAGAAGGACACGAATTAGAGACAGAGAAGAGACTCTGTCCTGAAGACTCTTCTTAAAGATGCTGTTTCACCATTTATTTCTCCTGAAGTTTGAAGGAGAGCAAACGGAAAATGCCAGAGAAGAGGAATCACATTACGTGAACTGAACGCGTCTACAAAGTCAATGAATGTCATGCGATTTGAAGCCAGTAATGTTATTGGGTGTGTCTGTGATATAACCAATCATTTTATCACATCCATCATAATATATTTCCCTTCCTTTTTGTATTTATTTGTTTTGTTTTTTAGTCATGGAAGTCCTTTCAAAAGTTTGTAGATCATCAATCTGGTAATTGATTGCGTGTTTTCAGTCATGTACCTGGGAACTGTCAGAGAGAAATCCCTGTGTCCTTGATAGGAAACTCCACTTTTTTTGGAAATAGGCTCATTTTACCACTCTCCCAGAGTTAAACAGTTGGGTTTTACCGTTTTCAAATCCATTCAGCCGATTTGTGATATTTTATAAGAATACTTAGTAACCAGACAGTTTCTGGTCTCATTGACTTCCATCATCGGAAAAAAAAATATACAATGGAAGTCAATGAGACCAGAAACTGTCTTGCTTCAATGTCTTGACGCTTTGGGCGCCCTTTTGCGTAAGTTCATGACGCGATCCTACAGCGCCATCTAACTGACGCTTTCCTTTAGCGTCAGTTGGATGACGCGGTTAGGTTTAGGTCTGGGGTAGGGTGGGGTTACACGCAGATCCTCAGGGCGTCATGGACTGACGCTGAGAGGGCGCCCCAAAGCTTCAGATATTGAAGCTTGGTCAAATGCTTCCAAGGCGTCAGTTAGGTGACGCCTTGGGGGTGAGATGCCTTGGTCTGGTTACTGATATTCTCTTCTAAATATAAAAAAAAAATCGCCTGAATACATTCGAAAACGGTAAAATCTCAACTGTTTAACTCTGGGGGAGTAGTAAATGGAGCCTATTTCCAAAAAGTGGAGATATGCCTTTAAGTCATTGTGTCCCTATTTGAGAATACTACACTGTAAAAGAGTAGCAGAATCAAATCTACACAGAAAGACTCCCTGGCTCTGTTCCAAACCCTAGAGTTGCCTACCTAGACAGCATTGAAGGTTGGTAAAACATAGGCTGATTTTGCCTAGCCAAATTCGAAGACCTGAAGCAACTCAAGCCTTACTCAGAAGGGATTAGTTTTACATGGAGAGGTGTGGTAAAGTCATTATTTCCAGAGCTTCTCAGTGATTCCAGTCCCGTCCAAATGTGCCATCCCAGTTATAATTTAGGACAGTGTTAGTAAAGATTACTGCAACTTTTACCTTCTGTAAAATGGTCCTAAATTACCTCAGATAAGGCTAATCCTGTGTGAATTGACCAGCTATAAATATGAGCATAAATATTCTTTCATTTCTAGTTTAAATTTAGGTTTTTCAAGTATGGAGGTGTAACCCCTTACACCTGGGTCCAACTCGACCCGACTTCCGAACGGGCCTTGAACCCGGGTCTCCGGCATGAGAGTCGGGCGCTCTAACAAGGAGGCTAAAGACTGCAGCCTCTAGCGTCTGTCGCTAGAGCGCTTATTGAGACCGGGAAGTGAGGTTTACTCGCACAGCAACTACTAGCTGGCCTCCGTTACACTCACCCCCTAAACCTCACTCTCATCCGGGTCACGGCACCAATGTAACCCCTTACACCCGGGTCCAACTCGAACCCGCTCCGAGCGGGCCTCGAACCCAGGTCTCCGGCATGAGAGTGAGATCGGGGAGTGAGGTTTACTCGCACAGCAACTACTAGCTGGCCTCCGTGTACACTCACCCCCTGAAACCTCACTCTCATCCGGGTCACGGCACCAATGTAACCCCTTACACCCGGGTCCAACTCAACCCGCTCCGAGCGGGCCTCGAACCCAGGTCTCCGGCATGAGAGCTGAGATCGGGAAGTGAGGTTTACTCGCACAGCAACTACTAGCTGTCCTCCGTTACACTCACCCCCCTAAACCTCACTCTCATCCGGGTCACGGCACCAATGTAACCCCTACACCCGGGTTCCAACTCGACCTGCTCCGAGCGGGCCTCAAACCCGGGTCTCGGCATGAGAGTGAGATTGGGGGAGTGAGGTTTACTCGCACAGCAACTACTAGCTGGCCTCCGTTACAGAGGCACTTGAAGAACAATTCGTTTTAGGCGGTGGCAAATCTCACGTGTTTTCCGCATACCGCTCAGATCAAACAAGGTAAACGCATTTGTTAGAGAAACTTCTTGCTTTAGGCAAGTGCCTATTACCAACAGAATCCAATCAGTTAATTAATGAATCGTTTGACTGGACCAAACTGTTATATCAGGAAGCAACTGTAATACGCACATCAATACAGCGATGCGTAAATTACATTACTCCATCTACCCTTGTGAAACTAATCCCATCCGAATAAGGCTTTATATTGCATATATACATTTATCAGTTCATGCATTCTGTGGGAATCAAACCCTTGACCTTGGTATAGCTGGCTCCATGTTCTGCTGTTTGAGCCAGAAGAATAAATTCAGACTTAAAGGGATAGTTCACTTTGAAATTAATTTTTGATATGTTTCAGCTTGCCTCAAGTGCATCCAAGATGTAGGTGTCTTTGTTTCCACAGTATTTTCAATTTTGATATTTTCAGGTCAAACCGTTCATGTCTGTCAGTCATATAATGGAGGTCTATGGGATCCACCTCAAAAAGCATGCACAGAGAAGTCCAAATTAAACATGATTCAATGATTCGTAATTGTAAGTACACATTGATGGCCTAAGACACTAAACGAGCGTTTGTGTGAGAAAACGAACAGTATTTATATAGTTTTTACCTCGTGTAACTACAGCCACAAAGCGCCCGCGCCCTCAGAGTACTTGGACATGACTGTGGTTACAAATCGGTAAAATCTATTTAAATTCTGTTAATTTTCTCATACAAACCGCTCGTTTTAGTGTCTTAGGCCATCAATGTGTACTTACATTTGCGAGTCATTAAATCATGTTTAATTTGGACTTCTCTGTGCATGCTCTTTGAGGTGGACCCCATAGACTTCCATTATATGACTCATAGACAAACGGTTTGACCTAAAAATACTGAGGAAACAAAAGACACCTACATCTTAGATGCACTTGAGGTAAGCTAAAACATACCAAAAATTAATTTCAAAGTGAACTATCCCTTTAATAAGACAGATGCATGCATTTGGCAGATGCTTTTATCCGAAGCAACTTACATTGCATGTAAGGAATACATTTTATCAGTTCATGCTTTGGGATTTAATAATGGCACAATTAATGGAGTTTCTGTCCAAGATTGTTTCAAAACAGTAATTTTGGTAAGGACTCTGCCTTTAAAAGACACTAGGGTTTGGAAAAGAGCCTGTTTCTCACCAACTTCATCTTTCTGCATGACCCACGCACCCAAATGTCCGTCTCCACATAGGCTAGCTTTGTTATTAAATGTCTAATAGCATCAGTCTGCGAGATATTGAAAGCAGATGTCTGATTAGATGAGTTGCCACACACACTTGAGTTCACTGGAATGCATCTAATAATGGTGCTCATGCACCTGCAAGATGTCTCTTATTAAAAGCACGTGCTACACGCATCACTTAAGCATACTCCCCATCCTAGAAACCATACGCCTTTGCTGATGCTCTCAGAAAACACACTCCTGCAGTTGTGTGCTACGGTCGGTTGAACATTGATTAGCTCATAAATCCAGCTGAAAGGAGAGTCGTGGTTGATTGCACTGTCTCTGTGTGTGTGTATATGTGTGTTTATGTGTTTAAATTACCGTGTGTATGTATTTCTGTCTTCTTCTTCAGTGCTAAAGATACACCCGGCAGGAAATAGGATCCAGAACACAGGAAATATATCCCGGTAGGCAGGAAATGCAAGGATATAGCCGCTTACCTGCAGGTCAAGGACAAAAGCAAGTAATCAAATGCAGGAAGTAGCTAATGCCGCTAATATTTTAATGTGAAAACCACATGTGGAGAAAGAAAGAAGATATATACTTTCAGCTAACTTTTCAACTAACTTCTCAATCTTCAGAGAAATTGTGCCATATCCAGCTTCAAAAGTGTTCGCTAAGTTTGCTAATAAGCTACGAAGATGCCAAAACAAGTGTTTCTTCAGAGTGTGACTTGTCACACGCCGTTCGTGCTACTAAATGAATTGATACCTCAAAATGTGAAGCTTATTGAGGTGTGCTTTTCCTTTTCTAAGTGCTCAAAGTTTAGTTTAGTTTCAAGCTATCACATATTTTCTTTAGAAAAAAAAAGTCAATTTCCCAGTATAATTTCTAATTATCCTTTTTTCACACGTAAACTGCCTTCAATTAAGTGTCTACCCATCAAATTCAGTGCCTAAAGCTTATTTCATTTGTAGCAGGAAGTCCCTCCGTGTAAATTAAAACGGTTTTCAATTTCCATGACTCTTTGTCCCTCCCAATATTTTTCTTTTTGTTCGGATGCTTTCTGGTGTTTGTATGCCTTCATTGCTCTTAGTGATATTGAGTGACATTGACTTTTTCACACAGTGCCAATTGTGTTAATTCTGGTCTATTATTGTCAAGGAAAGTGTTGAATGTGCTGTGAATGTATTCAAACGATTTCCCCTCATACGCCTTCCTTTCATAATCTTTGATCATGCTGCAACAAGCACAATATTGTACAATAATCAAGGCCAATAATGTATGTTTGACTTTTTCCACAAGGTTTAATTCACTTTTGTGTTCCACAAATGATCACATTTATCGGTTCTCACAGACTTTGCAAAGGATGAGGAAGGATTCTTCATAACGACTGAAGGAACGGCGTTTTATAAGACAGTGTATATGGCGACGCAGATTTGCCTTCAACGTGAAGGGCTGTGTGTAAGACTGAATCAGTGTTACGTTGAGTTGTTTATTTGACTCAGCTGCTCTGTACATAGCTTGAATCCTGAGTTTCACCCCTCCGCTGGCGATGATGTAATGTCCCTGTGTATAGAAGTCGAGGGGCGGTATACAGTGATAATTGTTTTGTTCGTTGGTTGGTTTTTAAATAATCTCACCTGTATAGAAGTACACACATATACATCCAGTTTCACACATGAACACACACGACTCAGTACTGGAGCACACACTTATTTTCAAACGCCAATCAACATGGAGATTTTATCATTCTAATAAACACATTTGATTGTTTGACCTTTGTCTCTGTGAAATGTGTTATGATTCCTGTCATTTTGCAGTGAGCCTTAAAGGAATAGTTCACTTAAAAATTACAGAATTTTAATTTTTAAGTGAACTATTCCTTTAAGTGGTTGCCAGCTGCCTAAAATACTATGTTGACTTTTACACGCTGCTGTATACGGAAGAGGATTAGGGCCAAGCAATCATAAAAAAAAATAAAACGTCTTGAGATTAAAGTTATTGTAATTGAGATAAACTCGTTAAATTTCGAGATAAAAAAGTAGAAATATAAGAACAAAGTCGCTGTGTTTCGAGGAAAAAACTTGTTAAATTTCAAGAAAAAGTCGTAATACAATCTTGAGAATAAATTCATTAAATATCAAGAATAAAGTCGTATTTTCAAGACAAAAACTTGTTAAATTTCAAGAAAAAAGTCGTAATACAATCTTGAGAATAAACTCATTAAATATCGAGAATAAAGTCATTGTGTTTTGAGAAAAACTCGTTAAATTTCAAGAAAAAAAATCTAAATACAGTCTTGAGAATAAACTCATTAAATATACAGAATAAAAGTCGTTGTGTTTCAAGAAAAAACTCGTTAAATTTAAAAAAAGTCGTAATACAATCTTGAGAATAAACTCATTAAATATCGAGGATAAAGTTATTGTGTTTCGAGAAAAAAGAAAAAAGTTGAAATACAATCTTGAGAATAAATTCATTAGGCCTAAATATCCAGAATAAAGTCGTTGTGTTTTGACAAAAAAACTTGTTAAATTTCAAGAAAAAAGGTTGAAATACAATCTTGAGGATAAACTCATTAAATTTCAAGAAAAAAGTCGTAATACAATCTTGAGAATAAATTCATTAAATATCAAGAATAAAGTCGTATTTCAGAAAAAAACTCGTTAAATTTCAAGAAAAACTCGTAATACAATCTTGAGAATAAACTCATTAAATATCGAGAATAAAGTCATTGTGTTTTGAGAAAACTCGTTAAATTTAAAAAAGTCGTAATACAATCTTGAGAATAAACTCATTAAATATCGAAAATAAAGTCGTTGTGTTTCAGGAAAAAACTTGTTAAATTTCAAGAAAAAAGTCTAAATACAATCTTGAGAATAAATTCATTAGGCCTAAATATCGAGAATAAAGTCGTTGTGCATTCAAGAAAAAACTTGTTCAATTTCAAGAAAAATATCGTAATATAACCTTGAGAATAAACTCATTAAATATCGAGAATAAAGTTGTTGTGTTTCGAGAAAACACTTGTTAAATTTCAAGAAAAAATGTCGAAATACAATCTTAAGAATAATCTCATTAAATATCGAGAAAATTTAAAAAAAAACTCAAAAATTAAAAAAAAAAACTCATTAAAATTCATGAAAAAAAGTCCAAATACAATCTTAAGAATAATCTCATTAAATATAGAGAAAATAAAAAAAAAAACTCAAAAATAAAAAAAACACTCGTTAAATTTCAAGAAAAAAGTAGAAATACAATCTTGAGAATAAACTCATTAAATATCGAGAATAAAGTCGTTGTGTTTCGAGAAAAAACTAGTTAAATTTCAAGAAAAAATACCCATACAGGCCAACTAAAAAAGGTTAGCATGCAATGGATTTTCTTTAAATAAAGAAAATATGTACTTTTTAAAAAATATATTTTATGCGTTATAAACGAAATAGGCTCACATCACATTGCAAAATGAAATATTTTTTCGTTATCCTCATCATGCATGCCTTTATTTAAAATTGATATAATATATATTTAATAATTCATAATTTTAAAAGATAGAAATCATGTTAGTTTTAATCCACAATAATATTTGAACATTGAATAATTTCACTGTTTGGTTTGAGCAGATGTTGCCAATTTTGTCATGTCTCAAGCTTCTAAATAAAAACAGGCAGTTTATCAAGTAAAATTCAATTGTTTTCCAACAAAACATTTTAATTGGTAATAAGGATTATTATTATCCTTGTTTAGGATTCTTGGAATTGTTGTATGGGATATTCCATATTATCACTTTCCATCCTGTTAATCTTTTGTGCAATCCCTTTAACAAAAGCAAGTTCCTCAGTGACATCATCCTTCAGGAAGTGGCATCATTTTGGAGGGAAAACAGCACAAACACTCGTAAGCACCATGGATTTGATTCTTTATTTGGTTTGTCTTATTCCATTCAGTTGATAAAATTATAGAAAGTAGTATCAACATTAAAAAAGATTCAATGGATGTCAAAATTAATGTACTGAAAGCTAACCTTTAGCTGTTAGTTTTGAATTAAAAAGTGTGAGTGTTAGTGCATAATTCTGACTAATATATTCTGAGTAATGTTTACACATGATCATCAAGTGGAGAGGTTGTTGTTGCTGCCTTCGCTTGCACGGTACCGCCCAGAAGATGGCGTTTCACAGAATGCACATTGAAATTTCACAGAGCATCTCTCTGTTGCTATGGAGAACCATGTCACCATAGCAACATCTGTGCATCTAAAAGACTAGAGTGATGTTGTTTTGAAGGATCATTACTTGGAAGTTAATTAGACGCATTCAACATATCAATTACATCAGGCATTTAGCATCAATGCAGTTTAATTTGACTTATTCATGTCCTTTGCCTCATAATGGCCAATTAATACTAAAAATAAGTCAAATGTGTAATGGATGCTTACTATTAGATGTGCAGTAGAGTTTCATTTTAATAAGTCTGAATCCCCTTGTAATTAAAAAAATGGAAAAAAGGGGGTAAAACAACAAATTGACAGAACAGATAGGTCTAATAAGATGTTTCAAAGCCCACTGAGCTGCCTAAAATACATTGATAGACCTACTTTAATAAAGGTATACTATGGTTTTACTATAGCCTACACGTTCAAAAATATTGTAGGCTATTACCATGATCATAATACGTACAAAAATCATGGTTGTACTAATGATATGAATTTTTAAGTACTCTCTAGGGATGATGTGGCATTTAACACATTGCCACGACCACGACGTTGCAGAGGCAACGCATGTGGAGTACACTAGATGACCACTATAGGGCAGTTTAACCTCACATAACATCTCGTGCAAACCGTCTCAGAGCTGAAGGCCTGTTGAATGAAATTACAGAAGGGGTGTTTTTTTAATGTATTTATTTATTTAATTATTTACTAACGACTAACATTAACAATGAGCAATAAATTTGTTGAAATATATACAGTTACAGTATTTATTAAAATTTAGTAACATTCTAGTAACGATCCCCTAATGTCACGATTATTGCGATAGCATTTTAAAATGCTATATTTGGTGTTACATTGGGGTGAAAATGAATAGGCTTGGACTTGGACGCACAGGACAATGACCCCGGAATAAAAATATTCAATATTTTAGACAAAGTTTGCACTCTGTCGTTGTCTAGCTATATATTTCAAATAATGTAAAATGTATTACAGTATAGCCTAAATTATGTGTTACAGTGAAAACACGCATTATCAGGACCCACAAATATGCATTATTATACATTATATTTAACATATTGTCACGGTTTGGGTTTTGTTTCTTGTTCCTGGCTCATCTGTTATGTGATCTGTCTGTTGTATATCATGTTGCTGTCATTGGTTGATTGTTTAAATGTTCACAGGTGTCCCTTCTCCTCGTTAGTCCAGTATGTAAAACTCTCATGTTTGCTCTGTGCCTTTGTCGAGTATTGTTCATGGTTCCAGTATCTTGATCTCTAGTCTTGGTTTGTGGATCTGCTTTTGTTCACTTGTTTTGTATTGGGTTCCCACTTCAACTTGCTTCCAGTGGACTTAATTGTAACATTTATAAATAGTCGTCTAATTTTCTGAAATGAGCCGTACCTCACAAAACTCATTTCTGAGGCAGCCTAACGTTAATGGTTTAATGATCTAGCCTACATCAAAACAGGGAGAGCTTTGGTGAATATTTAATTAGCTAGGCTAGTAATTTCTCATTAGAAAGGACATAAAAAGTGGAAAACGTTGGTCAAAAAAGTACATTTTTACACACAAACTCTCAGACGGCATCCTTATTGTTCTTGCCCAACTGTCAAAGACAGAGCTGCCAACTTTTAAATTTAGCTTGGTGTGAGATTTCTCCGCATTTAGTGCCTGTCTTTATAGCTTTATAGTTACAGTGGCGTAAATCGTAGAGCGTGTTGTACATATATGAGATGTAAAATGTATAAACTAACTTGAAGGTCTCTAGCGTTATGTTTTGCCAATGAACTAAAAAACGAAACCATGATATTGCTTTTTGCCTTCATAAAACAGCACAAGACTTTAAGAATAGGCATTCTGTTTGTGCTGGGTGTTTTAGTAGAAATGTGTGCACTGTGCTCACGCGAACAGGGAGCAGTTTTTCCTGTGAGTGAGACTGGAAAACCCGTAGTGGATGTAATCGGAGTGATAACAGAACGCTTAGAGTGCAGAGAGGAATTGGCTTTGACTCCAGTCCTGGTTTTGCGTCCGTGCTGTTAGGAGCTCAACATCTGTCTCGTATGCACGATCGCTAGACTAGATTAGAGGATATTCTGAACTAATTTGCGGTGAAACTAGTCGATCACGAGTGGCTCAACTGGTGGATTTATAGACAAACCTATCTTTCAGGTATTTTGCCGACTGACTTAACACTTTAGCGTGAGAAATCGGGGGTGTGGCGTGAGAGCGTGAGAATTAGCTCAATTGCGTAGTCACACGCTGAATGCGTGAGAGTTGGCAGCCAAAGGTCAACAAAAGTCCGTTGGCGAAGGGAACATCAATTGTCATTTCATTCAAGCAGGGGTGGTAAAAGTACTCAAAAGTTATACTCAAGTAAAAGTATATATACTTAAATAAAATATTACTCAAGTAAAAGTAGAAAGTTCTCCATTCAAACATCACTTGAGTAAAAGTACAAAAGTATCCGATTTAAAAAGTACTTAAGTACCGAAAGTAAAAAGTAAACATTCCAATGAACTGTAAATATACATAATTAAGCAGAACAATTATTTTGAGGGGGGTTTGCAATTATTTAATTGAACAAATGATGAGAATACATCATTTTTCAGATTACTGCAATTAAGAATTTGTTAGATTTGCAATAATAAAAGACAATTACAGGAGATTTAAAGGCTGTTAAATATGTTCTATAGCACTGTGTTGTGTTTGTTACATTTTACTGTTTAGAAGATTGATCTCCTTTAAATCTCCTTTATAAATGCTTTACAAGGCATGAATACTCACTTTAGATGAGCTCACACACATAGTTAACTGACCACTAGTAAATGCTTTATAACTACCTGTATTTACTACATTTACTTAAGTGATCTTATGAATGACTGACAACTCTTAAATAACTGGTTTGTAAATAATGCTATACTTCATTTCAGGGGTTGGGCGTTATGGCAACAATATCATATCACGATTTTTTTTTAGGAAAATCACGATCACGATTTTTTTATCACGATTCTTTTTGAAGTTTTACTATTTTGCAAGTGGATGTTCATTACAGCCAAACTAATGTCCCTATGTTAAAAACAAAGCCTTAGGTAACAAAAGAAAAAGAAAGGCATACATTTAGGCCAGTGGCGAAGATAAAAATCTTCGTCATTATTTTCTTTGTTATTTAAAAAAATTAGACAAGATAAACATTACACAAATTAATATTCAAATTAAATAAAGCAGTGCTTTTTTCAAATGCAGTAGGTGTATTTAACAGTAGCATTGAAGAAAGTAATTAAATGAACAAATATTAAATTAAAACACTACATAGACTTCACTATTATTGATTCGTATTAAAGCTACTATTAAAGTTCTCAGTCAGTGAGTGATTTCTCCTTGTGTTTTTTTATTTTTAATTTTTTTTTATTAACACTAAAGGGAGTGAGTTCCCTCAAAAATGAAAAAAATGTCTTAATTTATTCTCTCAAGATGTTTTAAATCCGAAGTTTCTTTCTTCTGTTGAAAATAAAAGTTATTTTGAATAATGTGGGTAACCGAACAGTTGCTGGTCCCCAGTGTATAGTTTTTTTTTCTCTCCTGGAAGTTAATGGGGACCAGCAACTGTTTGGTTACCCACATTCAAAAAAAAATCTTCTTTTGTATTCAGCACAAGAAAGAAATTAATACAGGTTTGGAACAACATTAGAGTGAGTAAATAATGACAGATTTATTTATTTATTTTTGTGAACTATCCCTTTAAGTAGGCTACAAGCAGCAGCACTATTTACTAGTGTCGTTAGACCAGCATGCGACGCGTTTAATATAGACGCATATTACAACAGATTTTCTCTCAAATGTTTGCTTTCACTTTAGTCATAGCCAATTATTTTTATGTAAACATTGTGTGTATTTTACAGTATTAGCATAACAAGACTCTAAAAGAGAACTTAGTCCAGTGTTCAGGCGCTGTTTGACAGGCTTCTGTCTGCGAGCGTCGGGGGTTTGCGCTCAGGAAAGCGGACGTTAGAACAGCGCATCAGCACGTGAATTAAATGTTTAACCGGCAAGGCTTATGCAAATAATGAACTTTGGTGAATTGCAGTGTCCCGGACCGGACCTATTCATTAACGTGTGATGTGTAGGCTACGTCGCGTTGTAGGCTACAATTGAGACTCGAGGCGCCAGAACTGAACTGATAGAAAGCACTGTAACACGGTCGTGGCAGGCAAAGAAGACATTTCAGCCGATAAGAATCTTACTTAACTTCAGTGAATTCAAACATATCCTTGAGATATGGCCATGGGTGATCCCTGTCGCGATCTCGGATCATTTCTGCTGACAGCGAGAGCTGCTACTGTTTCTGTGGTCATCATCTTCCACTGAACTGGCGAACTGAACAAACTGCTATGTGAGCGTATGCTGACAAAGAGCGTGAGCGCGTGCGTTCTTTTTTTTCTAAATAAAACCACGTTTTTCATTGGTTTGGGAAAGCCAAGTGTAATAAAT
Organism: Hybognathus amarus; assembly: GCA_030378365.1. Classification (NCBI taxonomy): domain Eukaryota; kingdom Metazoa; phylum Chordata; class Actinopteri; order Cypriniformes; family Leuciscidae; genus Hybognathus; species Hybognathus amarus. The sequence continues at coordinate 223,586 of JAQIUQ010007055.1, read as the reverse complement.
ACTCGGAGCGGGCATGGGGAAATGTATCGGAGTAAAAAGTTAATTTTGCCTTTAATATTGTAGTGGAGTAAAAGTGAAAGTAGGTGCAAATAAAACATACTCAAGTAAAGTACATATCCCGAAAAAATACTTAAGTAAAGTAACGAAGTATTTTTACTTCGTTACTTACCACCACTGCATTCAAGGAAGTAATTTATTCGTTTATGGTCATGTGACCAAAGGTGGCGAATCCTGACATATAAATATGACGGGAGAGTTGACGTATAAACAAAATAAAATAGACATATTTTCGTCATCATATGCATTCATCATTTAGAAAGTTTTCTAGGTAAGAAATGTGTTAAACTTAAGTTAAAGCAGGCCGGGAACACACACAAAGCATATTTTAAAAAGCTCATTATAATGTAGCCTACATTTATTTCTAATATTAATAGCGTTGTTTAAAAAATCACCCAGATAAAGGTATCCCAGGAGACAGAAAGTGAAGCTAACATTGGATTCGGATTTCTGATGTATCGATGCCTTCATACCTTGGAATGGATCCTCCGAAGGCAGCATTTATTGCACGAGAGTAAGTGCTTTGATAACATTATCCATATATTAGGCCTAGCGTCCTTTACAACGCATTATTAAATCATTTACTTGCGGTTTGTGATGTAGCTGCTCTCAAATCCAATCCAGTCCATCTTTCAACAAAAATGTATTTGCAAACTCTCCATTTCACTGTTCGTTTAAAGGGGACATTTTATGCAAAATTCACTTTTACATGGTGTTTGAACATAAATGTGTTTTTAATCCCCATCAATCATAAGCAGTGTCTCAGAAGAACAATTAAGGCCCCGCCCACGACTGCTGACGGACTGTGCCATATTAGCATAGCCCCGCCCTGAGTGAGCTGTACACAGTCTGCCATGTTCATCTCCTCGTCAGAGAGCATTTAACAGCGGCATTCAGGTAAGAAATGAATTATTTTTAAACTAAGTTATTCAATCAGGAGAAGCGAGTGATTTTCTGTTTTTCTTTTCTTGTTTGATTCATATTAACAACATACATACTGTAGCAGTAGACACTGTGCTGTTTTGTTACACATACACATGCGTTTTCTTGCTGTTTACATTCAGGCCGACTGTATTTATGTGAACTTTGTGTATTTTTGAGATAGCCGTGTGTGTATTTGACAGTTTAAGCACAATAAGACGTGAAATATAACTTAGTTTAAGGGAACTCTGTTCATTTAGTGTGGACCAAGGGCAAAAAAATTATACTTTGTAGCATTTTTGACAGCTGTTTTTTTGAGCTGACAGCCAGCTTTCTGACTAATGTTGACAAATGGAACACATTTCTTTTGCTGCTTTCCCACTTAATCATGTTAGAACAAATAAAGCTAGAACAATTGCAGAGGATAATCATTTAGACATTTTATTTAACATTCATTTCATATTTTACAAGAATAGAGGTTACTGTGGTGGTACCATTTTATGTATACCATGCTACTTGTGCGACTCTTCTTTATGCACCCTATTATTTAATAGGAAATGTGAGGTAGTTCCACTGATGGTAAACCGGTAACACTTTAAAATAAGGTCAATTAGTTAACATTAGATTAGTAAACATTAAATTTGGCCAGGGTGCCGGGGTAATACACCACTACTCTTTCGAAGAACATCCTGGTATTTAACATGTCTTCCAAAGGACGGTGTTTTTGACAGTATAGGGTCCCCATCACTATACTCAGGTATTGGGACCCACACAGACCACAGGGTGAGTGCCCCCTGCTGGCCTCACTAACACCTCTTCCAGCAGCAACTGCATTTTACACCAATCCGATCTTTACACCAGATCTGATTATGGGGATTTTTTTAAAGCGGAGTTTTAAGGGGAATTCAAAGGGGAATCTGATATGCGTGTTTAGACATAGATCGGATGTCTAGGTATTGGATATGTACCTGATTTAACCATATTTGCAAGTGGCTCAGATCGGATCTGAAAAAATTGGATCTCACGTGGATTTTTGTGTTTACACCAAAGACTGTAAAAAATATGGACGAAGCGTCTGTGACGTCACCCATAGACTCTGAAGAACGAGTTTGAGGCTGTTTATGGGGGTATGGGTGGCACCATACTGGAAAATCTTGAAAAAATACCAAATATAAAAGTTTCAGAAAAGATACAGAGGTGGTATGATGTGTTGTTTTAGATCATGGCCGAGACCAGATCATAGCCGTTATCAGCTGTCAATCAAAGTTAACCGCCCTTATTTGTCATACATTTTATATCTAAATATGATCTAAACCAACGAGTTAGAAAAAAATTCACCCCCTCACAGTTGTCAGGTACGCGGAACATATTGAAGATTACAATAAAAGTCCATGGGACCAAACTGTAAACATATGAATTTATGCTGTGAAAACTGATATTTTAACATGACATCTATGGATATTTGCTCCCTTTTGGGACCGCCCTGTAGAGGATTTGAGATGTATTGCAGTTTATCACACTTCCGGGTAGGCTTCAGCTTTCAGTTTAGAATGTTGCCGCTTGGTTTACACGTGGGCAACCAATTCCGATCTGTGTCTGATGTAACTGTGCGTTCACACCGCCGCTGGCGAGAGCGTCAAAGTGACCGGAAGTCATTCATTTTCAATGAGAGCCGGCGGCGAGCTCCGCGAGCGTCTTGGACGATGGAGAGCGGCGAGGAAAGTTGGAATCAGTTCAACTTTATGGTAATGAGCAATGACACGGTTCGGCGGCAACCAGCAGCAACCAATCGGAATGTAGAAGTGTTCCGTTTGAGAGAATTCCAGAGAACGCAGTCCTGTAAACTTTGGTTCAGGCCACAATTAGTTCCCAAGCAAAATAGAGGAGCTTGATCATTTGAATTTATAAGAGGGCGCGCAACACTATTTATAGGCAAGATTTTCGTGCACCACACACAAATGGCTTTTAATTTGTTTATTTCATTAGCAGTCCTTAATTTTAAAGTTATTTCCATCTGATCAATTTTCTGCAAAAATAACGACCGACATGCTTGTTTGCTTTGTGGCCCCTTTAAATACCGTTTTAAAAAAAATCACGCATTCGATCTACGTCAGAGCATCCATGAATCTTTCCACGAATTTTGCCGCTCTCGCCGCGGCGGTGTGAACGTACGGTAAGTAAAAGATCGGATTTGTTGTGCCAGTGTAAAGGGAGGTTTCCCATCCAGGTACTGACCAGGCTCAACCCTGCTTAGCTTCAGTGGGCAACCAGTCTTGGGCTACAGGGTGATATAGTTACTGGCAACCAATGAACAGCTGTATTTTTATTAACTAAAATTAACAAAAAAAAATGATAATAATACTGGAACAAATGTCCTCATTGTTAGTTACAACATGGCATCATGACTTTTGAGTAAACATACTTTCACTTCAAGTCATTTTGAGCTATCCGTGTGTATGTGTGTATGTCTACGCCGTTAAATGTCCGAGCGAAACGAAGCAAAATGTAGATCTACACCTGGGAGCGATATTTTTTCCTAGGATGGTAGGGAAAGACTCATAAATGGTATTAACCTCAGTGACTGGTTTAGAGACGGGGTTGGGGTAGGTCATATATTTATATATATACAGTAACGTAACGTTACGTCAATGCCATTCATAAACAGGCTGAAAAGCGATTATTCGTGTTGATAGCACGCCAAAAATGGAATACGAATTGGCGTGTCATACATACGCAATTTCATGAGATCAGTGTGTTCGTTTATACAATAACTGAATGTTAACTGGTTAACCTAATTGTAAAGTGTTACCGTTAAGTATTTTATCTGATAAACCTTTATTTTATTGGGTTTCCCACATAGGCCTATGACGGACCTGCTTCAATCTATCCGTAGATTAAGAAGATGCTTTGCTGACTTTAAACAATCAGTAACTTTGCTCTCTTTTCTGAACTCGTTTTAGAAGAAAGTAATACCCAATAGAATCCAGACCGCAGTTGGTCGTCAGCGATCCACTCGGACACATCGAGAAACACATGCACAAAGTTTTTGCCGGACTCATCAGATAAATATTGCAGCAAAAGACCAATGTGGACAGGTGTGAAGCAAACTATGAACGTGAACATGTTCGCGGTGATAATTCGCAGCAATTTTTTTCCTTTCCACTCTATCCCTGCCCCCAACATGCCGAAGCGATCTGACCAGGATGTAGATGGTTTGTGTGGAGCAAAATATGACGATGACTACTGGTATGAGATACCCTAAAATCTCCAAAAGCAAGAAAAAACTTAGTTCGAGCTTTTCTGCCAGCTTTCGGTCATAACAGTGCTCTAAATGTTCTGGGAGAAGGTCTTTATAGTTACAAGCGCAGATCACCGCTGACAATCACCCAGATGATAATGCACTCTGTGGTGGCGATAATCCTACTTTTGGGGGCCAGTGCCTTGGTCAGAAACGGAAACCTGACGCATCTGAACCGGTGGATGCTGATGGCTGTAATGATGAAGATACTGCAGTACATGTTGGAGTACTGGGTGCACAGCAGGAACGAACACAAAGCGTTCGGCTTTATTGGACAGAAGGCCTCCAGTATCCTGAAGGGAAGAAAAATAGTGGCCAGGAAATCGGCAGCCAGCAGGTTGATCATGTAGATGTGCGGTGTCTGTCCAGCACTTGATGTGAAAGAACATGTACAGAGCCGTGATGTTGAAGGAAAAGGCCACCACGAAGACGGGTATGTAGGCCACACGTTCAAAGAGATGGAGCGATGCATCTGTGTGGTTCATCGGTGAACTGCAGTTATAGTCAATCTAGAAGACAACCAGAGATATTGCAAGGGTTAGTAGTTATTTCAGTGGAGCTTGTAGAGGTTACTAAGTTTGTAGAGGTCACATTCGGGTCACAATGTTTGAGCAATCAACGTGTGACATTGCATTACACACCAAATATTTAAATACACAGAGCTCATAGGCTGCTGATACTTCACTTTTCTTTAATAATTCCTGCTCATTCTTCCTTTAGAGAATATGGTAGTTAGGGTTTGGTATCGTTTGAATTTGAACGATTCTGATTCCGATTCCTTGTTTTGATTCGGTTCCTAACAATTCTCAATTCCGATTCTTTTACGAGGCAGGGTCAAAAAAGTTTAGCTAACCTTGCTAACCAACGGTCTTTCCTGAAGGAAATACTCCTTCTGTCACAAATAGGCTACTCCTTTTGTCACAAATTTTGCATTTTGCCGAGATTTCGTTATTTTTAGAAAAGTGAAGCCACACTTTGGACCGCGACGTAAGCTACTCATGTTCGACTCGCGCGGTTATGCCAACACTTCCGGTAGACGCTTCTTCTTTGGTGTTGTTCAGCGGTTTCATCTTCCGGTCGGCGGATTGTGAATATCGATACTAGGAATCGAAATTTTTACTTTTCAATCGATTCCAGGAAAACGAAAGTCCCGGTTCCAATCGATACTCTATTCTCGATACCCAACCCTAATGGTAGTATTCTCTACACTCTAAAAAATGCTGGGTTGTTTTAACTCAATTTGGGGTAAAATATGGACAAACCCAGCCGTTGGGTTACATTTGTGAATTACATTTTTAACCCAATGTCTGGGTTTGTCCATATTTTACCCAAAATTGGGTTAAAACAACCCAGCATTTTTTAGAGTGTAGTTGATCACATTAAAGGAGTAGTTCACTTTAAAAAAAACGTTTGCTGATAATTTACTCACCCCCATGTCATCCAAGATGTCCATGTCTTTCTTTCTTCAGTCGAAAAGAAATTAAGGTTTTTGATGAAAACATTCCAGGATTTTCTCCATATAATGGACTTCAATGGAAACCAAACGGTTCAAGGTCCAAATTAGTTTCAGTGCAGCTTCAACGGGCTTTAAACAGACACCAGACGAATGAATAAGGGTCTTATCTAGCGAAACAATCGCTCATTTAAAAGTAAATAAACAAGTTTAAGTTTTATAAGCACAAATGCTCGCCTTGCTCTGTTCTGTGATGAGCGTTCGTGACTCTCCTGTTCAAACTCGTTCACCAAAATGAACAAATCTTTTTTTGAGTCATGACTCAAAGGGTCCTAGATAAGACATCGTCTGGTGTCTTTAAAGCCCTTTAAAGCTGCAATGAAACTCTAATTTGGACCTTGAATCATTTGGTTCCCAATGAAGTCCATTATATGGAGAAAATCCTTGAATGTTTGCATCAAAAACCTTAATTTCTTTCGACTGAAGAAAGAAAGATGTGGAGTAAATTGTCAGCAAAAGTTTTTTTAAGTGAACTTCTCCTTTAAAGGGATAGTTCACCTAAAAAATTACAATTCTGTCATCATTTACACTATAGAAGTCAATGGGGCCCATGAACTGTTTGATTACCCAATACCCATATTATCTTCTTTTCTATTCAGCAGAAGAAAGAAATTCAGGTTTACAACAACGTGAGGGTGAGTGAATGTATGACAGAATTTTCCTTTTTGGGTGGAGTATCCTTTTAACTATATGTTCCACTAACATTTCACAACCAGAAAGTGTCCAAATACATTTTGATGAACACTTAATCTATTGTTTTAGCATTTAAAGCCTAACACACTTATTTTTGTCTATAATGTCCAGCTTGAGAATGTGCTTTCTGCTAAATAAATACCACATGCTTTGATATTTTGTTATCTAATGCAATTATTTTCACTAATGTGACTTAAACATCTCAATATTTTTAGGGCCACTGTACTTCAGAGCATAAAGAGTAAAGTGCAGATAAGCATGCTGAAACATTGAGCTTGCTCTAACAAACACTGTGGTTTGAAATCAGTCACGTAGACATATCTTTTGGTGCAAACAAGGACAGGAAGTGTAGAACAGATTGGTTAGACAACTTTAACAGCTTGCTGCGTGTAATGAATAATAAGTTCACAAAAAAGTGCTTTAATTGTTTATTTGATGATTGTGGTGAAAAATTGTTTTATATGATCAGGTAATTTGTAATATTTAGCATGTAAGTAGTTTGTAATATTTCTCTTTAAAGCCCTGAATACAAAAAAAGTTTTTAAGTATTGCTAGTATATTTGTGTTACAGTGTGTATGATTACGTTCATAGAGAATTGTTTTAAAATTTCTTATATGATTTTAGTGTTTATTGATCTTTTTATTGCTGTTGCTATATAAATATTAAAGAAATAAATAAGTATATAAGTAAATTTGACATTGACTTTGAAGTTATCATAATCAAAATAATTCTGTAAACTACTCTTGATCGCTTAAACTCTTTGAAATACAAATCTTCATTGTCATGTTAATGACTATGACCTCTAGTTATTCCTTCATTTGCATGATGAACAACAAGATCAACTCACCATGGTTTACTGCTTGTTCTTCTCTCAACACCGCTGCTCTCAATGGCGTGAGAAGTGCTGTTTTAAAGAACTGAAACGTGCAAGTCGGCTTTGTTGCGTGATCTGACAGCATGTGTATCCTCTGCTGATGCTGAATGATGTGGTGAGTTCTGATTGAACATAAATGAATCGTAAAATGTCAGATAGATCACCTACGCTCTCATTGCTGGTTACAGTTTTCCATCCAACGTTTTGGTTGCATGCAATTCTTACATGGTTTGCCACATGGTGGGTGATGTTTATTGGAAAAAAAACTTCCATTGTGAAATGCACATGCATGGAAAAAAAAAATTGTGGTATTTGTGGCTGGTGCTCATTGAACACTCCACCATGACGCTTCAGCTCCCACTAAGCATCAGACGTCTACTGGACAGGCAGGTCATGACTATATTGCGTCAGTTGGTCCAGTCGGTCCTTTATGCAACGTGCAATCTAGGTCCGCTATTTGGACATCTAACTATCACCACACCTGGACGTGGACATTTGATATAGACATTTGACGCCGGAATAGGTATTTTTCCGGATGTTATATTAATCTTTGACATGCTTAGCTTTGTAAATGCATTTTTTATGATAAATATTAACTTGGTTTTTCAACGTGATTCATCAGTAGTTTAGGTCTAAAGCAGAAGTACTTTGCACGCTGTGATGACATCCAGATTAGTCCGCATATATGAAATAGGAAGTCCCGCCTGCAATATGGTAGTACCACAGGAAAAGTGAACGGCAGCAACTTCAAGCCTTAAATCTGAAAAATTCTTGATCATGTTAAAGTTTGTTAAATTATACATCACTAATTTTAGCTGTATTAGCGTTATTGTCTTAACCTAGCCTACCTAAACTATTTAAACGATGCCCAATTGGCACTAAGGGTCCTAAAGTGTGCCAAGAAATCCCCCACACCATTACACCACCACCACCAGCCTGCACAGTGGTAACAAGGCATGATGGATCCATGTTCTCATTCTGTTTACGCCAAATTCTGACTCTACCATCTGAATGTCTCAACAGAAATCGAGACTCATCAGACTAGGCAACATTTTTTCAGTCTTCAACTGTCCAATTTTGGTGAGCTCTTGCAAATTGTAGCCTCTTTTTTCCTATTTGTAGTGGAGATGAGTGGTACCCGGTGGGGTCTTCTGCTGTTGTAGCTCATCCGCCTCAAGGTTGTGTGTGTTGTGGCTTCACAAATGCTTTGGTGCATACCTCGGTTGTAACAAGTGGTTATTTCAGTCAAAGTTGCTTCTATCAGCTTGAATCAGTCGGCCCATTCTCCTCTGACCTCTAGCATCAACAAGGCATTTTCTTGTTGAGTCCCACAGGACTGCCGCATACTGGATGTTATTTCCCTTTTCACACCATTTTTTGTAAACCCTAGAAATGGTTGACGCGTGAAAATCCCAGTAACTGAGCAGATTGTGAAGTACTCGTCTGGCACCAACAACCATGCCACGCTCAAAATTGCTTAAATCACCTTTCTTCCCATTCTGACATTCAGTTTGGAGTTCAGGAGATTGTCTTGACCAGGACCACACCCCTAAATGCATTGAAGCAACTGCCATGTGATTGGTTGATTAGATAATTGCATTAATGAGAAATTGAACAGGTGTTCCTATATAATCCTTTAGGATGCAGTAATTCCACTTAAAATGACTTAATTTCACTTAAATGGCAATGAAGATTACCTATGAATTGTCATTTAAGTGAAATTAAGTGAACTTAAATATACAAGGTTGATAAAAATTATAATTCTAGAAGAAAATTTCAAATGGCACTATACATCTAAACTATACATATATACATATATATATATATATATATATATATATATATATATATATATTTGAAGAGTTCAGATGCAAAAGCCTCTAAATGCCATTTGAAATTTTCTTCTAAAATGACCATTTTTATCAAGCTTGTATATTTAAGTTCAGTAATTTCACTTAAATGACAATTAATAGGTAATCTTCATTGCCATTTAAGTGAAATTACTGACGTTAAATATACAAGCTTGATAAATTTTAGAAGAAAATTTCAAATGGCACTTAGAGGCTTTTGCATCTGAACTCTTCAGTATATATATATATATATATATATATATATATATATATATATAACCATCTCTAGGGTTTACAGAGAATGAGTCCAGAAAAGAAAAAACATCCAGTGAGCGGCAGTTCTGTGGGCGGAAATGCCTTGTTGATGCCAGAGGTCAGAGGAGAATGGCCAGACTGGTTCGAGCTGATAGAAGGGCAACAGTGACTCAAATAACCACCCGTTACAACCAAGGTGGGCAGAAGAGCATCTCTGAACGCACAGTACGTTGAACTTTGAGGCAGATGGGCTACAGCAGCAGAAGACCACGCCGGGTGCCACTCCTTTCAGCTAAGAACAGGAAACTGAGGCTACAATTTGCACAAGCTCATCGAAATTGGACAATAGAAGATTGGAAAAACGTTGCCTGGTCTGATGAGTCTCGATTTCTGCTGCGACATTCGGATGGTAGGGTAAGAATTTGGCGTCTACAACATGAAAGCATGGATCCATCCTGCCTTGTATCAACGGTTCAGGGCTGGTGGTGGTGGTGTCATGGTGTGGGGAATATTTTCTTGGCACTCTTTGGGCCCCTTGGTACCAATTGAGCATCGTTGCAACGCCACAGCCTACCTGAGTATTGTTGCTGACCATGTCCATCCCTTTATGGCCACAATGTTACCCAACTTCTGATGGCTACTTTCAGCAGGATAATGCGTCATGTCATAAAGCTGGAATCATCTCAGACTGGTTTCTTGAACATGACAATGAGTTTGCTGTACTCAAATGGCCTCCACAGTCACCAGATCTCAATCCAATAGAGCATCTTTGGGATGTGGTGAGAACGGGAGATCGCATCATGGATGTGCAGCCGACAAATCTGCGGCAACTGTGTGATGCCATGTCAATATGGACCAAACTCCCTGAGGAATGCTTCCAGCACCTTGTTTGAATCTATGCCACGAAGAATTCGAGGCAGTCCTGAAGGCAAAAGGGGTCCAACCCGTTACTAGCATGGGGTACCTAATAAAGTGGCCGGTGAGTGTATATATATATATATATATATATATAGTTGTGTTTAACTCAAACTGTACAGATCATTAAGTGATTTACAAAAAAAATAAAAAACAAAAATGAGTGGGGATTGATTTGATTTCTTAAAACTTTGCTTTTTCCAGAGGGTGGAGGGCCTGTTTTCTGTACCAGTTAATTTTCCTGTAGCTTTGTTTGGCTCAGAGGCAGGTTTGAACTGGAAATGGATGGATCAGGCTGCATTGAAATGTGTTTCCAGTTATGTGGTGGAAAGGAAAGCAATCAAATGAAGCAAAAAATGAACTGGAAATGAGACAAAGGTTATGAACAGTGCAGTATAAAATCTCTGTATGCACCTCCTGAGGTCCTCTGGACGTTAGCACAGGACGTGTGTTGGACGACTAAGGCAGGTTAGGTGATTTGTTTCAGAAACCTTTTTGTCATACTGGTTGAATGTCTCTTCAAACACTAATTTAAGTGGTCTAAATGTACATGTATTGTATATCTCGTCTGTGGAAGGTGTGGGACCATATCTGTCCAATGATTGCATTTGGTCCGAATGCAGTGGTACGATGTCCTGCCTGCCTGTCAACATTTCCAAATCTCCACACACCTGCTCGCACAGACGCTTCTCTGAAAATTGCCTACCCTGTGTTGAATTATTGTGGTTGTGGTTGCAACGGAGTGTTTAGCATGTTGCTATAGTTGCTAGGGTGTTTTGAGTGGTTGCTTGATGGTTACTTTGACATTTCAGGAAAAAACAGTCCACCCTCAAGTTTCGATTATATTCTGGTCAGATAGTCCTTCCTTAAAGGGCCCCTGAAATCAAAAGTTTTTTAGCTTTTAACATGTTAGTCTTAAGGTAATGAATAAAATTTGCATTTAGGAGATATCAGCGTTCTAAACTTTGAGTCTCTCACTTCCGCTAAAATGGGTCACAGATTTGTATGACAACACAGACTTCAGCTTCTCATCTTCTGTCCAATCAAATGCTCTATAGAATCTAAGACGTCCTGCACCCTGTGCTATAAACACCACCTGGCCAAAGCAACTGTTGATTCGTCACAGAGCAATATGGGATGGAGATGTGTGTTGGTTAAGAATGAAATGGCTAAAATTCATTCACACCTCTGCTATTGAATCCTACGTATAAGTGATCGGATTCGACTTACATGGAGCTGTCAAGTACGACTTGCAGACTGTGAGGTAAACTAAACTCTATTGGCTATTTGAAAAGCCATTCAATATGTCTCCTGTTTCAGTGGAAATTACGTTAATGCATCATACAAAGCTGTGCGTTACAAGGCACTTCAGTGGGCCTTTGAAACATATACACTACCGGTCAAAAGATTTTTTTATGTTTTTAAAAGAAGTCTCTTCTGCTCACCAAGGCTGCAATTTTTTGATAAAAAATACACAAAAAACACAGTAATATTGTGAAATATTATGACAATTTAAAATGACTTTTTTATGTTAATATATATATTAAAATGTAATTTATTCCTCTGAAAAAAAGCTGAATTTTCAGCATCATTACTCCAGTCTTCAGTGTCACATGATCCTTCACAAATCACTCTAATATGATTTTATGCTCCAAAAACATGTATGATTATTATCCATGTTGAAAACAGTTTTTTACATTTTTATTTCAGGATTCTTTGATGAATAGAAAGTTCAAAAGAACAGCTTTTATCTGAAATGGAAAGCTTTTGTTACATTAAACGCTACCCTTTAAAAAGTTTGGGGTCAGTAAGAATTTTTATTTTATTTTTGGGGGAAATAAATAAGAAATCAATACTTCTATTCATCAAGGATGTGTTACATTGATCAAAAGTTACAGTAAAGACATTTATAATGTTAGAAAAGATTCTAATTAAATAAAAGCTGTTCTTTGAACTTTCTATTCATCAAAGAATCCTGAAATAAAAATGTAAAAAACTGTTTTCAACATGGATAATAATCATTTTAAATTGTCATAATATTTCACAATATTACTGTGTTTTTTGTGTATTTTTTATCAAAAAATTGCAGCTTTGGTGAGCAGAAGAGACTTCTTTTAAAAACATAAAAAATCTAACCTTTCTTAAACTTTTGACCGGTAGTGTGTGTGTGTGTATATATATATATATATATATATATATATATATATATATATATATATATATATATATATATATATATATATATATATATATATATATATATATATATATATATATATATATATATATATATATATATATATATATATATACATATATATATATATATATATATATATATATATATATATATATATATATATATATATATATATATATATATATATATATATATATATATATATATATATATATATACATATATATACATATATACATATACATATATATATATATATATACATATATATACATATATACATATATACATATATATATATACATATATATATATATATATATATATATATATATATATATATATACATATATATACATATATATACATATATACATATATACATATATACATATATACATATACATATATATATATATATATATATATATATATATATATATATATATATGCGTTGTTTTATTTGCAAACGGCACTAAAATCTTGTACATTGTTAATATAATTTAGTGAATTTAGTGTTTTAGTAAGTTATAGAGCAAGGAATACAATTATTTCTTAAAGTCAGCATTAAACTGAAGTTGCGATAGTCTTTACTACCTTATTGTGACGTATATCTGTGTGACGGCTTCTCGAACGAAAAAATATAGAAAAAAAGCAGAAAAAAAAACAATTTGATTTTATGGTGACTTTAAAGATATCGTGAGAATCAGGACACTGGCGCCTGCCAGCATGACTGTCTGGTTTATTCATGTCAACCTTGTACACATGATACAACGTAATTTCTTTCTTTTCTACTTTAAATCGGTTTGTCCATTTCTCTCTCTCTGTTTTCTTTCTGTATTTGTTCGTGTACCATATTGTAGTTTGAATGTAGTCAATCAAAACAGTTTTTTTCCAGACCACTCTTTTTATTCTTTCTCACAATTGCTTTTCTTCGCATCTTTAAAAATCTCCAGGGGACGAAACATAAATGGATGGATGTGTATCTAAATACGCATTTCAGGGTCAGAGTCTGGGGTCTCTGTGATTGAAAAAGGGTAAAAATGAATGGCCGGTTTCTCTTGCTGGAATGGTCTGGACGGCATCTTTTTTCCTTGAAGGAACATCCAAAGTAGGTCAGTTAAACACTTCTGTTAGAGATTCAGGGACAGAAACCTGCTTGTATTAAATCAATCAAAGCTTTCAATGAAGCTTTACTGATTTTCGCAGACAAATTTGTTATATTAACTTTGTACATTGAATGAATTAGAAATCTGATTAGCTGAAGCTGTTATAAAATAGGTGACATACAATGTAAAAAATAAACCAATAAATTTTACGGTAAAAAAACGGCAGCTGTGGTTGCTAGAACTTTACCGTTAAAAATACAGTAGGATGATTTTACGGACTTAACTTAAAATTTATAGTAATAAACCGTATTATATTTTATGATAAAATGTGGATTTATCAACTTATTGATGTATTGATATCTGTTTTAGAACATTGTAATACACTGACAACCAAAAATCATCACAACAGTAATGAGAGTTACATGAGCAATCACAGCTCATCACAAGTGAATACTTGTATAAAGCAATACTTATTTAAAGAAGCTGCACAATGTCATTCAAACAAACATTAAGTACCATCATGGTAACACACATGAAATAAAAAAATGCAATAAACATTAATTTTAACAACATTAAATCTAGCATAATACCCTAATGTACATAACTGATTAGAACAATAAAACTATGAGGAACCATAGTTATTTCAACAAAAAGACATAAAATGTGAAGTGTCACACAGGGAATTGTGGGAATGTCAATTTACGGTTTTTCACTGTAAATTATACAATGATTTGTTCTTTTTCACTTTCAAAAACTGTAAATTTAACAGTATTTTACTTTTAAATTATATCACAGTTATTTACCGTGTATAGTATGGAAACTTTCTGTTAACCAAATTAACAGTTTTGCACTGTAGTATTTTTACAGTATTTTACCGTTAAAATCACGGTTACCGCATATATCAGAAGACAGAAATAAAAGGCTGGATCTCTGGAGCAAAGACGGAGATGTTTCTAGTCACAAAAATAATGTGAAACACACATGTAGGTTTTATAAATTAAATATATTTAAAATTTAATTTAAGTTCATTTTAAACACTTTAAGCATTATCATATCGAATTCTAATATCGCATTATTTAATGAGTTATCGCACATCTATCTATCTGTCTGTCTCAGTTTCAGCATCTCACAATGCTGTCAGGACCACACGATTCCTTACATTTTTGGCTATTGAGTTTATCAATTCTTCCTTTACATTTACATTTATTCATTTAGCTGATGTTTTTATCCAAAGCGACTTACAATTGCTATGTCTGAGGTCGCACACCTCTGGAGCAACTAGGGGTTAAGTGTTTTGCTCAGGGACTCATTGGTGTTTCACAGTGGATTCGAACCCGGGTCTCTCACACCAA
This sequence comes from Hybognathus amarus, assembly GCA_030378365.1. NCBI lineage: Eukaryota > Metazoa > Chordata > Actinopteri > Cypriniformes > Leuciscidae > Hybognathus > Hybognathus amarus. Next base: position 208,548 of record JAQIUQ010007055.1, on the reverse strand, counting down.
AGGCATGTCTTCATGTGTAATTGGGAAGCCAAATGTATTTTTGACACAAACCTACACTGTAAAAAATTATCGTGATTTTAACAGTAAAAGACTGTAAAAATGCTACAGTGAAAAACTGTTAATTGGTTAACAGAAAGTTTCCTTACTATATACGGTAAATAACTGTGATATAAATAATGGTATGTTTAATGTAATTTTACTGTAAAATACTGTTAAATTTACAGTTTTTGGAAGTGAAATAGAAGTCATTGTATAATTTACAGTGAAAAATGTAAATTGACATTCCCACAATTCCCTGCGTGACACTTCACATTTAATGTATTTTAACTGTTTCTTCATAATTTTCTTAGTTTTTTTAATCAGTTATGTACATTAGGGTTTTATGTTAGATTTAATGTTGTTAAATTAATACTTATTGCATTTTTAAAATTTCAACATGTTACCATGATGGTGTTTAATGTTTGTGTGAATGACACTGTGCAGCTTCTATATAATAGTATGAACTTTCTTGTGGAAGAGCTGATTATGATGAGCTTTGATTAATCATTTGACTCTCATTACGGCTGTGATTGTTGGCAGTCAGTGTATTACAATTGAACAAAACAGATATTAATACTTCAAAAGGTCAGTAAATTAACATTATATCAGATAATGATATACAGTTTATTGCTGTAAAATTAAATACGGTCAAAGTCTATAAAACCTAAAATGTTGCTACCGTATTTTTAACAGGAAAACTCTGGTAACCACAGCTGAAAGGGTTTTCCTGTAAATTTAACGGATTTTTTTACAGTGTCAGAAAGTGTTTAGAGATTACCATATACGCTGTGGCTGCTGGTGTGTCGCTGCTGCATGCGCTGCTCGCTGTGAATACTGATTCTGAGTCTTACGTCAGCTCATGTGCTGTGTGAATATGCTACGCTAGCACAAACACTGCAGAGTTATGTAAGTCCTAACTATCGAGACTCATTAAATCTCTCTTTCTCACCGATAATTCTCTCGCTCGCTCTCCTCTCTCTCTCTCTCTCTCTCTCTCTCTCCTGAATAGTGGGTGGAGAAAAAAATGAAACTGCCTAACCTCTGAACGACCTCCTGAAGTTTGAGAAACCTCAAATCGAGAGCGAGTGAGAGAGAGGAAATGGTGAAAGTGAGAGTGTCTTGTTTAACTGAAAGTGAGAATTATGGTATTACTGTAAATGGAGGTAGAATAGCTGTAACCATGGACACCAGGCTAAATGGAAAATGGTGTTTTCCTTTTTTATGATTTGGTATTGTGTGAACGAAGGACAGGAGTGAACAGCAAAAATATAGACAATAGTGTTTGAGTGACTGTTTAATTGAGTTAAACAGGAAGAGAGTGTGAGATGAATTAGAACCTATAGTGGACGTTATAGGCGGTGAGACTGGGCCTGTGGAGGGTTACAGTAAAATTAGGTCACCAAACTGTAATTTTTCTAGTTCTTCTGTACATTGGTGTTGTTTCGCTTTGATTTCAAAGTATTTGGATGATACAGTATTTCATCCATTGCGGACTGACAACACGCTGACAGGACAGACCAGGTTACTTTTCATTTACTTTTGATATTAAACATATTAAACAAAGTCTCACCTTTCAAATTTGGTAATTTTTAAAAGAAATTTAAACAATAAATACTGTTTTTTGGCTCTTTAATGTGTCTGACAGGTCGCTAGAGTGATCCGATCATCTCTTCATTCTAATTCATTTATAGGATAAAAAAAACATGAATGAACATAACGCCGCCTTCACACTGGCAGTTGAAATCAGCTCCATAATACGCAATACGTTCCCAATGGACGTCGTACTACACAGTGAAAGCGTCGGACATGGGTAGAACAAAAGAGAGAAAGGTTGATTCTGTCAGTTCTTAATGATCTCTCTGATGAGTGTTATATTAGACATATTAATAGGAAGGCTGCTGACATGTCAGGTCGACTAAAAACTGTGATATGGTGATCAATAGTTTAATGTCTGCCTACAATTTAATTGTATTAACTGCCCCCCTAATAACGTTAGAAAGTCATGACAATAAAAAAAATGACATGACAACTTCTCGTTATAAAATCATTATTTATTTTATTAAACGTCAATAATTCAGGTTTATCAGTACCATAGCAACGCTCAACTTCCGCTGGAATTTTCGGATAGGAACCGTCCGTAGCTTTTCGCAAGAGTTACAATTTTTTGAACGGATCCTGATGACCAACGGACACGACTTTCTTCGCACCGCACTCGGTCGGACCCGTTGATGACGCCGCCTTCACACTGGCAGTTGAAATCAGCTCCGATGCGGCTACGAAATGACCGGAAGTCATTCATTTCCTATGGAGATTCGCAGACCGCATGCGAATGGGTCCGAAACGGGTCCGACCGAGTGCGGTGCGACAAAAATCGTGTCCGTTGGTCATTCGGATGCGTTCAAAAATTTGAACTTGCGAAAAGCTACGGAACGTTCCTATCCGAAAAATTCCAGCGGAAGTTGAGCGTTGCTATGGTACTGATAAACAAACCTGAATTATGAACGTTTAATACAATAAATAATGATTTAATAATGAGAAGTTGTCATGTCATTTTTTATTTTCATGACTTTCTAACGTTATTAGGGGGGCAGTTAATACAATTAAATGTAGGCAGACATTAAACTATGGATCACCATATCACAGTTTTTAGTCGACCTGACATGTCAGCAGCCTTCCTATTAATATGTCTAATATAACCCTCATCAGAGAGATCATAAAGAACTGACAGAATCAACCTTTCTCTTTTTTGTTCTACCCGCGTACACGCTTCTTCCCTACCATCCTGCCAAAAAAAAAAATCGCGTTTCGGACCCATTCGCATGCGGTCTGCGAATCTCCATAGGAAATGAATGACTTCCGGTCGTTTCGTAGCCGCATCGGAGCTGATTTCAACTGCCAGTGACAGTGTGGAGGCGGCGTAAGAAGGTTGTTGGTTTAACCGCGGAAACTTGTCAGTACGTTACGTTTTTCAAGTTCAAATCCTCCCATGTTAATCTACTAATGATGCGTCTTATTATTTATCCGTCTCTGAGATTCGAATCGGAAGACAGACGTTGCTTAGCAACACGCCCCCTTTCCTCGGATTTCTCCTCTCGGACGTCGGACAGCCGTGAGGAAGACACCGAGCAAGAATTCCGTTTCGGAACTCAAGATAGCTGCGACCTGTGTGACTTGTAAGTATGAATTGTTTTCATTGTTTTTGAACCGCTTGGTAATTTAAATGACGATTATAATGACTCGTATACTGCGTCCAGGTATGGGAATCGGTTGTTGTGAGTGCAATTCCTAACGTTGCTAGCGTTGCTAACAGAAGATTAACATGAAAAACATGAAATAAACAACAGTAAACATTTTAGTTTAGTTTAGTTTTATTTGGATCCCCATTAGCTCCCACTATGGTGGTCGCTAGTCTTCCTGGGGTCTACAGAAATCACAATACAAAAATACAAAAATTTAATACATCAATGCGATCTATAAAAGCTATGCAATATATTAGCTTGACACACATTTAAAATGAATTCAATTATACAGTTATACAAAAGCAACATCTAATCAACATGCAATTCAAAACAATTAAAACAAAAACAGACATGCGAAAATAAACAACATAGGTAATACTTTCACACCTGTAATCTCTGTTTTATTGTTTTCTTAAAAGAAAATGTACTTTTAAGTTCCCTGACACTGGATGGAAGTGAGTTCCACTCTACAGCCCCTCTATATACAATAGTTTTCTTCATAAAATTACACCTTGGACTGGGAGTACTTGGACTTGGATTTTCAAGTTCATATGGCTGTGTTTTGATAAGGTGTAGTCATAATATATATTTTTTAATGTAAGTGCCTGATACTCGGCCAGTGCTACCATTACAACAGCTTTACGGGTGGCGTCCATTTTTTTCTCCAGACTCGAAAGCGCAAAACATAATAGAATGCTTGAAATGGGGACGTGACATCATATCCGAGGTCCGAGTCGGTTCGTTGGCTGTAATAGAACGCACCATAACTCTCCTGACTGCTTTGTCGGACAAAAATTGCAGATGGCGAAGTATGATTGGTCAGATTACCTGTCAATCAACTTCCCTGCGAATGGTCAATTCTCTAGAATGGCCCACACATTGAGATGGTCCTCACTGCAGAACACGAAATCCAGGGGGAGGAGTTGGATCCAGATCTAACTCCTCCCACTTTATAAATACCTAAACCTACCCATCTCTGCCCCTGAATCCCTAACCCCACCCCTAATCCTACCCATTTCCACCCCTTATATCTGGATCCAACTCGCCCCCTGGATCTTGTGTACTGCAATGAGGTGCTACTGCACACACATTCAAATATTACGTAGATTAGAGGACCAATTATACTTTAATGATTTTGCATACTTGAAAAAATGTGCGTTCACACACAAAAGGACTGAAATATATTTTTCCTCCCAATTCACATTATCCATCTCCAGTTTAGCGAGTAAATGCAATTATTTTTTGCGATAAAGTTCCATAACATTCTTCAAAAAAGAAATTATTTTTTGTTCAGTAGAAAAAAAGAAACGGAGTTCAAAGTGTCTATCGAGGGTGCATATCTATGGAAGCTTGTTTCCGCCACTGAATAAAAAAAATAAATAAATAATTGTGACTTTTTATCACGCAATTCTGACTTTTTATCTCGCAATTCTGAGAAATAAAGTCAGAATTGTAAGATAAAAAGTCAGAATTGCGTGATAAAAAGTCGCAATTGCGAGTTATAAAGTCAGAATTGCGAGATATAAAGTCAGAATTGCGTGATATAAGTCGCAATTGCATGTAATAAAGTCACAATTGCGTGATATAAAGTCAGAATTGGGTGATATAAAGTCAGAATTGCGTGATATAGTCAGAATTCGAGATATAAAGTCAGAATTGTGTGATATAAAGTCAGAATTGCAACTTATCAGGCCAATTCCAAGGGAAAAAAAAGACTAACTTTTTTCCCCTCAGAATAATTTAAATCTCACAATTCTGACTTTATATCTCACAATTCTGACTTTAGCCTATATCATGCATTTCTGACTTTATAACACGCAATTGCAACTTTATATCTAGCAATTCTGACTTTATAGCTCGCAAATCTGACTTTATATTACGCAAATCTGACTTTATATCTAGCAATTTGACTTTATATCTCGCAATTCTAACTTTATATCTTAATTTGACTTTATATTCGCAATTGAACTTATATCACCCAATTCTGACTTTATATTTGCAATTCTGACTTTATAGCTCGCAATTCTGACTTTATATCACGCAATTCTGACTTTATATCTCGCAATTGCGACTTTATATCACCCAATTCTGACTTTATATTTCGCAATTCTGACTTTATATACTCGCAATTCTGACTTTATATCACGCAATTCTGACTTTATATCTCGCAATTGCGACTTCTATATCACCCAATTCTGACTTTATATTTCGCAATTCTGACTTTATAACTCGCAATTCTGACTTTATATGACGCAATTCTGACTTTATAACTCGCAATTCTGACTTTATATGACGCAATTCTGACTTTCCATCTCGCAATTCTGAGAAATAATGTCAGAATTGCGAGAAAGTAAACTCGCAATTGTGAGAAAAAAAGTCAGAATTGTGAGATAAAAAGTCGCAATTACCTTTTATATTTTTCATTCTATGGCGGAAACAAGCTTCCATACATATCTGCCGACACCCCTTCTGAAACCTAAAATAACAAAGGTTTCAGCCAATCCCTGCCGTTATATGTGTCAGTCTCACATGGCAAGGCATGCTGGCTGACTCAACGGCAGTAAACACTCTCGCCCGCTCACCCGTTTCCACAGCAACACCGTCCCTGCCATTTCTACGTGATCTCAATGGCTCCGCAAGCATCTGCTTCCTCTCACCAGCTGGAACATTTGCAAGGAAATTTGCCTCACAAATCAGAGACTCGTCACTCATGCTTGCTTTTGTCCATCTTGTTGGTGACGTGTGATTAGCCTATGTTCTTTGCCAAATGGGTCGAAATTCAATGATTCTACTTGTTTTTCTCTAGATGTGACATGTCCTTCCTGACATCTGTCATTTAGAATAAAGCTGGCATATTGTTCACTTTGAAATGTACAGGTAGAAGTCATGTCTTTGTTGACCAAAGCCACACATGCCAATCACACCGATATCCTACAACAATACAATCTCATTTAAATACTCTATTTGTTTTATAACAATTTCTGTTAAAGTTTTCAGTAGATAGAAATGTGTTTTTCTTGGTGAAGGCAGAGGTGGAAAGAGTAATAAAATATGCTACTCAAGTAAAAGTACTACTACTTCAATAAAATTTTACTTAAGTACAAGTAAAAGTACTGGTCTAAAAATCTACTCAAGTAAAAGTAAAAAGTAGCTCATTTAAAATTTACTCAAAGTAAAAGTTACTGAGTTACTTTTTTAACACCGGGGTGGGGGAATCCCCGTGTGGGGTTGTAATGGTATGAGATTTTCACAGTATGATAACGTCTCAGAAAATACCATGGTTTACAGTATTAATCAATTATTAAATAAATTATTATCATCAGTTAAAATTATTACGAAAACAGGGTTTTTATTTGGTTGAACAAATGCTTTTAATTATAGTAAACTTGAAACCATTTGTTTGTTTTGTTTATTAAAATTTTAACAAAACATGTCTAATAAATCAAATTCGATAATTGATAATGACAACTTATTTTTAGCATTAATTATTTATTAAAATGTTTAAGAATTATATTGTCCTATGAAATGTATTTTATTCAGAAAAATAATGTTTCTTTGATTTAATACAAATATATTATCAAAAACGGTGGTAATCAAATGTAAATTTAAACTTGTGTCCTTTTATTTTTGGGGGAAGCGCTGCAAAAACAGATTTACTAAATTAAACCATGGACAAAAAAAATATTCCTTTAAATAATGAAATGTATTAATATTGTTGTTGTTATTATTATTATTATTTTGAGAGGTAGGCTACGTTCTTCTGTATGCCTACAATAGTAATATATTTCTGTCATAATTTCTCATAGTGAAACCCAACTTTTATTTTGACGGGTTGTAGTGAAGACCAAAAGTGAAGAAAAGTGTAAAAAAAAACAACTGCTGCGTCCGAAATCTCCCATTACTCACTATATAGTGGACTATATAGTGAGCTCGCCATTTTGTAGTGCTGTCCGAATGTATAGTGATGATTATTATACCCTATATAGTCCACTCAATGTATCCCAGAATGCATTTTGAAAAGTAGTGTACAACCGATGGTCACTTACCTAAGCCCTACATACCATCATGCATTGCGCTGATCGTAAAAATAAGTTATAATCATGTGTGGAGTAGCGCATTATAATAAAAACGGCCATAAATCACTTTTAGTTTTTAAATTTTGGAGAAATAAGCTCAATATAATGTAATTTATTTATTTTTAAAAATCTATTTAGCCCAGAGCCGGCTCGGCACCAGCTGACAGATGATGTAATCAACGGCGCCGAGAGACGATCGAGTAGTGTCCGAAAGTGGCTTCTATTATGCTGGTGAGCTCACTATAAAGTGCTCTGCTCTCTAACCCCAACATAGGGGGTAGGGAGTAGTGCTTTGAGTGGAGATTTCGGACACAGCAACTGTTTTTTCTCAAATAAAATTATGAAAATGCCCATTAGGCGTTCTCTCAGAGCAGCTATGGAAATGTTCATATTCACAAATTGTTTGCGAGACGCTGAAAACACCATTGCTGTGTCCGAAATGTCCCACTCCTCACTATTTAGTGGACTATATAGTGAGCTCGCCATTTTGTAGTGCTGTCCGAATGTATAGTGATGATTATTATACCCTATATAGTCCTCTCAATGTATCCCAGAATGCATTTTGAAAAGTAGTGTACAACCATGTTTACAACTGATGGTCACTAACAAAGTCCTACACCATCATGCATTGTGCGGATCATAAAAATAAGTTATAATCATGTGTGGAGTAGTGCATTATAACAAAAACGGCCAGAAATCACTTTTAGTTTTTAAATTTTGGAGAAATAAGCTTAGTATAATGTAATGTATTTATTTTAAAAAATCTATTTAGCCCAGAGCCGACTGGGCACCAGCTGACAGGTAATGTAATCAACGGCACAGAGAGACGATCGAGTAGTGTCCGAAAGTGGTGTTTCTATTATGCTGGTGAGCTCACTATATAGTGCTCTGCTCTCTACCCCCAACATAGGGGTTAGGGAGTAGTGCTTTGAGTGGAGATTTCAAACACAGCACATGGATGTCACGCATACTTGATTATGTACTAAGTTAACTTAGTAGACAAAACGCGGCGCAGCTCAGCAGAACAAATAGGGTTATACATTTACATGCAGTATTTTTGTGCTTAAATATTCACACGATTGGATTTATTGCACAGTTCTACTTTCCATGTATCTATCCATTATTTTGCATGTTTTACGTGATGCGTTAAGTGTATAATTCCACTTTCATGACTGGATTTCTGGATTCCCTCTGCATCACGTAAGTCATTCGAAGTTATAATCGGCACATACCTTTATCTGCAGGAGGGGTAGTGTCCTATATCCTCCTTTTGCAGCCACTTTGCGTCCACATTTTTAGCAAACAAATCCTCGAGGACATAATTCGTTTCATAAGAATTCGAGCGCGATTCGTTTTCAGCTTCAGCTGGGTTGGTGAAGGTATGGTGTTTTGTTACTTTTATGTTAATGTGGTAAAGGATAGATCATTTTTTGACACTACTAGCTGTTGTGAGATGGGTTTGGGTTTGGCTATAGCTGGCAAATTGGTGCATGCCCGCAAATAACAATTACATAATGTTTCTGTCTGAATTAACAAGTGTGAAATAGGTGTAGTTTTGATTTAAAGAGCTTTTCCCCAAAGGTGTGTCAAAGCTACAACTTCAAAAACGGCTGACATCTTTGTTTTAATTTTATTTAAAAAAAAATAAAATAGTGATGTTTCCAACGTGATGACGCAATGCCTGGCACGTCGCCAACCAGCACAAGACGAACAATTGTGGTTAAAAAGTATATAAATGTTGTTGTTTTTTTTTTCCAAAAACTAAACTAGCGATTATCATGACAGAATATGCTACTCATTGATTATTCATCGTCTGGTGTCGTTACAAGCCCCTTGAAGCTGCACTGAAACTCTCATTTGGACCTTGAACCGTTTGGTTCCCATTGAAGTCCATTATATGGAGAAAATCCTGGAATGTTTTCATCAAAAACCTTAATTTCTTTTCGACTGAAGAAAGAAAGACATGGACATCTTGGATGACATGGGGTGAGTAAATTATCAGCAAAAGTTTTTTAAAAGTGAACTACTCATTTAAAGCTACACTGTGTGATTTTTACATCCATCTAGTGGTGAAAAGATATATGACCATCCAGTGAATATTAGTTTCTGTTCCTCTCAATTCCGATTTCGTTTTAACTCCTACGGTGGCCAGTGTTGTCCAAGATTAAAATGCCTTCTAGTTTCGACCTCCGTCCATGAGTGTTAACTCAAACGTAAACACGAAAGGCGAAGCTTGAATTAACGGGTATGTCCCTCTTTGGCTAATGTACTTTCAAGATGGAGGGGCAACATGGCGACCGACATTAGAATTCCCTTACCCGTATGTATTTTCAATGGCATATTAAACACTCACGAGAATACTTTATTATTTGAACGAAGTAAATATACATTAATCCGCACATATATTTTTGAAAGAACTAAGTGTTTTTAGCTAAGAATAAACTAAAAGAGTTACACAGTGTAGCTTTAAGGAGAACAAGACATTTACAGGTCGATCACTTTGATCTTTGAAACTTTGCAGACATTTGCATGAAAGTTAATATTTGAAAAAGCATTAATAGGGTCACTTTAAATTAAAGAATAGATTCTGATAGTGATATCTAAAGGTGCCCCAAGAGGGAGAGGGAAACAGGAATAAGGATGAGAGAAGAATGGAAGAAGAGAACATAGGGTGAGAGAGTGTGTTTTCACTGACACACTGACCTGGTAGTGTGTTGCCTGGATTCACATCAGATAACCAGGCTCAAGCCAGTAGAGATTAGAAAGCTTTTGAAATGGTGGAAAAGCAAGGGATTAAGAGGGAGCAATGGAGGCAGCGGGATTAGGGCACTATGCGAACACAGGATCACACATAATCCCTGTGAATGCTGAAACCTCCATCTTGGTTGAGAGAGCGAAAGTGAGGAGTTTTGACCTACTGGACACCTAATCAGTCCACTATTCCCCAGTACAATGAGTTTCGGATCCATACTGTTCACTCTATTCATCAACGCCTCTGTTGCAAAGTGTGTTTTTTAATGCATTAATATTATCTGTATGTTGCTATATAGTTGCAATGGTTTTCTGGGTCATTGCTATGGTTTTCTGGATGGTTACTAACACTCTCAGAAAAAAAGGTACAAAAGTTGTCACTGCCCAGGTGAAAAAGACGTCCAATTAAGTGTATTAAAAATGCATTACATTATATTTCTATAGTACTAAAAACATATTTAAGTACATTTTCAATACACTTAATTTGACGTCTTTTTCACCTGGGTAGGGCTGTACCTTTCAAAAGGTACACTTTTGTACCTAAAGGGTGCATATTGGTACTTTAGTGGTACATATTAGCACCTGAAATATACATATTAGCACCTGAAATGTACATATTAACACCTAAAATGTACATATTACCACCTAAAATGTACATATTAGTACCTAAAATGTACGTATTAGCACCTAAAATGGACATATTAGTACCTAAAATGTACATATTAACACCTAAAATGTAGGCCTATTTATTAGCACCTAAAATGTACATATTAACACCTAAAATGTACATAGTACATAAATTGTACATATTAATACTTAAAATGTACATATTAGGACCTAAAATGTACATATTAGCACCTAAATAGTACCTAAAAATGTCATATTAGCACCTAAAATGTACATAGTACCTAAAAATTTCATATTACCACCTAAACTTTACACATTAGCACCTTAAATGTACATATTAACACCTAAAATGTACATATTACCATCTAAAATGTATGTATTAGCACCTAAAATGGACATATTAGTACCTAAATTGTACATATTAATACCTAAAATGTAGGCCTATTTATTAGCACCTAAAATGTACATATTAACACCTAAAATGTACATATTAACACTTAAAATTTACATATTAGGACCTAAAATGTACATATTAGCAACTAAATAGTACCTAAAAATGTCATATTAGCACCTAAAATGTACATAGTACCTAATAATTTCATATTACCACCTAAACTTTACACATCAGCACCTTAAATGTACATATTACCACCTAAAAGGTACATATTAGTACCTAAAATGTACTTATTAGCACCTAAAATGGACATATTAGTACCTAAATTGGACATATTAGTACCTAAATTGTACATATTAACACCTAAAATGTAGGCCTATTTATTAGCACCTAAAATGTACATATTAACACCTAAAATGTACATATTAGGACCTAAAATGTATATATTAGCACCTAAAATGTACATAAAAATGTCATTAGCACCTAAAATGTACATAGTACCTAAAAAATTCATATTACCACCTAAACGTTACACATTAGCACCTTAAATGTACATATTAACACCTAAAATGTACATATTAGCTCATGAAATTGACATATTAGCACCTAAAATGGACAAAAGTTAACCTTTTGAAAAGGTACAGCCCCAGTGACAGCTTTTGTACCTTTTTTCCTATAGGTGATTGTTTACAGGCCGAAGTCAAAAAAGCCCACCTCGATGGTATTCTGGTTCCTAAATGTTGGGTCCCTCCTTCAATGCAAATCCAGTGTTATCCTCCATCAGGCAGAAATTGTAAGTATGGATGCCTTGAAAAGTAATGAAACACATAAGCTACATGATTTGAGGTATCATTCATGTCCTCAGCACAGATGGTTCTTCTGTACTTGAACAAACAGATAGTTCCCTTCACATTCTCCTTCCATCAAGCAGAACTGAAAGAGGTAGCATTGACTTTAGAAAGAAAACAGCATGACTTTAATCAAAGAAGATTCATTGTTTTAGTAACTTTACAACCTTTTCTAAAATTCTTCAAAATGTCTTGCACTCTAAAAAAATGCTGGGTTGTTTTAATCCAATGTTGGGTAAAATATGGACAAACCCATTCATTGGGTTACATTTTTAAATTACAATTGAAGAGTTCAGATGCAAAAGCCTCTAAATGCCATTTGAAATTTTCCTTTAAAATGACCATTTTTATCAAGCTTGTATATTTAAGTTCAGTAATTTCACTTAAATGACAATTTATAGGTAATCTTCATTGCCATTTAAGTAAAATTACTGAACTTAAATATACAAGCTTGATAAAAATGATCATTTTAGAAGAAAATTTCAAATGGCACTTAGAGGCTTTTGCATCTGAACTCTTCAATTATAACCCAACGGGCTGGGTTTGTCCATATTTTACCCAAAATTGTGTTAAAACAACCCAGCATTTTTTAGAGTGTATGTAATTACCTTGCCCTTGGATTGCAAGGCATAAAATAATAATACTTAATACTTTGAATAAGGGGTTAGTTTAAATCAAAGCGTATTAACTATTTTAACATTATACACACATTACATCTGTAAGGTGCCTATACACTCTAAAAATTACTGGGTTGTTTAAACCCATTGGGTCAAAATATGGACAAACCCAGCCATTTTGTAATTAAATTTTAACCCAACGTTTGGGTTTGTCCATATTTGACCCAAATTTGGGTTAAAACAACCCAGCATTTTTACTGTTCAAGAACAACCTGCGTGTAACCAGTAGATTTTAATACATTGTTTATTTGCAGCGTCACATCCTGATTCAAGTTTTACTAAATGTTTTTTTAAATGTGTCCATCGCCTAAACATTTTATTATTCTGTCATGAATCATAACTGCATTCTCTCTCACTGTTTCCACAAATAATACCTGATTCGCTCAGCCCTGCCCCCAACGCTTTCGATAACTCTGCATTTACGTAGGTTTAGGGTCAGAATGTCACGGCTGTTGCTATTAGTTACCGAACACGCATGAGGGAACACAGAAGAGGTTGAACGTAGCAGAATTGGAACGACCAAACAAAAGTCGATGTAACAGTGGCGATACACCTTTTAATCAGCAACAAAACTCTTGGATTTGTACATGATATGGCTGGATTATCATGATGTTTATTGTATGAAGAGACAGACAGATGAGCGGATGAGTGGGGAGATGAAAGATAGAGAGTAGCAGGGGCGCAGCAGGCCAGTCTGGTGAACGAATAGAAATAAACAGATTGAATCAGAAAAAAAGGCAACAAAAAGAAAAGGAGAAGAGCAGATCGTCCAGGGCAGCAAGCCTCGAGATAGATGGGAGAAGCGGAAATGGATGAAAGTCATAGAGCGACAACAGCGACGGATGGGGGAGGAGGAGGCCAAACAGAGAGACGCTTTGAGCGGTTGTTCCAGTAACCTACTTACTGTAATCTTTGTGTGTTTCATAAGAGCCCCTGCCAGAGAATTGCATCATCAACCTTTAACACTTGCACCCGCTGTTCGTCGTTGTCATTCAAGATTTTGAAAGAGGCATAAATCATATTTTTGTCTTACATATTGGCTCATAATTTGGTATCCAGACGCTTGAATTGTGTCGATGGAACACAAAAACATGTTTGTTTGTTTGTTTTCTGGTCAGGAATAAGTCTTTGGTTGTCTGAAATGTTAAAATGTGATTCATATATTCATTTCTTAAGCTAAAGAGTTAATGCCCCCTCTAAATGAATGAATAATGAATAATTAGCTTGTTCAAGCCTCCGGCAGGCCTTCAAGGATTACATAACCATCTGTCATAACTATGGGACCAGCTTGTATTTATACCTCATGACTGAGGGATTTATTTAGCTTGGTTTGATTAATAAAAGAGCCATTTTGCAGAACAATCCTTCAAATGTCTCTGTAATGGGTGTTTGGGGCTGTGCACATAGGAAAGAACTGGCAATGATTATAGTTTTAAACACATCCAACGTTTAAATGTGACATTTCAAATGTTTCCAGTTAGTTGCAGACTGTGTATAAAATACTTCATTCACTATAATTCACTGAAATATAAAGAAACATGCTGCTGGATAGCATTTAATATGTTATGTTACCAAGTTAATTATTTGTTGGCCAGCCAACACTAATAAATCTCTTTATTTCCTGTTTAAAGTTGACCGTTATGCACTCTAAAAAATGCTGGGTTGTTTCAACCCAATTTTTGGTCCAATATGGACAAACCCAAATGTTGGGTTAAAAATGCAATTTAAAAATGTACAGTTAAAAGTGAAAGTTGAAGTTGCGTTAAACATTTTAACCCAACATTTGGGTTTGTCCATATTTTACCTAAATTTGGGTTCAAACAACCCAGCATTGTTTAGAGTTTAAGTTATTTCAACCTTATGACAAGACCCCAAACTTCAATATTCAGTAATGTTTTTGAATAAAACTAGTTCATTTAGATGTTACCACATGATGCATATTTTTAGACAAGTCACACTGCATTACAATGGAGAAATACCCATAAGCCCTTAAGCCATGCTTGCACTTTAATTAATGAATTATATGCTTTGCACAATGTGTTTAGGACTTGTGTATGAAAGAGATTAATCTGTAAAGATCTTTTTTGAAAACCCTATTTACTACTGGATACTATCATTTTCCCCAGTTTTAAAGGGATGGTTCACCCAATACTGAAAATTATGTCATTAATTACTCTCATGTTATTCCAAACCCGTCAGACTTTCATTTAGCCAAAGAGGGTTTGTTCTCATGCATCAAGCAGGCTCGGCAGAGCTATTGATAAGTCGTCCAAAATCTCTGTCTGGTTATGGGAGGAGACATTCAGGGCCCTGACAGCCAAGGCCGAGGATCTATAAGCAGCCTGGTGCACAGAGGCAGAAAAATGCTCCATCTTGTTAGACAAGACCGGCTTCGGGCGAGCAGCCCGCCCTGGATTGGGTTGAGGTGCCTGGCGATTGATGGCTCGATATTGGGGGATCCCCCATGCCGAGAGCCGCCATATCCTTCTTCCTCTAGACCCGCAAGAGCGTGTTTGAGATCGAGCGGGTCGAATCCTGTTGTGCCTCATGTGCTTCGCGAGTTGAAGAGTTGCTTCCTCGGCCCGAGAGGGGTCCCAGCAAATTCCCATCATAAATGTCCCTTTCGCGGTCGGTGGCGCTCCGTGGAGCCTGCCACTCAATGTTGAGGCGGGCGGCCACTCACTCACACACTTCAAGGAGGATGGACTGAGGCAAGGCCGCGGGGCCTTGGCCTGGAGAATGGCCTCCTCGTCCTCTGAGGGCTACCGTACGTTCACACCGCCGCCGGCGAGAGCGGCAAAATTCGCTCAACGACTCAGTGGAAAGATTCGTGGACGCTCTGATGCTCTGACGTAGATCGAATGCGTGATCTTTTTTAAAACGTCATTTAAAGGGGCCACAAAGCAAACAAGCATGTCGGCCGTTATTTTTGCAGAAAATTGATCGATGGAAATAACTTTAAAATTATAGTGACATGTTTGCTAACGAAATAAACAAAGTAAAAGCCATATGCGTGTGGTGTGGCTTTTGTGTTCATGGTTAAGTGCTATTATAATTTGCATTCCCGCTGAAAAAGTGTTCTAGCACGAAAATCTTGCCTATAAATAGTGTTGCGCGCCCTCTTACCAAATTTAAATGATCAACCTCCTCTAATGTGGCCGGAACCAAAGTTTACAGGACTGCGTTCTCTGGAATTCTCTCAAACGGAAACACTTCTACATTCCGATTGGTTGCCGCTGGTTGCCGCCGAAACGCGCATTGCTCATTACCATAAAGTTGAACTGATTTCAACTTTCCTCGCGCTCTCACCATCCAAGATGCTCTCATTGAAAATTAATGACTTCCGACCACTTTGACGCTCTCGCCGCGGCGGTGTGACGCACAGTAAGAAGGCCCATGTCATTGTCATCACCAGAACCGTTCTCTTTGTGGAACGCAGGATTGGGCTGATGAGAGATGTCGTGCCCGGGAGGCCCCTGGTAGCATGTCATCGTCACCACATCCCCCATCTGAGTCAGAAGAGCCGAGCTCAACACACTGGGTCGTGGCAACTGTAAGGCGGCGTTGCAGACGTTTTTCGCCAGCATCAGGCAATGACTGCAGTTCTCCGGGTTCTCCAAAGCCTCTTCCGTTGAGGTCCAAGCATACAAGCAGGACGAGTGAAGTTTCTTCGCAGCAATCAGGGCACCACGCATGGAAGGGTGGGCCCGTGATAAGCTATTTCCTTGAGAAATGGGCAGGTTTAGAGAGTGACATACCAGCGGAAAACTCAGCCGTGGAAGCAAACACAGCTAAACTTGGTAGAAAACAACTCTCACGCCTTGTGAAGGCTGATCGGGCGATTTGTGCTCCTGCAGATACGTAATGTGAGAAGTGTAAATCCAACCAAACTGTGTAAGTGTAACCCCTTACACCCGGGTCCAACTCGACCCGCTCCGAGCGGGCCTCGAACCCGGGTCTCTGGCATGAGAGTCTGGCACTCTAACAAGGAGGCTAAAGACTGCAGCCCTAACGTCTGTCACTAGAGCGACTATTGAGATCGGGGAGTGAGGTTTACTCGCACAGCAACTACTAGCTGGCCTCCGTTACATAAGTGCAGAGTATCAACTGGAGAACAGCAGCACATGCAGGGTTCTTATGCCAGCAGGTAAGGGGTGGGGCCTTACCTGGCATTGGCTGCGCGCTTCTGTCTGTCTAGCCCGACTTGGTGCAATTGGATGCTTCTGCAGAGGTCAGGTACGGATGTAGCCTGGGAAAACCCAGACAACTTGTGGCAAATTTAGATTTGCTCTGAAAGTTAGTCTGGCAAAGAGTTCATTCATGCCCATTTATAATTAGTCGAAATCGAGGCACCAATCAGAAACTTTGGGGCGGGTTTTACACGATGACGACAGCGCTGGGATTTTGAAGCAGATTTTGTAGCCTACATTACAAAGATGGATGCCGCCGTCGAACATCACTAGTTCGAATCAGCTATCCCATCTCTTTAAAGCGATTTGAACGTTTCGTTTTTGTTAAAAACTGAGCAAAGCCGCCGCTCTGCATACGTCATCTCCTTCATCGCGCTGATTGGTTTTAGGTCTAACCGAGATGTCCGTTGGTGACGCGATGCCCCTCTTAATTTGTCTATGACGCTTTGCCAGACCTGAGAATGGTCTGGTTTTAACTAGGTTAGTACGGATGCTATTCCCATAGGTGAATCTCAAACACGAGATGATGAAAGAGAACTGTCAGATTTAATCGAAAAAGATCTTCATTTCATTTGTGTTTCGAAAATGAACGAAAGTCGTTCAAGTTTAGAACGCCATTAGGGTGAGTAGCTAATTGACAGAATTCTAATTTTTGGGTGAACTATCCTTTAACTGGATTAAATAAATAAAAAAATACAGTCCAGATTTCATTTGTCCTCTGGAACCGTCTTTATTTTAAATTAATGCAATTAATTAGTATGTAGTTCCGAATTCAGTGTGAATTCTAGTCCTACCTTAAGAGCTGACTGGATGCGCGTCCCCGTGAGTAGAGCGCGCCGCTGGTGAGATCATGTGAGAGTCCACGCTTCTGAAAGTAGGTTAGCAGGGTAGAGTGAGAGGAGAGGGAGGACGACGTTTCATACCGCGCCATAACACACGTCGAATGCGACTTGAATGTGTTGCTGAAAGTGAAGACCTTCAGACACGCGCATTTACTTCTATTTTCTTTTCATAATAATGCTCACTGTCGGAGTTGAAAAGTTTAATTCGGGTAGCTGTCTCAAATTAGCTACTTAGTTCGAATATATTTCTTCACCAGTGAACTTTGGAAATCAAGAAACTGCGATCAAAATGAGAGGTAAGATGTTTGTAGCACTCTATAACTCTTACATTGACATTGCATAATACTTTTAAATGGTCTCTAAACATTTAACCATATAATAATGCAGGTATGTTTCCATGCACAGATTTGTGTGCTGTGACATTTGCCACGCGGGCACTTGTTACTTTGTAACGCGTTTAAATGTTCGCTGGCGTTCCATATTCAGTGTCAAATGTTACAATGTATCATAGGCAGATGTCAAACATGAGTTTTGAATTTGAATTATGACGCAGAATGATGAAGCTTTCAGCTGCAGGTCGTGATGCTGGCTTGTCTAACAGGTTTTTATTACGTAATGAGTGTAAAATGATTATTAGTTTCTCCTGAATAAAAATACGCATTAATATATCCTCTAAATACAACTTGCATTCGGTGAATAAAATGTCTCACACTATCGTGACGCATACAGTCTAATTAAAACAAAAGATATCTGCTGAACACTCTTTGTTTTTGTAATGTCAGTTAAATCCTCGCCTTGTCTCTCGTGATAATGTTGTGTGTAAATGTTCAGTTGCGTGTTGTTGTTTTCGCAGGGCAGCATGGCCGGCTGTGTGAGCCGCGCTCAAACCTGCTGTTCCACTGACCTAGTTATGTCACTGAACATTACACAGCATTCACAGGAGGGAATGAGGGAGAGATAGAGCGCGAGAGAGGGGAGGGGCTTTGCTGGAGTCGTGTAGACCCATGTGGTCTGTTAAGATGATTTATGGTCATCTCCACATAGGGCATCTCCATCATGAACTTGAGTTTGAACTTGAACTCTATAACCATTTATAAGAGAAATCTCACCAATGTATGTAACATGCATGCAATGAGGGGGAAATGCTATTACTTATCAAAATGTTAAAATCGTTTGACAACAACAAATGAAAAAATTCTCTAAAAATGGAATAGCTTTATTTATAATATAGAAATTTGGGTACACATATATTTTAAGGTGTCTGTTACAGTGTAACTAACTATACATTTATGTACCTAGTATAATGATTAACTACATTTACTTACTATTTGGGTTATTGTTTGGTTTAGTATACTACAATTTTTAGTTTTACTAATTTCTACAGTAGTTATTACTAGAGTAATACTGTCAAAAAAAGTGTTACCAGAAATATTTACATTATTGTTTTAAATACAAAACCGTGTAAAACCGGCCAAATATCTCTATTTTATTTAGTTATAATTAAAGAGGCTATATGGCAGCTTTTTCCCAAAATAAACGGTCACGATAGCCTTTTTTATTTTACCATTTATGACTCAAACATCTCCCCTCGATGAGCATACTGACACCTTGTCCGCTCACAGTGGGTGCACCTATAAGCCTGTATCCTATTTTTCCTATTTTCTGTCGGTTCAGACTTTTCCCGCTGTCTGTGGATGTGACGTTAAGCCGCTGTTCATGTTAAACGTTTCAGATCACTCTGCCACCACCGGCTAGCCAGCAAGTAGCCTAAACTCGGAGTCGCAAGCAGAACACTTATCTCAAACAATATATGTATTTGACTGTTCTTACCTCTGTAAACATTATGTTGACCTCCATGTAGCGGATGACGTGTGCACGTACGAGCGCGCTGCGAGCTGAAAAGGAAGAGCAGTTCTATTTTTGGGCCACATGGTGTCAGTACGTATCAAATTTCCGGAAAACGCATGTAGCACCTCTTTAAGTAAATGTATTGTAATATTAAAATATTATAAGCACTATTACAATAATTTACAATGACGAAGTTCCCAGCTTAATATCTTTACATTAATTAACGTTACTTCAGTAAATAGATAAAATGTACATTGATTTGTGCTCACAGATTAAAGTAGGGCTGTGATTGATGATTAATCGCGATTAATTGCATCGCAAAATAAAAGTTTGTGTTTACATAATATATGTGGGTGCACTGTGTATAATTATTTTGCTTATACATAAATACACACACATGCATGTATATTTAAGAAAAATATTATTTATATATAAAAATATTTATATTTATAGATGATATAAATTATATATAAAGCTATATAATAATTGTAACTAAATACATGAAAATATGTCCTAAATATATACAAGCATGTGTATATATATATTTATATATATATATATACATATATATATATATATATATATATATATATATATATATATATATATATATGTATAATCGTTGACAGCCCTAGATGAAAGTGCAAAAATTCTGATGAAATATAAAAATTAATTTCTCACAGAGACAACAATCATGAGCAGTAATCAAGATTACACTTTTTGAGCAATGTGTTACTTCCTTTAAACAGCGTTTATCACAAATACGTGTTTGAGTGGGTAACATTGTATTTTGACTGTGTCCTTGTTACATATTTTACATGTACTTACCATAACAATAAATTATGCATAATTACATGCAAATAACTGTCAACCAAATCCTAATCCATAACCCTAGTTCAGTACATATAGTTAATTTGTATTACTCAGCACTTGTATAATTACACTGTAACACGGACACCTTAAAATAAAGTGTAACCAGATTGTTCTTTAGCTTGGTGTCTTAAAAAGAACGGTTACCTTTTACCTGGAGTTGAGTAAATATTTAAATCATTTCATTTAACTCAGTGGGCCAAACTCTTTGTCTGTAAGTACACAGTGAGGATTTTGTCTCAACCATTTTGTTTGCTCTCTGGACAAATGTTAAAGCGGTGCAGGCGTACATGTCCGGACATACTGTCGTGAGGTGGGGCTGTGTTTAAATATACACAGCGTGGCTCATGTTCGCAGGATCAGTGGAGGACAGGATGATGTATGCTGAAAAAGAGCAAGATCTGCACTCTGTCAGGAATATTTTTTTTAATGTAAATCCTGGAAGTGGCTTGTGTCATCGGTCTTAACGTACCTCTAATGTTCTGTTCTGATTCAAGTCGTTCACTAAGAATTATGATAATCGATTCACATCAAAGAAAACACACAAACAAACGCATGCATAAATGAGGCTGTGTCCCATTGAGAGCCATGGAGTGGCTTTTAATTTTAAGAGCGTGGCCATTTGCCAGTTGCCTCTCCTAGTGTTTGGCTTGGCATAAGTGCAGTCTTTAAAGTGACCTTTGCATGTATGAACTTTATTTTACAGCAGGAACATTTGGCAGGAGTCAAAGTGACTCACTGACACACTGACCGTTTCACACACTCATCAGTCTTATCAGAAACTACTGTGTACTTCTGTTCTGTCTGCGTGAAGCCGTTTCGAATTTCATCGCTTGGGTGAAACTCAGACTTTATTGTGTAAAATAGGTAGGGTGTTAAATCATTGTTCTTTACTCTGGCCTACATATGCCAACCATGACGGGAGACACACCATTGCGGAAACATTGTGATGGCTACACGTCATTACATGCATTTGTCAAATCTTTGGCTAAATTAAAAATTGTACCTTTTACTTTTTCCAAGACTTTAAGGTGATATTTGTTGGGTCAGTTGCTCCCCTTGCATTATCCTTAACGCTTACGGTAAAAGTTCGGTTACGCACTCCTGCTTAATCTAATATGCCGTCTTGTGTTATGTCACCACAATAGACTTAACTGCTTAACACAATGTTCTGTACTCAAAGATGATTACATTATGGCACCTGTCCACAAACACAGATAGCAGAGGCTGCTGCTCAGAGTATATTCAACCGTTTTCTTTGATTGCTCTGCGCGTAAATAATTAAATGTTTCATCTATCTGTCTATGATATCACACATATTTAATATGAAACAGATGAGTAGGCCTATATTAGGTATTATGGGGTAATACTTCTGCAAATCTTGCTTTGAAAACTGATTAACCCTCAGGTGCTCTTCGTTTCGGAGTCACACTTGTTATCTTCCCGGTCAAAAGTGACCGGACACCTAAAAATGAAACTTTCTCCATCCCAGTAAAACCAATGCAATTTATTTTTGTTCTATAATATTTATTCTTTTTAATTTAGTATTTTGAGACAATTTAATTGAATTTATTAATATTTATGCAATATTTATGGTTTATTTTTGCCATGGAAAAATATATATATTTTTCTATATATATATATATATTTTTTTTTTTTTTCAAAAAAATATTAATGCAGTATTTTAGTTTAATATAGAGTCTAGGCCTTCAGAAAAAATATTTTTTTGAAGAAAATTAGCACCATCTGGTTACAGTATAGAGAAAAAGCGTAGAATCATGGTGTAACCACTAGATATCATGTACAGCTCTCTATGGAGAGGCATGTGAATTCCCCAGCTGTTTATGAACACATTTTTTTGTTGTTGTTGGATTTGAATATATAGTTGAAACAATCTCAAAAACTATTTCTTATAAAAAAATGGACCAAAAAAAAATTCACTTTTTTTTTCCCATTTTTTACAATTTCCCATTCATTTCCTATTAGGCCATTTTTGACCAAAGATCACAAGTGTGACTATTTTTAAGACCACTTAGCATGCTCAGATCATGACCTAAATCATGGCTTTTTTTGTGTTCACATACATAATGCCATAAAAGTCACCAAGTTTCGTAACATTGCGATAAAGCTGTGATTTTTAAAAATTAAAACATACTTTTTGTAATCAAAATGTATTAGTGTGTATGTGTATAAAAGTGTGTTTGTGTGTGTGTTGGTGGGTGTGTCTGTTTTGCACTCTAGATGTTGTAGAGTGTCACCCTTTTCTTGCGGTGTACTTTTTTTAGAATTGTGGCTGATTTGTAGATTGTACATACAAAAATTCTGAGAATTTTTTTTGTGTCAATTTCCCATTCATTTCCTATGGGTTGTCATTTTTGACAGAAGAGCAAAAGTGTGACTCATTTTTACGACCACTTAAATTGCTCGAATCATGACCTCAGTTTTTTTGTGTGTTCACATACCCAATGCCATAAAAGTCACAGAGTTTCGTAATTTTCTGAAGAAGCTGTGATTTTTAAATATTCAAAACAGATTTCTCTAATCACAAGTTTTTGTGTATAAAAGTGTGTATGTGTGTGTAGGGGTTGGTATGTCTGTTTTGCACTAGAGTGTCACCCCTTCAATGCTGAGCACTTTTTTTCTGCATCGTGGCCGATCTATAGATTGTACACACAAAAATTCTCAAAGTTTTTGCGTTTTTGTCAATTTCCCATTCACTTTCCTATGGCCGGATCATTTTTGACCGAAGAGCACAAGTGTGAACTATTTTTTCCGACCACTTAGCCTGCTTCAGATCATGACCTCAATTTTTTTAATATTCACATACCCAATGCCATAAAAGTCCCAAGTCTAATAACATACAGATGAAGCTGTGATTTTTAAAATTTCAAAACAGAAAATGTTTCGGTTCAGAAATGACCAGAAGAGCACCTGAGGGTTAAAAGAAGTGCAGGAGATAAGAATGGAACAAAATGCAGAGATTTTATGCTATTTTAAAGGTTCCCAGTTTTGTTTTAGAGGTCTCCTACAATAGATTTACCTGCATCAAAGGTCAAAAAACTAAATAATGCATGCACACCATTTTTTTTCATTGAGTCTGAAAACATTTTTTCAGAAGATTCAGTTTCTCTAAAACCCTCCTTTCCAAGAGCCTGCTTTGCTCTGATTGGTGTCGGAAATGAAACGTCCATTACCATCTGAATTTCTGTGTGTGCATGCATATTACACGCCATAAAGTGCGCATGCACGCGAAAACTGCGTATCATATGGACGTGAAAACTATTTTTGATGTATAAATGGCACATTCGTTGTATAGATGCGCACTTTCATGGAGATCGGAAAACATGCATACAAACATACCTGTTTTGCCTTATTAGCATCTATGCTAAAGCTGGTGCTGCTCACCCTTACTGGTGGATTTTGCACTGCTCTCTCTGTCTCTTTATGGTCACTGAAGAGTTTTAGTGTGTGTGCTTGGGGCTGAAATCTTGTGGGCGACTCTAAGAGAGAAAAGCAACAGATACAGATACAGATAAACATTTACACTACCATATTAAAAGTATGGAGGCCTTGAGAGAATGTCTGAAGTGTTATATATTTACCCTCAGGCTTGCCAGCAGTAATCATTTTTTCCGGACATCTTACAGTTCTGGAAAATGTTGTCTTCCACATTGGTGTCTTTGTCAAAGGCTTGAAGAACTGCAGTTCTTGCAAACCTGACTTTGCTGTTAACAGAAAAGTCATTTTAACAATATATAATTTTGATATTTCAGTGTTTTTCATAATTTAACAAGAGCCTAAATTAATATTTGCACTCAGCAAAGCTTTGAAATCTGAAAACATCCCATGTAGTTCACCCAAAAATGAAATTTCTGTCATTAATTATCTCAACATCATGTTAACATCACAACACAAATTAAGATTTTTTTTTTAATGAAATCTAAAAGGTTTCCCCACATTGGCAGCAATGAAACCACCACTTTTAAGGCACGGAAAGGCAGTAAAAACAATCCAATGTTAAAATGTTAAAGGCAATGTTAAAATAATCCATGTGACTACAGTGGTTCAATCTTAAAGTTATGAAGCGATGAGAATATTTTTTGTGATGAATGAAGCTTAAAAGCAAGGAAAGTCATAGTAAAGGAATAGCGGTACTAGTGGGTTAATTTGTATTTACTTTAACCTAAACAAACAATTGCAGATGAAGTGCACATATCAGACACGTCTCATGATGAGTGAACATGAACAGTTCTTATCAGAACTTATTATATATATATATACACTTCCGGTCAAAAGTTTTAAGATCGGTAAGATTTTTTATGTTTTTAAAAGAAGTCTCTTCTGCTCACCAAGGCTGCAATTTTTTGATAAAAAATACACAAAAAACACAGTAATATTGTGACATATTATGACAATTTAAAATGACTTTTTTGTGTTAATATATATTTAAATGTAATTTTTTCCTCTGAAAAAAAGCTAATTACAAATGCAATAAATTACATTTTAATATATATTAACAGAAAAAAAGTCATTTTAAATTGTCATAATATGTTACAATATTACTTGTTTTTTGTGTATTTTTATCAAAAAATTGCAGCCTTTGTGAGCAAAGACTTTGAAAAATAAATTCCAATCTTAACTTTTTGAGCCAATCATAATATAAATATATATATATATATATATATATATATATATATATATATATATATATATATATATATATATATATATATAATGATAATGTAAATATTCACATAAACGTGTATTTATTATACAGAGTATTATCTATCCAAATTTTTTTTTTTTATGTGTTCCTGTTGAGACCACCTTAACAGAGAAGGGAAAGGCCTATTCAAATGAGATGCGCTGAGGATCCGCCCACAGTCGCCCTCCCCTTTCACTGAGAGAAGTATGTCAGTAGGACAGCGAGTCCACATGGGCTTACAGCCAAGTCGAATTCGAGCGACGTTTAGAGCCGGCCAATCGCAGACACATCTTCCCGTGCATCAACCAATAGGCTGTCAGAAGTGGCAAGGAGGCAGGAGCATCTGCATTATTAGACTGAGCAGCCCTGAATGGCGTGTTTGTGGAATATTTGCAGACGAAGGTTATATAACACTACACAGAGAGCGGTGCAGAAAGGGCGCCCTAGCGCTTACAGATTTTTCCATTGCATGCCACAGTGTATCTTGGTCATTGCTTTCAGCTGACAGAGCTAGAAAGACAAAATGGAGGATGTTATTTTTCCTGCTGAGTTGCAAGCTTAGTTTTTTCCATGCCAACACTACATGCAACATAATGTAGAGCCCTATAATTTCTGCGATTATGGAATAAAAAGCACATTCTTTACAACTAAAATAACAGTAAAGGGTAAAAAGAAATGAATTCCCAAAAATTAAAAAGGAAAACAGAATTTGCAAAAATTAAAACGGAAAAAAGCGGAATTTGGGAAAAAATAAAATGGAATTTGGGAAAAAAATAAAACAGATTTTATAGGGCCCTAAACATATGCTAGAAAATATTTTTTATTGCATAATTATTGTGTAACTGTACCAAAAAGCTTATTTATTTATTCATTCAATCATTTATTCATTATGCCCTTCATCCATTAATTATTTATTTAATGTATTGGATATATATATAATATATTTATATATATATATATATATATATATATATATATATATATATATATATATATATGTATGTATATGTATGTGTATGTGTGTATGTATATATATGTATGTGTATATGTGTGTGTGTATATATATATATATATATATATATATATATATATATGTGTGTGTGTGTGTATATATATATATATATACATATATACAATACATTAAATAAATAATTAATGGATGAAGGGCATAATGAATAAATGATTGAATGAATAAATAAATAAGCTTTTTGGTACAGTTACACAAATAATTATGCAATAAAAAAATATTTTCTAGCATATATATATGTGTGTATCGTATGTGTGTGTGTATATATATATATGTGTGTGTATATATATATATATGGGTAGTTGTGATGTTCATGATGTGTTTTCCATCTATAATAAGATTTTAGGTTTAACCGCTATTATTAAAAATATACAGATAATAACTGTGTAACTGTTATCACACATTTATTTAGTTATTTGGTTTATTCTTTCTTTCATTTATTAATGAATTCACTTTTTATTTGAGTTTTTGTCAAAAATTTTATATTTGTTTACATACGGTTCACTTTTAATTAGGAGGCATCTAGTCTCTAAAAGTCCCTACACTGTGTTTCACTGATCATATGAGTTGCATCAGAACTTCTTGGAAAAGCCGAGACATAATACACCCTTCAGTTGGAAAATCAATCCTCTGTCCTTCAGCCATGCACAGAGAGAGAGACTGTCTTGGTTGACATTATTTGTGGTGTACTTAAAAAATGTATCTGTGCATATGTGCTTTTCTATAAGGACAAGTTTTGCTTTTAATTCCTAAAATGATGCTGTTTTTATTTCAGCTCAAATTGAGGTTATACCGTGCAAGATCTGTGGACGACAAATCCTCCGGGATTCACTATGGCGTTATTACATGTGAAGGGTGCAAGGTGAGAATTTAAACTGTAATTCCCTAGTGATTATGAAGTCATCTTTTCTTCTTTTCTTACTGTAGATGTGCAATTTCCTGTTATTAAACTCACAGTAACAAAATGACCCTTTTGTGCTCTATCCCTCCTCTATGTTCGTCTTTCGATGCCAGGTCACACCCATGCAAAGCCGCGCCTGATAATATTTGTCCTGTACACCTGGGTAACGACGTTTATTTTTTGCAGGGTTTTTTCCGACGCAGCCAGCAGAACAATGCCATGTACTCATGTTCACGGCAGAGGAGCTGCCTGATCGACAGAATCAACCGGAACCGCTGCCAACACTGTCGTCTGCAGAAGTGCTTGGCGCTTGGCATGAGCCGTGATGGTGAGCGAGTCTTAAAGGAGTAGTTCACTTAAAAAAAAACTTTTGCTGATTATTTACTCACCACCATGCCATCCAAGATGTCCATGTCATTCTTTCTTCAGTCGAAAAGAAATTAAGGTTTTTTGATGACAACATTCCAGGATTTTCTCCATATAATGGACTTCATTGGGAACCAAACGGTTCAAGGTTCAAATGAGAGTATCAGTGTAGCTTCAAAGGGCTTTAAACGACACCAGACGATGCATAAGGGTCTTTCATCAAATGAATGAATGAATCTTTTTTGAGTCATTTCCTTCATTTTGTTTGTTGATTGAACCAAATGACTCGAAAAAAGATTTGTTTATTTTGATGAACGAGTTAGTGAGTCACGAACGCTCATCACAGAACAGAGCAAGGTGAGCATTTGTGCTTATAAAACTTAAACTATGTTATATTATTTTTAAATGACCGATCGTTTCGCTAGATAAGACCCTTATTCATCGTCTGGTGTCGTTTAAAGCCCTTTGAAGCTGCGCTAAAACTCTCATTTGGACCTTGAACCGTTTGGTTCCCATTGAAGTCCATTATATGTAGAAAATCCTGGAATGTTTTCATCAAAAACCTTAATTTCTTTTCAACTGAAGAAAGAAAGACATGGACATATTGGATGAGATGGGGTGAGTAAAAGTTTTTATCAAGCAAAAGTTTTTTTAAAAGTGAATTACTCATTCAAAGTCAAACTAACCCACCAGCTGAATTTTAGGGATAGGGACTCAAATATAAGTACTGGACATGGAGGGCAGGGTCAAAGGGCAGATATTATTATATTTGTGACTACGACCAAATTTTTTGGGTACCCTTTGTTCGGATTTAATGGATCCTGTTAGGAATCTGTTCTGCCCAAATACATTTAAAAAAGTTAATTCGACTTTTTATCTCACAACTCTTGATTATTTTTTCTCACAAATTTGTCTTTTTATATCAGAATTGTGTGATAAAGGTATACACTTTTTTTGTAACTCGCAATTGTGTGTTATAAAGTCTGAAAAATGCCAGGTATAAACTCGCAATCTAGAAAACTAAGTCAGAACTGGATATAACTCGCAATTCTGACTTTATAACTCTAAACTGCAAATATATATCTCGCCATTCTGACTTTTCTCAATTGCGAGTTTATATCTGGCAATTCGGACTTTATAAACACGCAATTGTGAATTTATATCACTTAATTCTAAGAAAAGTCTGAATCGCAAGATGTAAACTGTAAAAAGTCACAGTTAGCTTTTAGAGTGTTTTATTCTGTGGCGCAAACAAGCCTTGCTGAATAAGTTTTAATAAACAAACTTGGCCCCAAACTTTTGTATGTAAATATAAATTAGGGATGCACGATATATCGGCCAGCATATCGGTATCGGCCGGTATATGTTCATTTTTAATGTTATCGTTACTCGGCCTGGTAAGAAAATGTGGCCGATATATTAAAGCGATAAATAATGTATTATTCCCTTCAGCTGAGACACTTGTTGAGCACTGTTTATGTTTTTGAATTTCTTGAAATATGATTGAAATCTCTTCAAAAAATGAAAATACGGTTCGATACAACACGTGCAGCGCAAATCTGTCATATCGGCTATACAACACTATAATGTGAACGTCATTATAATCGTGCGCTTGGGACATGGATTTAATTGTGAGACTTTTATTTTTGTAATCAGTCTCTCAAAATTAGATAAAAATTTGGATTTAAGTTTATCGGCCGATATATCGGTTATCGGCTTTCAAATATAAAGATTATCGGTATCTAGGCCAAAATTTTCATATCGGCGCATCACTAATATAAATGTATCATATAAATGCTATTGAAATAGTAATAATACATGAAGTAAAAGTAACTGTCTCTTACTTTGTTTTTCTGTAGCGGTGAAGTTTGGCCGAATGTCAAAGAAACAGCGGGACAGCCTGTATGCGGAGGTGCAGCGGCACCAACAGCTGTCTCAAGACTGCCTGGCGGGTTTAGGTGGCGGTCTGGCATCACGTGACTGTGAGGATACGGGCGAAGACAGCGCACACAGCCGACCCTACAGCAGTGGAGGATCCAGCTCCAACCTCAGCGACCTGGACGACATCGCCACGCTGCCCGACGGCTTGATATTCGACCTGCCGCTCACCCCCGGAGGAGGCGGGCGAGTACTGCACTCTTGAGATGCTCGGCGGGTCTGGGAGCGCAGGAAGTGGAAGTTCATCCAATCAGAGCTCTCCAGGGCCCAGCTCTGTAGATTTTGCAGAATCCGTGAGAGTGAAAGCATGAATACGTCCTGCCTGAGAAAAGCCTATTTACACACTCTCTCCTGAGCTCTTTACCAGACAACTGCTCTCTACACGACATAGGTGAGCTGCCATTATAGATTCACATTTTATGTTTATGCTAATATAAGTTTAGATTGAGATTCTGACAGTATTTTAATAACATTTTTCCCTGTTTGGACACAATTAAATTTTTATCGACAATAAACTGAGCATAAATCACACTTTAGTTTAGGGTCCAATTCTCACTAATAACTTATTATTAACCACGACTTTTACCTTAAAAACTCCTTATTTATAGTTACTAAGGAAATTGTTACGTTTATGTATTAGGTTGGAATTGGATTAAGAGATGTAGAATATGGTCATGCAGAATAAGGCTTTAATAAGTGCTAATGAATAGCCAAAATCCTGCTAAAATACATGCAAATGGAGCCTAAACTAGTGTTACCATTAGATTTAGTTAAAAAAAAAATGTTTACTGAGAATTTTACTTTACAACTTTTGCATGAATTTATGGCACATCATATATCAGTGTATGCCTATTTATTTATAACATTATGTATTTTATAATCTATATATCTATCAATAAAAAGGCAACAGTTTACACTAAGGTCTTATTTTTTAACCTTAGTTAATGCATTAACTAACAATGAGCAATACAATTGTTACAGTGTTTATTCATCTTTGCTAATGTTCGTTAATACACTCTTTTGATTTTAGGTATATGTAAATGTTGCAATTAATATTAGCTAAGAATAATAAATGCTTTAGAATATTTTTATTGCTGAATAATGTTATGTTTAACAACTGAAACATTATTGTAAAGTGTTACTGATGTATCTATATAATATAATAATATATGGTTTTGTTCTACAAATATGCTTACATTTTATTTATGTCGATTATTTTTATAGATTATGTAATCTGTCTGTATTTATATCTATAGATGTTTAATTATGATATCTATTTTATAATCTATAATTTCTAGGGCTGTTAAATGATTAATAGCGTATTAATCGACATCCAAAATAAAAGTTTGTGTTTACATAATATATGTGGGTGCACTGTGTATAATTATTTTGTATATATATAAATACACGCACATGCATGTATATTTAAGAAAAAATATTATTTATATATAAAATGTTTATATTTATATTTAATATAAATTATACATAAATCTATATACAGTATATACATGAAAATATTTCTTTATATATACAAGCATGTGTGTGTATATATATATATATATATATATATATATATATATATATAAAATAATTATGCACAGTGCACCCACATATATTATGTAAACACAAACTTTTATTTTGGATGCGATTAATGCACGATTAATTGTTTGACAGCCCTAATAATTTCATCTATAAAAATAATATATTCATTACTATGTATATTATTTGTGATCCTGCTTATGTCTGTTATATCTAGATAGACAGATACTAAAGGAAAATGTGCTGATGTGTTAATGCAATTCTGTTCAGAGCGGATCACTCAAAACGTGGTGAAGTCTCACCTGGAGACGTGTCAGTACAGCCCAGAAGAGCTGAAGAAACTCACCTGGAACCTCTACACGCCTGAAGAAACCTGCAGCTTTCAGCTCAAGGTACAGCATCATCTCTTTTGATTGTGCTTGCTGATTTGTCTCTTTGTTAACGGCTGTGTCATCAATCTCTGTGCTTTTAGTCTGCAGAATGGATGTGGCAGCAGTGCGCCCTGCATATTACAAACGCCATCCAGTACGTCGTGGAGTTCGCTAAGCGCATCTCTGGATTCATGGACCTCTGCCAGAATGACCAGATCATCCTCCTCAAAGCAGGTCAGTGCTGCCTTTGTACCACACGGATTACGGATCACTAATCCCTGAATATACAACAGATTTGTCATCCGCATCACCATATCTATTTACTGCCATGATGTGGCGTTTGTGATGTGGCCCTAAGCGGCCGTTCAATCTCATCACTATTACTATTGTTATGATAACACCATTAAATCAGTTTCTTGAGCATTGTCTTTCATACTATGTCTAGAATACTCTTAGGCCGTGTATTTATATGTGGTAATGCCAAAGTTAAATTAGTTGAATTTGCACAATACAGTTTTCAGTTTAGCAGAGGGCTTGGATGTGGATGATGCATGGTGGCTATTTAAAATGTGCAATTTGTACATTACTGCATTATGTTTAGATATGCCTGGATAAATGCCATTCTCCATTATTATACCGTCAATTAGTTCCTTTTTGCTGCCGGGATGTTAGGGATGGGCGTATCGATATGTATTGATTCTGACTTTGAGTATTGAAAGTATTGATACTCAAATAACAATATTGATACTATAGTTTTTACCAGTGATTTTTGTTTATTTGACAAGAAGTTTAATGCGTACAATTACAATATGCATTGAATTGGATGAATAACCTGTTTAGTAAATAATTGTGTAGTATAACTATTTTCCTGCTTATCTGAACACACAAGTCAGAAGCAATCAATCACAGAGAGCGTTCACTCACTGCCGACAATGCATTCAAACAGGGCTGCGTTTCCCAAAAGTATCACAAGAAACATTAATGCTTTTGGGAAATGCAGCCCAGAAGACTAGATGAGCTATTTCACAATGAGCTCATCTATATTGTAGCCTACAAAGTTTGTGCAAATAAATTATTTTTTGAATGTTTGAACTTTGAAGTTCATAGTTCTATTCTGTAACTAATTTTAATATAAATCATACACTGTTGGAATAAAAAGGTTGCATTTTATGGGTGCAACAGGTGGTCACTGGCAGTCCCTTATGAAAATGAACATTAAAATGATCATAGTTCAACTAGGCCTATAATATTTTGTAGATTTCCAAATTTTTATAGGTCTAGTTGAGCACATTGTAACCATGTGTAAATCAAAAATATAATTTAATAAGTTCCAATTAAGGCATTTAAAATGGCTTTATTGGAAACATTAAATATAATGTTAAGTCGGTATCATTGCCTATTTTAATCTTAGTAATTCAATAATTTAAGAAATTTTTCAATTTAAAAGTTCAGTTTAGAACTATCGGTATCAATATCGGTGATGCTGGCATTGAAAGTATCAGTTTCGGTATCAATATCGGCGATGCTGGCCTTGAAAGTATCGGTATCGGTATCAATATTGATGATGCTGGGCTTTAAAGTATCGGTATCAATATCGGTGATGCTTGCATTGAAAGTATTGGTTTCGGTATCAATATCGGCGATGCTGGCCTTGAAAGTATTGGTTTCGGTATCAATATCGGCGATGCTGGCCTTGAAAGTATCGGTATCGGTATCAATATTGATGATGCTGGGCTTTCAAGTATCGTTATCAATATCGGTGATGCTGGCATTGAAAGTATTGGTTTCGGTATCAATATCGGCGATGCTGGCCTTGAAAGTATCGGTATCAATATTGGCAATGGTGGCCTTGAAAGTATCGGTACCAATATCGGCAATGGTGGCCTTGTATCGGTATTGGTATCAATATAAGTGATGCTGGCCTTGAAGTATCGGTATCGGTATCAATATTGATGATGCTGGCAATGCTGGCCTTGAAAGTATCGGTATCAATATAGGTGATGCTGGCCTTGAAAGTATCGATATCGGTATCAATATAGGTGATGCTGGCCTTGAAAGTATCGGTATCAATATTGATGATGCTGGCCTTGAAGTATCGATATCGGTATCAATATAGGTGATGCTGGCCTTGAAAGTATCGGTATCAATATAGGTGATGCTGGCCTTGAAAGTATCGGTATCAATATTGATGATGCTGGCCTTGAAAGCATCGATATCGGTATCAATATAGGTGATGCTGGCCTTGAAAGTATCGGTATTCGGTATCAATATAGGTGATGCTGGCCTTGAAAGTATCGGTATCGGTATCAATATAGGTGATGCTGGCCTTGAAAGTATCGGTATCAATAACAGCGATGCTGGCCTTGAAAGTATCGTGATCGGTATCAATAGGTGATGCTGGCCTTGAAAGTATCGGTATCGGAATCAATATCGGAGATGCTGGCCTTGAAGTATCGGTATTGGAAACAAAATAAGTGGTATTGCCCATCCCTAATTTAGTGGCTGGTAAAACTGGATTGTGGGTGGTTTGAGAATAAAACACTTTTTTTTTCTTGTAATAATGATGTGGGGGATTCTGTTCTGTCCATGTTCTGCTTAAAATTGAAACTTGCATTAACGTTTGTCTCCTCTTGTGTTTATTTCTCCAACATTCTACCTACTTTTACACTTTGTGCTTACCGTATGAAAAAAAAACTAAAACAAAACAAAACTCAAACTTTCTAAATGTCATTCATAAACACAATGACATTTCGTTAAAATGGTGTTTGTTTTCCCAACATTTGATTAAAAAAAAATCTGTGTGTATTTTTGCACGGTGGAGCATATTCCCTATTTTCCTTCTCCCTCTCCTGCACTTTTTTATCGTTTTTCTCTCTATCTTTCTCTTTCTGTCTGTCTATCTTTGCTCTCTTTCTGTCTGTGTCTCTCTCTCTTTTTGTTTTTTCCCCATCACGTTTTTTTTTTGCCGCTCTCTTTCTCTCTATTACTGTTCCAGGATGCCTGGAAGTCCTGTTGATCCGAATGTGCCGTGCTTACAACTCTTCCAACAACACAATGTTTTTTGATGGCAAGTTTGCCAGCCCTCAGCTCTTCAAAGCTCTCAGTGAGTGTCTGGATATGTTCAGTATAGCATGCTACCATCTTAAGCACACTATTTCAGCTGTATATTCTGAAGAGTATGTATATAATACATATGGTTGACCTGCTACTGTATATATATGAGAAATGTGTACACATTCACACTGGGTTATGCTTCCTGGAATTGAATGCACTCACTTTGAATTTCCATTTCCTATTTGATGAATTAACTACAGTAGATACAATCTCTGAATTCAGAATAGCATGTAAGGATAGGCCTACTACATACTAGTTTTTCTATATTGTAGTATGATTTTCCAAGTTCAGCCAATGTCAGCCACAGTTTTTAACTAAATGTTTCTAGACTCATTATTTAATCAGACTGTCAAGATGATTTTACACTATTTGGATTGCGAATGCAAAATAAAAGTTTCGGTAGAATCACTGGATACCCTACTGGATACTGGTTCATTAAACATACATATAAGATTGCATTGAGATTGTGACAAATGTAATCAGCTCATGTGATTACAATGTAGCTGAAAACTGCTGTTTGAAATGTTTATCTTTTCATAATGCGAAACTATATAAACAATTAGTGTGTATACTAAGCAGAAAGCAGAACGTACTAAAATTCAATTCAAATGCATCGTCTTTTACTTTATAATACACAACACGGGCAGCCTCTTAAGAGCACGAATGGAGGCGTCATGAATCAATAAGGCAGAACTAATGGGTTTTTAACCCAGTTAATAAATTCAAGTGATGCTTGGGTGAGTAATAGCTCATCAAAGTTAAATGGAAGCATTGCAGAAAGCACTCAGTGAAAAACATATTACATGAAGACTTTTATTATTATAATGAGTTAGTAGAAGGATTTGTAGGTAATACCATTTCTTTATTTTATTAGATTTTTTAAAATTGCTTATGTTTAAAGCCAGCATTAATTGAAAATTCACCTTATTTATTTTATAAATCCATGTTAAAGGTCTTATTTTTGATAATCCATTACACTCTAAAAGTATGCCGAAAATTTCCGTTTTATTGCTATCTTAAATGCACAATACAGACATAGATGCCAACTATTATATTAACAATAAAGCAAAGCAAAAGACTGTTTTTCTATATTGCTTAAGTCTGCATTAATCTCACAAATTACCTGTAGCTTTGTGCCCACTGCCTAGAACATCAATAATTCCCTTTATAGTTCCTATTTTACATTAATGGGACCCGACAGACCCATTAAATCATTTAATGTTAAACAAAAAGAGATTGGTTCTGGGAAAATTATGAACCTTAATAGAAATGTAATTTGTTTCTCCATCTTCAGCATGGGAACTTGCATGTGTATGTGTTTGTAGGGTGTGATGACCTGGTGAACGCTGTCTTTGAATTGGCTAAAAGTCTGAGTCGTCTTCAGCTGAGCGAGGAGGAAATGGCTTTATTCAGCGCCGCGGTCTTGCTGGCTCCAGGTGAGACTCTTCACACCCATGTCTGCTACCAGTATAGTGACTTATTCCCAGAAGAAAATGATTTTAAAGTTGGGTTTATGTGCTCTCAGTAATGTGTCATGGTCAGACTTGCATATTTAAGAGACATTCTCACAGTTTGAAACCCCTGCTCTGTGTTTGTGTGCTGCTCAGATCGGCCGTGGTTGACGGAGTCTCAGCAGGTTCAAAAGCTCCAGGAGAAGGTCTCACGTGGCCCTTCAGCACAGCATGCACATGAACGGAGCCACCACTGAGAAACTGGACAAGGTGAGGAACAAGACACACACGGCATATTGAAGAAAACATTAATATTATGGATCATCCAGAAGAGAGTAATGCCAAGTACACATTGCACTGTCAGCGAGGGATTTAAACCAATGAATTCACAACTTTGTGAATCTGTTTGACTGATTCTTTAAAAAGAAGTACTGCACCCATTCTGACCCAGAAAACACACAACTTAAAGTATGTATTAGGGATGTCATGGTACCAAAATTCCAGTAGTCGGTACCAATACCATTGAAATATTTTTTGTTCTTTGGTACCAATTTCGGTACCACAGCAAAATCAGTTTTAACTATTTTTCCAATTTATTTAAAAATAATATATATATTTTAATATATACACATACACTGACCCAAAACTTTTGAAAGCAGGTGCATATTGGATGAATTGTGACAGTTTGCACTGAATGGACAAAAATATAATTTTCTAAAAAAAATGGCAAATGTGTATATATATATATATATATATATATATATAAAAATATGTATATATCACTTTAGGTAAGATTTTTTTTATGTTTTTAAAAGAAGTCTCTTCTGCTCACCAAGGCTGCAATGTTTTGATAAAAAATACACAAAAAACACAGTAATATTGTGAAATATTATGACAATTTAAAATGACTTTTTTATGTTAATATATATTAAAATGTAATTTATTCCTCTGAAAAAAAAATGAATTTTCAGCATCATTACTCCAGTCTTCAGTGTCGCATGATCCTTCACAAATCACTCTAATATGATGATTTTATGCTCCAAAAACATGTATGATTATTATCCATGTTGAAAACAGTTTTTTACATTTTTATTTCAGGATTCTTTGATGAATAGAAAGTTCAAAAGAACAGCTTTTATCTGAAATGGAAAGCTTTTGTTACATTAAACACTACCCTTTAAAAAGTTTGGGGTCAGTAAGAATTTGTATTTTATTTTGGGGAAATAAATAAGAAATCAATACTTCTATTCATCAAGGATGAGTTACATTGATCAAAAGTTACAGTAAAGACATTTATAATGTTAGAAAAGATTCTAATTAAATAAAAGCTGTTCTTTGAACTTTCTATTCATCAAAGAATCCTGAAATAAAAATGTAAAAAACTGTTTTCAAACATGGATAATAATCATACATGTTTTTGGAGCATAAAATCAGTCATATTAGAGTGATTTGTGAAGGATCATGTGACACTGAAGACTGGAGTAATGATGCTGAAAATTCAGCTTTTTTCAGAGGAATAAATTACATTTTAATATATATTAACATAAAAAAGTCATTTTAAATTGTCATAATATTTCACAATATTACTGTGTTTTTTGTGTATTTTTTATCTAAAAATTGCAGCCTTGGTGAGCAGAAGAGACTTCTTTTAAAAACATAAAAAAATCTAACTTTTAACCGGTAGTATATATATATATATATATATATATATATATAATATATATATAGGATATATAGGAATAGGATAGTGTGACTGTTCACTAGGAATGCATTATTTTTATATTATAATATTTCACAATATTGCTGTTTTTACTGTATTCTTGATTGAATAAATGCAACCTTATTGAGCATAAGAGACTTCTTTGAAAAACATTTTTTAAAATCTAAACAACCCCAAACTTTTGAATGGTAGTGTAGTTTCTGTTCCATGGGTTGGTTGATTTATCTACTGCTAAATATCTATGCAAAAAAAAAAAAAAACATGTTTGTGCACTAATCCAAAGGTCAGACTTAAATCATCCAGTAGGTTTAGTTCTTTACTGTGGAATATCTGATCTAGACACTCTCGTTGTCTTGTGTTCACAGATGGTGTCCAAACTACCGCAGATGAAGTCGAATCTGTAACCTTCACATCGACAAGCTGGATTTCTTCCGCCTGGTTCACCCGGAAACAGCCTACAGCTTCCCGCCTCTGTACAGGGAAGTGTTCGGCAGCGAGATCAACTTCCCTGACTCCACCAACAGTTAGAGAGAGGGAGATAGTGAGGGAGAGAATGAGAGAGAGTGTGAAGGGGAAATTATAGGCGTGTGTTGAAGAGAGCCCATTACCTGTAAAATGTCCTTTTGTTTTAAAAACCTCCAGGGAGAATCCTCAGTCTATCGCAGCACTGTTAGCATACACACACAATACACTACAAAGTGTTTCAGATTCAACAACACATACAGCCGTACTCGTCGTATATGAATTACGCTCTCACATCTGTTATTATTTTACAGAAACACTCCTGAATGACCTTTAATGTACAGATGTATGCTTACAAGGCTCCCAATATGTTGATGTCTAAGCATGCTACTATTCCTTCTGCATCCGCACACAATTATTTTTTCAAAGGAGGTTTTATAAATATGATTTTAAGAATTTTACAGGATCAAACTCTCTTCCACATGAACATTCAGGAGAGCACAACACATTTTTTAAAGACGTGCATCCTACGAATCACTCTTTAAGCACCAACATCGCTTTTCCTCCCTCTCCCCCTCGTTTTTCATCCACATACGAATCTTGAATGTATCCCAGCCACGAAACGAAGGCACTTATTTTGATTTTGAGACCGAATGTACACAATGCACTTTTGGTCTTGCGTTACGCTTTATGAGACTTTGACAATCCACTTTTTAAAAGCCCAATGTGCCCAAATTGTTCATTTAAAATGAAGGGACCAATATTACCAGTGTAACTTTAAATGAACATTCCATGTTAAATACAAATTCGTAATAATAATAATAGATACACTACCTGGTCAAAAGTTTAGGGTCGGTACGATTTTTTATGTTTTTAAAGAAGTCTCTTCTGCTCACCAAGGCTGCAATTTTTTTATTAAAAAATACACAAAAACACAGTAATATTGTGAAATATTATGACAATTTAAAATGACATTTTTATGTTAATATATATTAAAATGTAATTTATTCCTCTGAAAAAAGCTGAATTTTCAGCATCATTACTCCAGTCTTCAGTGTCACATGATCCTTCACAAATCACTCAAATATGATGATTTTATGCTCCAAAAACATGATTATATCCATGTTGAAAAACAGTTTTTATTTATTCAGGATTCTTTGATGAATAGAAAGTTCAAAAGAACAGCATTTATTTAATTTATTCTATTTATTTAATTTCTAACATTATAAATGTCTTTACTGTAACTTTTTGATCAATGTAACTCATCCTTGATGAATAGAAGTATTGATTTTCTTATTTATTTCTTCCAAAAATAAAATACAAATTCTTACTGACCCCAAACTTTTTAAAGGGTAGTGTTTAATGTAACAAAAGCTTTCCATTTCAGATAAAAGCTGTTCTTTTGAACTTTCTATTCATCAAAAAATCCTGAACATAAAAATGTAAAAACTGTTTTCAACATGGATAATAATCATACATGTTTTTGGAGCATAAAATCATCATATTAGAGTGATTTGTGAAGGATCATGTGACACTGAAGACTGGAGTAATGATGCTGAAAATTCAGCTTTTTTTCAGAGGAATAAATTACATTTTAATATATATTAACATAAAAAAGTCATTGTAAATTGTCATAATATTTCACAATATTGCTGTGTTTTTTGTATATTTTTTATCAAAAAAATAGCTGCCTTGGCTAGCAGAAGAGACTTCTTTTAAAAACATAAAAAAATCTGAGTTTAATTTGTATCTAACCTGGAATATTCCTTTAAAACGAACCAGTGCTAAACTCTTTTCTATTGTGCAATACAACAACCTGATAATCACTACAAAGGTGCAGTCACAAGTCACGACCAAACACCTTGTTTTGTTACAGTAAAGTAAAAAAACAATACTTACTTTAACAGTTATATAAACTCATACCTCATATTCAGCTGAACTTGACACAATCAGTACAGTATTAGACTCTAGCAAACAACTTCTGTCTGCAACAGGACACATTATTAAATGCAGAGCTGTTACTCAATAGAATAGTGATAGATAAGGAGTTTGGAAACGTGGGCATGAGTCTAAGGATTGGCGAACACAACTTTCGAAGCAGTGATTCCATCCACAGATGCTCTTATTTGCTCAGGCACATTTTGACAGTGTTTGGTGCTGCACCTTATTTTTTTCTTGTCATTTTAAAGCAATGAGGAACCTCAGTCCCATGTCCCCTTCCCTTGTAAATGCCACTTTAGAATGAGAAACAATTAAAGGAGTAGTTCACTTTAAAAAAAAAAGATTTTGCTGATAATTTACTCACCCCCATGTCATCCAAGATGTTCATGTCTTCTTTCTTCAGTCGAAAATAAATTAAGGTTTTTGATAAAAACATTCCAGGATTTTCTCCATATAATGGACTTCAATGGGAACCAAATCGGTTCAAGGTCCAAATGAGAATTTCAGTGTGAGCTTCAAAGGGCTTTAAATGATTCAAGATCGATGAATAAGGGTCTTATCTATCTGAAACGATTGGTCAATTAAAAAATAAATAAAAAAGTCATTATTTTATTAGTTAGATAAAAACACAAATGCTCGCCTTGCTCTGTTCTGTGATGCGCTTCGTGACTCTCTGTTCATCAAAATGAATCGAATCTTTTTCGAGTCATTTCGTTCTTTGAATGAACCGATTGACTTGAAAAAATATTTTTTCATTTTGATGAACAGGAGAGTCACGAACGTGCATCTCAGAACAGAGCAAGGCGAGCATTTGTGCTTATAAAACGTTAAACTTTGTCATTTATTTTTGAAATGGCCGATCGTTTTCGCTGAATAAGACCCTTATTCACCGTCTGGTGTCGTTTAAAGCCCTTTGAAGCTGCACTGAAACTCTCATTTGGACCTTGAACC
Organism: Hybognathus amarus; assembly: GCA_030378365.1. Lineage (NCBI taxonomy): Eukaryota > Metazoa > Chordata > Actinopteri > Cypriniformes > Leuciscidae > Hybognathus > Hybognathus amarus. The sequence goes on along the minus strand of JAQIUQ010007055.1, from coordinate 167,661 downwards.
GTTTGGTTCCCATTGAAGTCCATTATATGGAGAAAAATCCTGGAATGTTTTCATCAAAAACCTAAATTTCTTTTCATCTTGGATGACATGGGGGTGAGTAAATTATCAGCAAAAGTTTTTTTTTAAGTGAACGACTTCTTTAATTGTTAATTTCATTTATATGGACATTTCAAAAGATTATTTTGAATAGGAATGTAAATAAATTAGTCTTTTCAGTCAAGAGAGTGAATGAGAGAGAGAAGAGAGATAGGTGGAGCAGGTAAAGAGAGATGGCAATGTTACAGAAATGCATGAGCCAGGACTTTCATCAAGCACGTAAAGTACGGACCAGAGAAATCAAGCTGGGTTTGAACTGACTTTTGCCCATTTTGTTCTGGAGCTTCTCCGGACAGGAGAGCAAAGCTGGATGCAATGCCGACATTGACATTGTTCTGTTGAGATACGTACAGGTCTGTTGTGAAACCCTTCCTCCTGTCTGGTGGGCTTTACAAACCAAAGGAAAAGAGCAAGAGAAAAGGAGATTCCATCAATGCTCAGTCCTGTAGGTTTCGGGTACAGATTCACCACACGCATTGCATTTGCTCGTTGCCAGTGATCATGGCTGTGGTTTCTGTTGTATTATTTTGTAAATTGTTGATCACCTCTCCCTTTGTCCATTTCTGCGGCCTGAGATCGCGTCCTTCCATCCTGTTATTACAAAAAGCAGTTTCAACAGAGTTCTCAGCTACACTACACAACACACACCACACAACTGGTTTTCAGTGATTCAGATGAATGAATGATATTGTATTCTGTTCATGATATGGTTTTGTATCTCAGTTTCTTAATGAACAAAAGGAAATCTGTCGTCTTTTTGTGCGTCAACATTACGAACCTCTCACGTCAAGGACTGTAGCCTGCCCTTGGATTAAGAATGAGAATTATGGGAATTCTGTCTGTGTAATGTATTTTTCATTGTGTTGTTTTGACAATCCCCACCTCTAGGCCTTTGATGCATGCCTTCCTGCTAAGACAAGATTGTGTTTGTCTCATTCAGTCACCCTGTAAAGCAAATTCAATGTTTATTTTGTTTTTGTAGAAGAAATGTGTGTTTTACACACACAAAAAAAGATTTATTCTCAGGGAGATAGCTGGTCTCTGTCTGACCAGTATCCTCTGCCGACGACACACACACACTCACACTTTGCACCGAATAGGAGACCCGTATCTTGATCACTGTGTCCTGTAGCTATATTTAAATATATATATATATTTTTGTGAATGTCAATCACAAAGTGTCAAAAACCTTTCCTCTTTCTGCTGATGTACTATTACAGGTTCTTTCAGTCTGAATTATATGACACAGAATATGACTAAAAAACAAATAAAAAATAAAGATGGATCTTATTCTTTAAAAATATTTGTTGTCCTTTGTAATTTATCTACTTCACTGAATGATCTATTCATATATATACACACACATAAATTTAAATATTTCAATTATTGTATATATATATATTTTAAAGGAGTAGTTCACTTTAAAAAAACTTTTGCTGATAATTTTACTCACACCCATGGCATCCAAGATGTCCACGTCTTTCTTTCTTCAGTCGAAAAGAAATTAGGGTGAAAACTTATTTTGAAAACGAATTTTTGCATGAAAACATTCCAGGATTTTCTCCATATAATGGACTTCAATGGGAACCAAGCGGTTCAAGGCCTAAATGAGAGTTTCAGTGCAGCTTCAAAGGTCTTTAAACGACACCAGACGATGAATAAGGGTCTTATCTAGCGAAACGATCGCTCAGTTTAAAAAATAAATAAAAACGTTTGTTTTATAAGCACAAATGCTCGCCTTGCTCTGTGATGAGCGTTCGTGACTTCCAAGTTCGAACTCGTTCATCAAAATGAACAAATCTTTTTTCGAGTCATGATTCGAAAGGTCCTAACATAAGACCCTTATTCACCATCTGGTGTCTTTAAAGCCCTTTGAAGCTGCACTGAAACTCTCATTTGGATCTTGAACCCGTTTGGTTCCCAATGAAGTCCATTATATGGAGAAAATCCTAGAATATTTTCATCAAAAACCTTAATTTCTTTTCGACTGAAGAAAGAAAGCCGTGGACTTCTTGGATGACATGGGGTGAGTAAATTATCAGCAAAAGTTTTTTTTTGTTGTTTTTTTAAAGTGAACTACTCCTTTAAATATAGAGTGATATAGGGTGAATTCAGGTTGATTTGGGATACTTTTTCCAAGACATCTCAATGGCAAAAGTGTATAATATATTATAATATATATAAACATTTAGTTTCAGGTTGTTGGTTGGTTTCTGTGTAAATGTATTTAAATGTCCTAAAATTGAATTAAGGCCTACTCTTGGCTTGAGCCTAGTCTGTAAAACCGGTGGCACAACACCGGTCCATAATGTTTTAAGTGAGGTAACGTTAAACATAAAGATAAACTGTTTACCGGAAGTTGGACTGGAGAGTTTCTATTTCTGGCTCTGAGATAGTATGTTTATATTTTTCTGACAGTGTGCAGACAGTGTAGCTAGTAAACGCGTAATATTAATAAATCACAAAAAGAACTTAGAAGAAAGTCAACCAGTTGACAAATCAGAATTCTTATCATACGCGAGTAAAACGCGACGCGTGTATAGGAGCGTTATTTGCGTCGCGTCGCAGTGTGACCTGCACTGTGACGTGCACTCACTGTAGGTTCAAACTCTGGCCGAGCAGGAAGAAGAAGTTGTGATTCCGTGAAAGTTTTTCACAGCTCTATCCGCCTACAGATTATTTTTTAAATATTGTGTGAATTAAATAATATCTACAATTTGTGAAAGCGAAAGGATTCGACGCAAAGATGTCTGTTGCCGGACTCGAAGAAACAGTTTTATAAAGCGAGTCAGGTGAGTGTTTCCACGTCAACGGGTGCACGAGCATACACAGGCTAAGTTAGAGAAACAACAATAAACAAACAAACAATATATCGTAAGTTATAAAGAAACATTTGCGGTGTCTGTTCAGCTTGTTTGAACTGGTTTCATCCGGGGTCTTCTATCTACACTGTGGTGAAGTAAAAGCTAAATGCCTGCTATGTTTCAAAACGTAGTGGAGCCCCTGACATACAGACAGCTTGTTTGGCGTTTTGAACGCGTCTGGGTAACGTTAGGCAGCTCGGCAGTTGTATACACGAACACACACACACTTTTTATTTGAGTTTTTATTAGTTTTTTGTTTTGTTTTTAGTAAACAGATTTGTCACCCAGTAAGTTATAGCCATAGATGCACTTAATGAATAAACCAAGCTCATAATTCAAATCAAGTCTACAAAGTTAGACCTTTAAATATTTTACTTTATCTAGATTTTTATAGTCTTGTGAAGCTCTACACATGACATAATTAAAGGATTACAGGTTGCTGACTGTTAATGCTGACTGTTAAAGGATCATAAAACACATGTTTTTTTGCAATGCCTTGATCAACATGTGGTTAGCAGTGAATATGAAATTAATATGCTGTATATTCTGGGGCAGGAAGTACATCTGACTTTGCTGGCAGTAACTCTTGCACTGTTTTCAATGTGAGTCACATGATGATTATGCATATTTTATCCCCCAATTCTCTTTACAATAATGCAAAATAAAAACCAACCTAACCATCTTTACTATGTGGCACCTTTATGGTATTTTACTGTATTGTGCTAAAAATAAAACTGCAATATGATGATTTATATGGTATACAAGAATAAATAATAGGCCGTAACAAATACTGCTATAATGTTAAAGTGATTTTCCGTTTATCATTACCCTATATAATATCATAGCTCATTGTTTCTTTTGCATTCTGTTTCATCCATTATTTCTTTGCCCACCATTTTCCCAAACATTTGCAATGTAAGTACATCATACCTCTTTATGACTAGAGCTGCAGTTGAATCAAATTACCTCAGTTATTTTCTCTTCAGTGTGAATAATGATTTATTTCATTGTGTGATTGATAAACAACCATTTTCAGATACTTGTGAATCTAGTGGTTTAAGTCCACGCCAGGCAGATAAAGAAAGTGTTTTTGAATGAGATTCTCAGATGATATCTTGTTTTTTTTTGGCTGGATTAGCTTTTAATCCATGTTGTCTACTCCAAAACAGTCATGCCTGTTTATAAACACAGTGCACACTTTTGTACATGCAATTTCAGACATTTGCTTGAAGGTTTTGGCCTCAGCCAGTCTAACATTCCTTTACCCTTTTAGTTCATGCAAAACAAGTATAACGTGCACATACATGTCGCAGATGAATCAGAGGAAAGCATTTTAATGTCAGACGGGATGTTTTACAGTCATTGAGCCTCATTATTACAATAAAACTTAAAGCATGCAGGGTTACTCAGCTTCTTGATCTTCTACTTACTAAAGTCATTAGTTAACTTTTTTCTTACTGGCTTGTGTCTGTCTTTACAGAAAGCATGTTCCATCTTGATCTTATGTCACCATTTAAAATTGATAAGATTTAACTTGACATTTTGTCTTAAAAAGTAAAATTGCAAGATATGATGCATTGTAAACCCGAATAAGTTGGCAAAACTTTAAGTTTGGTATAAAAAATGAGGTAATCAATCAGATACATAAAAACTTCTACAGTATGTTTTTCAAGGTTTAAGTTAACAGAACTGGCAGATTTTTATTTTGTACTAAAACATTTTAATTGCTCTTAAATTGAAATATTTTAATATAAAAGTATATATAAATATTCATACGTTTAATTTAAAATGATCATGTTGACCTAATCTCAATTTAAATATTTTAAGTAGTTGAAACATCTACCCATAACTAGCTAATTGGTAAACGTGGTGCTTTGATAGAATTACCATGGCAATTTCTGATTGAGAATGGCATTAGAGAACATTTAATATTTATCTGTTATCAAACTAACCTCATGCTCCACTCGTCACCATGACGGTAACTGCACCCTCTTTAACCCTCTGGGGTTGTTTGGCCCAAATGGACCCGAAGCATTCAAATAAAAAAATGTTAAAAATCACAGCTTCTTCGGAATGGTCCAAAATTTTGTGACTTTGTTGGTATTTGGTATATGAACATCCAAAAGAAATTGGGGACAGGATGTGAACAGTCTAAGTGGTTGTAAAAAAAATAGTCACACTTGGGGTGTCGGGTCCAATGGACCCCTATTTGAAATGAATGTAAAATTGTCAAAAATATGAAAACTGAAAGAATTGCATTTTTATTAAGTTAGAATAAGTTAGAATTAAACATTGGGTAACAAAATGCTTTTCCATTTGTCTCTTTCCAAGGCAATGTTCAGATTTGATTGTATTATAAATTAAAACTGGCACTTCAAATTACCATCTAAACCAACCAACCAAACCAAACAAACATAAACAAGACAAAAATAGTATTTGAGAATCTATAAAACATCAAGGGCCCTGATTTTAACGATCTGAAACGCAAGTGTCAAAGCGCAGTTAACTTTGTGGGCGGATCCCGGCGCTGTTGCTATTTTCCCGGCGGGGATAAATGCCTCTTGCGCCTGGCACAAATCTAAAAGGGGTTGGTCTGGAGTAGCTTTCATTATTCATAGGTGTGGTTTGGGCATAACGGAAATAAACCAATAAGAGCGTCATATCACATTCCCTTTAAGAGCATGATGAACGAGATGCGCTTGTTTCCGTGGCGCAATTCTATTTTAACGGCGCATTTACCAGGCACGCTTCAGCATCGGTTCACAGCCGAGTAGAACGATGTTCTCGTCAGGGCCGTGAAAGAAAGAGAAGGGACACTGGGGATGGGACAAAACCCACCCAAATTGAGCTTCGGGTTAAACATGCATATAATAATTTAGGTAAATGTGTAAGCTTTATGCCTGTTTGATTTCCCTCATGTTTATATATTTTTCCGTATAATAATGTATCATTTGCAAAAAGTAAAATGCATCTGTGTTTGATGAGAGAATCATCTACAGTGTATCTGCGTTGTTCACACTCTGTATTATGGCCAAGCATGCACGCTTAAAATAGCATCTGAATATACGCGCAACGCGTCACTGACTTTAGACCAGGTTTTTTCTGGTCATTGGCGCAATTGTTTTCTGGAACTGCAAAATAGCACCAGGGATTGTTTGCGCGACACACGCCTCCTTTTTGCGCCAACCCGCCCAGGAAGCGCAAGTTCATTTGTTAGTTCACGACGTGCGTCTGTGGAGGAAAAGAGCCCGCCTCTGTGCTGCGAGTGCAAAATAGGAATGATAAATGCGTCAGTGTATAAAGTCATTTGCGCCGGGTGCAAGATAGAGCCCCCAAGAGTGCAAAACAGACACAGCCACACGCACACACACACAATATGTTTTTATATTTTAAATATTAACAACCTAAAAAAAAATGGTATATATTTGCAAAAATCACTAGAATCCCCAAGCCTTTCTACAGAGAGCTGTACTGTAAATCCACTATAGTGGTAGAAATGTGCTATTGCGTGATAAAAATGCTCAGTGTGTCTACCAGATGACATCTATCTTTTTTCAAAAATTGCTTTCATGAGGCCTAGGCTTCACTCTAAAATGTAGTACAGCTTTGATAAAAAAATGGAGAAAAAATAAAATGAAAATAAAAAATTTCTATTATGTTCAAAGGGAAAAAATGGGTCATAATTATTGCATAAATATTAATTATAAAATCATAAAATTATCTCAAAACACCAAAAAACTATATAAAAACAAGTTAAAATATATATATATATATATATATATATATATATATTTTTATTTTTTTTTTTTTTTATATGAATCCTGCCCTTTGGGGTCCATTTGGACTCGAACACCCTAAGTGTGACTGTTAAATGAACAACCTAGAGGTTAACAGAAACACTTCTAGCATAGCTAAACCTTAAACACTACTAAATCTTCCCACTTAACACAATAAAACATTTATCTCTCCCTTTGAGTGTCATTGAAAAGCATGCTGCGAATAGATATCACAGCCCAGTTTCTGATAAATTTAAGTTTGCTTAAATTAAATTAAACAAGTTCATGAAATTCATAAAGATGGAACAACTCAGATTACTTAAAATGTGTCAGTTTTGTGAACTCAAATGAAAAGAAGTTCTAAATATTCATAAAATTTAATTTGATTGAACTAATTTAAACCAATTAATTTAAGCATAGGGTTTACAGCTAAACGTCCATCAGTGGACAAATACTGGGAAACAGTGGAAAAAATACTGCAGACGGAAAGCTAGTATGCTGTCCTTTGTTTGGAGATACCAATATTGCCATTTGTCCCACTGTTAACGATTTATAACTGTTCTCAGCGGCAAATACGTTATCATCCTCCACAGACAGCGATTGAAACTTGTGGATTAAATAATCAATTCTCAGATGTAAAACTTGAGAGATAGATATCACTGCACACAAACTATATTTGTGTGAAAGATTTATATAAGAGGGTGCGTGAACTGAAGAATTCAGTGTTTCAGTTTAGTCGTCAGACTGGATTCTTGTTCACAGCGAGTACAGAACCTGCCCACCAAGACCAGGTGTTTTCTTTAGACTTTTCCCTCCCTCTCTTTACTTTCTTTATCACACTTGCTCTTTTTTTGTTCTAGGTAGCACTTGCATGTACAGGTTGACAAGAGAAGTGCTTTTTGCACCAAGAGAAGTGCTTTTTGCTTTTTGCACCCAACTTTTTTCCTGTTTAACCTCTCTGCTTTAAAAGGGCAACTATTATGAAAATTCACTTTAACATGGTGTTTGAACATAAATGTGTGTTGGCAATGTGTGAGCAAAACCACCTAAGAATGATAAAAATCCACTCAGCGTTTTTTTTTCCAATCTCAATAAATCAAATGCACTGTCTCAGAACGAACTGTTTTAAGATTCAGCGCTTTATGACGTAGAATTGAGCAAGGGGTTTGATTGACAGTGTGGTTGTGGGCCACTTGTGGCATAGACCCCGCCTTCGGTGATCTGTACACCATCCTCTGTTGTTTCAACGACAGCCTGTAAATTCTCCTATAAACATAAGTGTTCTGTTGTGGAATGGGATATAATAATGACAAACATAGTAGTATTCACTTACTTCCAAAATCAGAGCCATTGAAAACACAGTGGATGTATTGTATTTTGGAAGTTTAAGTGGCGACCTTCCTTGGTAAATAATGTTTTCAAAAAATTGCACCAATGTTAGTGTTTGTGTGTGTCTGTGTTTGTGTGTGTGTTGCACATCCATAATTGTAAAGGGGTTGGATTACAACTCTATAAATACATAAATGTATTAGGGCTGTTGGAACGAATTCCTAAATTCAAATATAATTCGAATATTTAAAAATATCAATACTATTCGAATGATGAAGTTACTATTCGAATATTGCTTTTATATATATTTAAATATATATATATATATATATATATATATATATATATATATATATGAAGAGTTCAGATGCAAAAGCCTCTGAAATGCCATTTGAAATTTTCTTCTGAAAATGACCATTTTTTCGAGCTTGTATATTTAAGTTCAGTAATTTCACTTAAATGACAATTAATAGGTAATCTTCTTTGCCATTTAAGTGAAATTACTGAACTATAATATACAAGCTCGAATAAAAATGATAATTTTAGAAGAAAATTTCAAATGGCACTTAGAGGCTTTTCCATCTAGAACTCTTCATATATATATATATATATATATATATATATATATATTTCAAATCTTTGTCTTTCTCGTGCTTACACGCATGTGAAAATGAAATGCTTTTGTTTTGTCTGATAAACAATAAAGTGTTTGAATCGAGAGAGAGAGAGAGAGAGACCTTGCGAGTCCCTTTGCTGACTCTTTGCTGACTGATCTCATGAAATGGCTCTAAATGCGTATAGATAACACTCCACTTGACTTAAAAGTGGCGTGTATGTTGACGCAAAAGTCATGATGTCATGTTGCCCTTTGGAACACCAACACCGCTGCACAAATCAGCCCAACACAGTGCTGTCAATGTCTGAGAACCAGCTTTAAAAAAAAGTTATTAGCCAGCATGCAAGAAGCCTATCTAATAAAGAGAGCTAAGTTATTATTAGAATACAGCTGGATTTTTGAGGTTAGCACACTGTATATAGCTGGTAGATAATATTGGATGCACGTTTGTTCCGCTTTTTATTGTTAATAAGAAAGCGATCTAAATGTTTATTGTTGTAATGTTATATGTCTAGTGGACAGAACTTGTAACAACAACCACAGGCTGATGGCATTGGCGATCCATAAGAATGCGTAATGTAGTAAATATTAATAATAGGATGTATCGGAGCATTTAATATTTGAATATTATTCTAATATTACATAAAATATGGAATGGAATTCAAATAGTATTATAGAGGAAGATTGCCCTAAAATGTATCAAACCATACCGAGACGTACTGGTCCATTCTCATTTGTGTTTATTCTGCCGGAGTCTCTTCGTCATCTGGGTCTGATCAGAGACTATTTATATATTCCGATTCAAACATGTACGGCTGAATGACATACAAAACAGCGGGTCTCTCACTCTCTAGCCCTTCTGCTTAGGCCGACTGCCATAGGTCTGCAAGTGACTCCCTCATCCAAAGGCAGGGCGGGAATATGCAGCTCATTTACATTTAAGGTGGTACACACCAAAACAGCTCGTTTTAAAACAGTCCCCAAAATGACATTTTCAAATGGTTATAATAAATTAACTGTGGGGTATTTTGAGCTGAAACTTCACAAATAGATTTTGGGCACATCTCAGAACCTCAATATTACATCTTGTAAAAAGGGGCATAATAGGTACCCTTTAAATGCTTGAAGTTATTTTTTCTGGCAAATATAAATGCCTGTAAGTATGACTTTCTTTACAGAAGAATTTAAATGTAGTTTTTTTTTTAAATGGATTAGTTGGACCAGATAAAGTGAAGGATAATCAGTCAGAATATTATCAGCAGTCATGTCTTTATAACAGTATATGTTGATAACATGAATTTATCATATCAGTTCATCAGGAATTTTAAAAAATGTCAGTATTTGTGCATAATTATGAAACCATATTGACAATGTGTATCACAAGATCACCTTAGATTTGATTTCTTGACATGAATACAAGCATTTCTTTAAGATGAGATTGATATGAAATGGATATGACATCATATGTCATATTACAGGAACATGATCTGTGTGATCAGTGTGTCCACACCTACATCTGAATCATATTAAGGCTACTAGTGGCTCGGAGCCAAACAATAGAGCCATTGTGTGAAGGGCTGTCAATAATACACGTGTTCCTCTTCTCTGAAGACTGGGTGTGTGTTTACAGACTGATTATGCTCAATATTTGGTCAGTATGAGTATGAGTTATAAAGGCAGTAGGGAATGTTTTACTGTGATATTTCTACACTAATCAACTCCTAGGGATGTGCGCAACAATTAGTTTGATATATGTTTAAATGGAAATTAATGGATAATCAACAGTAACAATAATCAAGCACTAGACCGTTAAAATGATTCATAATAATGATGATGACTAAAAGCTGGAATGCACTACATAACATCTGGTGCTGTTCAGTCATTTTTAACAGGAAAATGTAACTTTTTTTACAATGTTTACATCATTAGAATGGTAGCAAACTTGGTAAAGATTTTGGCTTTTGCTATGTGAAAAAATAATTGGAAATTAATGGTTTGGTACTGCGCCAAAACACAATCTTACTGAAAGCTCAATTTTTGAGTTATCAACCTCAAGAAAACAAAGCAAACTTGTTTAGATTCCTGGCTTTTATTATTGCAATTCAGATTACTGAAAAATGTATCAGTTTTGTGAACTCAAATAAAAAAGAAAGTTCTAAATACTCTTCTAAATTTAATTTGATTTAACTAATTTGTTTATTTAGGTTTGCCTTACTCAAACCAATATTTTTTAAAGCATTAGAGTTTACAGCTAGATACTTTAAATTACTTCTGTGCATATTACTTCTGTTAAAGGAGTAGTTCACTTTTGAAAAAACTTTTGCTGATAATTTACTCACCCCATGTCACCCAACATGTCCATGTCATTCTTTCTTCACTTGAAGAAATTAAGGTTTATGATGAAAACATTCCAGGATTTCTACATATAATGGACTTCAGTGGGAACCAAGCTGTTCAATGTCCAAAAGACTCTTTCAGTCCAAACTGCAAACTGTTCAAAGGGCCTTAAATCGATTCCAGACGATGAATAAGGGTCTTATCAAGCGAAACGATCGCTTATTTAAAAAAAATAGCTTAAGTTTAAGTTTTATAAGCTCAAATGCTCGCCTTGCTCTGTTCTGTGATGCTCGTTCGTGACTCTCCTGTTCAAACTCGTTCATCAAAATGAACAATTCTAATGAACTTAGTCAATTTGTTCGTTTCGTTCTTTGAATGAACCAATTGACTCGGAAAAAGATTTGTTAATTTTGATGAACGAGTTCGAACAGGAGAGTCACGAACGTGCATCGCAGTACAGAGCAAGGCGAGCATTTTAACTTATAAATTATTTTTTAAAAACACCTATTCGTCTGGAATCGTTTAAAGCCCTTTGAACAGTTTGCAGTTTGTACTGAAAGTGTCTTTGGACCTTGAACCGTTTGGTTCCCACTGAAGTCCATTATATGGCATGTTATCAAAAACCTTAATTTATTTTCACTGAAGAAGATATGGATGGATATGGGAGTAAATTATCAGCAAATGTTTTTTCAAAAGTGAACTACTCCTGATAACACACACAATAAATTACTTGTGCATATTACTTCTGTTAACACGCATGTTCAATTATTTCTGTGCATATTTCTTGCTCCGACTGTCAATTGGGCAAAACAAGTAATTTAATGTATTCCAGTCTTACAGGGATATCTCACCCAAAAACAAAAAAATCTGTCATCATTTACTACATTTAGAACGATTGGAACCAAGCGGCTAGTTTGGCACTATTGACTTCCATTGTACATAAAATAATACTATGGAAGTCAATGGTGCCAAAGTTACATCGTTCTTCAAATATCATCCTTTGTGTTCAGCAGAAGAAAGAAACTCATACAGGTTTGCAACAACTTGAGGGTGAGGAAATCAAGACACACTTTTCATTTTTGGGTGGAGTTTCCTCATCCTCATCCTAATCTTAGCTTGGATTATACCACACAAGCTGTGCTGTTTGTTTTTGTTGGGATATTTTTCCTTTGGGATGATGACCGTACACAAAACGCTTCCTGTTTATTTGAATACAATACACCACACATACTTTCTGTGTTTGTGTTTGGAGAGTTCAGCTCATAGATGATGAGTGCTTGTGTGTGAAAGAAGCGATTGTGCCGCCCATACAGGAAGTATCATTGAGGAACAACAGGAATAGCTCAGATGGGGAACTCCACAGGGGCCCCAAGAGTCCATTCCTGGTCCAAATTCTTTCCTTTCCTTTTTCTTATTCTTTCTCTCTTCCACACACAAGTGTTATTAGTAGTGTTTGCTAAGGCTGAGGAGAGTGTGCTATTACCGTCTCTAAATGATTTGACTTTCACCTGAGTGGTCACTAAAACTGAGACACTGAGTTTCTACTTGGATGGATATTATTAGATGGATATACTATACATTAGAGATGATTATTTAGCATGTGCTTTTAAGGATTAGTTCACTTTTGAGAACTTTTGCCGATAATTTACTCACCCCCATGTCATCCAAGATGTCCATGTCTTTCTTTCTTCAGTCGAAAAGAAATTAAGGTTTTGGATGAAAACATTCCTGCATTTTTCTCCATATAATGCACTTCAATGGGAACCAAACGGTTCATAATAACCGATGAATGAGGGTCTTAATAAGTAATAAACGATGAACAAGGGTCTTATATAGTGCGATGCACGTTCGTGACTCTCCTGTTCGAACTTGTTCATCAAAATGAACGAATCTTTTTCCAGAGTCAATTCATTCGCTTCGTTCATTGAATGAACCAAATGACTCGAAAAAAGATTTGTTCATTTTGATGAACAGGAGAGTCACGAACGAGCATCACAGAACAAGCAAGGTGAAATTTTGAGCTTATAAAACTTAGGGATGCTCCGAATCAGGATTTTTGCAGCCGATATCGAGTACCGATTTCTTGTCATGGTGATTCGGCCAATCAACGATACCGAATTTCGATGCTTAATATAAGACAAATAAACAAATAATGGAACAGTTTAATCCAGCTCATAAGGTTTATTTAAACACTGTCCAACACTGTGGAGGACAAAATAAACATTTAGTCTCCTAAAATGGAGAAGTCTGATGTAACTTAAACATCGTCCAAATACAAGTCTGAGCAGGACAAAAATAAATAAATAAAAAATCAAACAACATTTAAACTCCTAAAAGAACACATTGAAGTGGTTTGATACAACTCATTAGGTTTAATTAAACATTGTTTCAATGTTAAAGAGTATAAAATAAAATAAATAGAAACATTTAAACTCCAACATGGAGAAGTCTGATGTAACAAATAAGGTTTAATGAAACATTCTCCAATAATAAGTATCACCGTACGTCCCTGACGCGTTACGTCATCATAGATCAGCATAATTTAGTTTGTAAGATCGGCCAAGTTAGTGAGTACCGATTCGAGTCAAAAATTGTCATGATCGAGCCGATACTTAATCTTCGGCTCGATTCAATCGGAGCATACCCTAATAAAACTTAAACTTTGTTATTTTACTTTTTTAAATGAGCGATCGTTTCGCTTGATAAGACCCTTATTCATCGTCTGGAATCGTCTTAAAGCCCTTTGAACAGTTAGCAGTTTGTACTGAAAGTGTCTTTGGACCTTGAACCGTTTGGTTCCCATTAAAGTCCATTATATGGAGAAAAATGCTGGAATGTTTTCATCAAAAACCTTAATTTCTTTTCGACTGAAGAAAGAAAGACATGGACATCTTGGACGACATGGGGGTGAGTAAATTATCAGCAAAATTTTGAAAAGTGAACTACTCCTTTAAATACTTTTTATAGAGTTTGTGACACAAGATTTTTATGTGAACCCGCAACGGCAACAATTTAAGTTCCTTACATGCCAAACATTATTGCTCGTTCTGTAACGTGAACTGAATGTGCAGCAGGTATCTAGATGGAAGATCTAAGAGCTGATCTCTTTGTCTTTACATTTGCAATTCAATGATTGTTCCTTGTATTTGAATACTTTATCATTCAATCTCACAAATGTGGTTTGATGCTCATGCATGTTATCTGTTTTCTCTTATTCTCTGTTAGCCCAAAATAGTTTTAATAAAAAATGCTAAATGTTTTCTGTACTGGTTAGGGCTAGGGGATATAAATATCATTAGTTTGGTATTAAAAAAATAATAATGTGAAAGTCCTGATGTGTTTCAGATGGTGAGTGAGAAGGTGGGAGGTGCAGAGGGAACCAAACTGGATGAGGACTTCAAAGACCTTGAGAAGGTAACACAGTTTTAACATTCACATAGTGATAGCAATGTTCAAGTTCTCTTAAATATGATCAATACTTCCTTTTTCCTACTTATTGAAAGTTTTTGTAATAAATTTGACAATAAAATTGGCCAGAAACATCCTCTACACAAATAATCAGGTGTAGTTCGCTGGCACACAAAAACTCATGTACTGTATAAAACTTTCTGTAGATTTCATCCTGAAAGTGGAAACGCTAGATTTTATATGTACGCACAAACGTTTTCAGATTTATAGGTGTACATGTATCTCCACTCCATATCTTTGAAATAACCATACATGAAGCTTACAATGCCTAGATTTACTATGCATAATGTCATCTGCATATCATTTCCATATGTAAATTCCCATCCGTGTGATACCATTGTTAACAGTACAAGATAAATATGAGATATGGACTTGAAATGCCTTTTGTGTATTAGAGACTTAATATCAGAGTCAAGTCCAACCAGACAAATGCACCTAGACATTTAAATATTTAGGGGATGAATTACTAAACAGGTGAATTGGCATGAGAGGTCAATTTAAAAAAAGCGATGATGCGAGTGGAAAGTAAAAGCAGCGCAAATTAGCATCTGGCAAATTAGCAGACATGGTTTTTGCGGCGGAAAATAAGGCGCAAATACCAGTAATTTGATTTGTGCAAACCTTAGTAAATCATGATTCATTTAAAGGAGCTGTATGCAAGATTGTGGCCAAAACTGGTACTGCAATCACTTTCAAATTAGGGTGTATCCCCCTTCCCCCATGACTCGAGGTTGCCAGATATGCTGCAGAATCCAGCAGGAACGTAGGTTGCTACAAGAAGCTTCCAATTGCAAGTGACGAGTCTTACACAGTGAGGTTTTTTTTCAGTTAATTATTTATTTCGGACTTTATAACAAAGTATTTCGGATTCATATCAAGTGTTTTGGGGATTCGCAATGTTAGAATTTTTTTATCCGATTTCGAACACGTTTGTATCTGCAGCTGTGGTAACTAGAGAAAAGCTGGCAACCCGAATGCCACAACACTACTAAACCCGATGATTGATTAGATCGATGGAAGGTGACAACATCAGACAAAATGAACAAAAACAAAAAACAGTGAAACATGAAACAAATCCATTCAGATTCAGTTTGTTTGGTTTTTTTATGAATTAATTAGTTACTCATAATTTTTTTTAGATAATTAACTCGTTAATTCAGAAAAACAGAGTAGATTTTGTTTCCTCAAATGAATGCAATACGCATTTTCCGGAAAATTATTATTTTTTTTGCACAACAATAACAAAAATTATTGTTATTTTTGCATAATATTTTTCTATCTGTATCTGACACATTTGTTTCTGCAGCTGTGGTAACTAGAGAAGAGCTGTGCAACCCAAATGGCCCAACACAACTGAGTCCATGATTGTAGTGGTGATAGAGGTGGCACATCAGACAAAACGAACAAAAACAAAAAAACAGCGAAACATGAAACAAATCCATTCAGATTCAGTTTGTTTTTGTTTTTCAGAATTTTTTTTGAAAACCTTTTTTTTTTCATTCTGTTTTTATGAATTAATGAGTTACTCATAATTTTTTAGATAATTAACTTGTTAATTCAGAAAAACAGAGTAGATTTTGTTTCCTCAAATGAATGCAATACGCATTTTCCAGAAAATTTCGTATCTTTCTGGTTATTTTTTGCATAATATTTTTCTATCTGTATCCGACACATTTGTATCTGCAGCTGTGGTAACTAGAGAAAAGCTGGCAACCCGAATGCCGCAACACTACTGACTCTGTGATTGGTAGATCGGTGGACGGTGACACATCAAAACACAACATGACAACATCAACATCAGTTGAGGGCTGCGACTTCACTTTTTAAATGACAATATCCTGGTTCGGACTACTCTTGTCAGTGATATAAATATTTGAAATGAACACAATTTCTTAATGTCTAGTGACATTAATTGAAATAAATTTCTTGCATACAGCTCCTTTAAATATCTCCTCCTATAAATGTTACTGTCTGAAAGGGAAACTCATGCAAATGCAATGAAGTCAGCCGCAAAATAACCCCGTCCCACGCCTTTTCAGTGCTCATTTGTCACTGTGTCTTTAGTAAATCCTGACTGTAATTCAATGCCTTTTTGTGTACACAACATTTACATTTACCCTGAACACTTTTTTTTATATGAACTATATCTACTCATATCTATGATAAACACAGAAGTTTTATATATTGTGATGGTGGCTTTCAAATTATATAATGTTAAATTCCCATTATTATTGCCCATTTGACCCTCAGAAATCACATGTTTTGTTGTTAAATGTGGACAAATACTGGCTTTAATAGTACTTGGTCTTAGACTGAAAAGAAAAAAGTGGTTAATACCATTTCCGCACACAGGAATTGCGTTATTAATGAGTAACCAAAATATCCCTTTCACCTAGAGAAACGGCCCCATCTCAAAATGACACATTTACAGCTCATGACTCAAAGCTCATTTATAGCTCATTCCTTTTTCAGAGGAATTCCTGTTAGAGCTTACAAAAAAAAAACGCAAGCATCACATTTCTCCTTTGAAACACATAATTTGCATGATTTTCTGTGGTTAGCCACAACAGACCACAAATGCAGTCTGTCCAGCTCACATTGTAAAGAACAGGGACTATTCCTTTACCTCAGTATCAGTCAGCTTTCTGAATGTGTCAGTAGGTGTGACCGCTGATGATTGTTTCAAGTCCGTCTCGCTTTGTTTGTAAGTGCTGTCGATGTGTGGTCTCTGTTGACAGTGTGACGTTAAGACACACACCTGTACTCTGACATTTGTGCTTTACAGAAGGCTGACATCACCAGTAAAGCCATATCAGAAGTGCTCTGCAAAACTGCTGAATACCTGCAGCCCAACCCAGGTGAAACATCTACAAACTATTCCCCAAAGTCAAATACAATAAACAGTTTGGTGTAGTTCACTTTAAAAAAAAAAAAAGTTTGCTGATAATTTACTCACCCCATGTCATCCAAGATGTCCATGTCTTCTTCTTCAGTCGAAAGGAAATTAGGGTTGTTGATGAAAACATTCCAGGATTTTCTCCATATAATGGACTTCATTGGGAACCAAACGGTTAAAGGTCCAAATGAGTGTTTCAGTGCAGCTTCAAAGGGCTTTAAACGACACCAGACGATGAATAAGGGTCTTATCTAGCGAAACGATTGCTCATTTAAAAAAATAAAATAAAAAAGTTTACCTTTTATAAGCACAAATGCTCACCTTGCTCTGTTCCGTTTGGTTCCCAATGAAGTCCATTATATGGAGAAAAATGCTGGAATGTTTTCATCAAAAACCTTCATTTCTTTTCGACTGAAGAAAGGATGACATGGGGTGAGTAATTATCAGCAAAAGTTTTTTCAACTCCTTTAAATCTCATGTAAATGTAGGACTATTTAGATTTGTTATGGAAAGACAAAGTTAGGTTTTTTTTTCAGTGTATGTTTCTTTGTATTCCTCTGTCAGCATCGAGAGCGAGACTGACCATGGTGAACACCGTGTCTAAGATGCGTGGGCAGGTGAAGAGCCCAGGTTATCCACAGGCAGAGGGCCTTCTGGGAGAGTGTATGCTCAAATACGGCCGAGACTTGGGAGAGGACAACAACTTTGGTAAGAGTAATGTTCTTTCTCATAAGCATTACTAGGGTGGGCGATATGACCAAAATTGTGTTTCATGATATGACTAATTTTATTTCACGGTAACGATATATTTCACGATATAGTTATTTATATAGTTATCCTCAAAAAAAAAAAAAAAAAAAATCGACAAAAAGGGCTTTGTATAATAAATAAACCCAAATACTTTAGAAATGAAAAGTACGTCACCTTGTTAAAAATTTGGTAAATTATTTATTTGCTAAACTATTTTTATAGCAAAATATAGTAAACAAAAAAGACTCATCAACTTTTAGATGAACTTCCCACAACAGATTGATATTGAATACAACTCATAGGTGCTTTTCAGCTAATTTTTCAATCTTCTATGCAATTCAAAAATAAATTTTCAATCTCATGCATTGCTTTACTTCATCAATCAGTTTATAATTATAATATATATAATATAATTATGATATATTTTTCCACATGTGCTTATTATACTGCGTTTTAAGGGGCTTGTTTTGCTCTTTTGTTATATCTGGCAACCCGTCACCCTGAGCTTTAATCAAGAGGAGTTCAGAAGTGTCAAGTTCATCAAGTTCAGAAGTGACTAGAAGGAGAGCAGCAATATGAAAACCAAACCGCAGCTACTGTTAGTGTTGACTAAGTAGTTTAAATTATACACACATTATAACAGTGTGTCGTTACTTAGACCATCGACAGCGCTCCCTCTCAGTGCATGTGTGCGCGCGTCTTTTGCATCAACAAAATGCGATCGATTAAGTTGTAATCACGGATCGAATCAAAGGAAGATTTTAACAACTGGTTCGAGTCGGCAATTGTTTGGAGTTAAATATATAACTCGTGCTGCATATTTAGTAATTTTGCCTCAGAAACAGGAACAAGCAGGATGTTCATTCATGCTGAATGCGATTTTCATGTTTAAAAAGTAACTATACATAAGAGAAGGAAAGATGCGGATAACTATACATTATTTAAGGTTATTTCTATTCGTAATGATATTGATATAGCCTATGAAATGTTGTTATCAAGTAACGTCATGCTTTCCCCGTTGCGAACGTGCACTCCTCTGTACTGCCTGGGTGCTGCTCTGCTCTAGTTGACGGCTGCCTTTCCCCCGAACATATCACGTTAACAACAAACCTTTAGAAAACGGATTCCTTTGTGGATCCTCTTGATCTGCTTTCTCCATGTTTCTTTGACAAATCTCAGCATCAGTCTCACGCACGCTGCACGGGAGTTAACCACGCCCACTTATTTACATTTCGCGGTATACACGGAATAAAAAAATCTGTTTCGGCTGATGTTTTCTACCGCGGTAACGATATATGATCGTCATATCGCCCAGCCCTAAGCATTACAAAAAAACTGTAATGGGAAACTGTATAGCATTATTTCATTTGGATTATTTGCCCCAGGTATGAATTAGTATTTTTACAGTAACATGTTTTACAGTAACAAAAACAAAAAAAATAGCGAAACATGAAACAAAAATCTGTTCAGATATCAGTTTTTCTGAATTAATGAACTAATTATCTCAGAATTATGAGAGAAAAAAAAATTAAACTTTTTTTTTTTCAAGATTCTGTTTTTATGAATGAATGAGTTACTCTTATATTTTTTTAGATTACTTTTAACAGAGTAGATTTTGTTTCCTCAAGTGAATGCAATACGCATTTCCTGGAAAGATTATGTATCTTTCTATTTTTTTTGCATAATAATTTTGTTCATGTTCTACACCCGATCTGTAGGTGGTGCTTTAGTGGAGATGGGAGAGGCCATGAAGAGACTGGCAGAAGTGAAAGACTCTCTAGACATTGACGTCAAACAGAACTTCATCGACCCTTTCCAAACTATAGTCGACAAGGACCTTAAAGACATACAGGTGGAAAACTGCAATCAATTTCTTTCTGAAATCAAAGAGTTTATTGATTAAATCTATAATTCATAAGTCATTGATGGCTGAAATATTGAGCACTTGTGTAGGATTGTAATTAAGAAAATGCATATTATTATGAAAACTAACTGACAATTTTATAAAAAAGACAAGCTCACAATAATAATAATAATTTCATACTATTTATTCACAGAAATCTTTTATAGAATTTTGAAATAAGAAAAGAAAATAATTAGTGCTGTCAAATCATTAATCGTGATAATGGCATCCGAAAATAAAAGTTTTTGTTTACATAATATAAGTGGGTGCACTGTGTATAATTATTTTGTATATATAAATACACATACATGCTTGTATATATTTAAGAAATATTTTCATGTGTATATACTGCATATAGGTTTTTAATTTATATTATATATAAATAATTTTCTTAAATATACATGAATGTTTGTGTATTTTTATATATATATATATATATATATATACACACAAAATAATTATAGACAGTGCACCCACATATATTATGTAAACAAAAACTTTTATTTTGGATGTGATAAATCGTGATTAATCCTTTGACAGCCCTAAAAATAATATGATTTAAAGGGCACCCTTTTTATCATTTATATTTTTTTCCTTATAGTTAGGATGAGGTTTCTGCACTGCAAAAAGCCTTACTTTATTTTTCATGGTCATTTTCCAACCTTGTTGACCCATTGTTTTTTACTGTACACTTAGGACATGTAAGTGACCTCTCTTATGATTGGCTAACCTCTACATATTTTTGTCTCACTAGTATTTTTCAGAAATGATTAGTGTAGTTCTTAAAACCTGTAGGTCTAATAATAATAATATGCTCTGGTTTTCCTTCAGCATCACCTGAAGAAACTGGAGGGCCGTCGACTGGATTATGACTACAAGAAGAAGCGTCAGGGAAGATTCCGGATGAGGAGCTCAGGATGGCGGTGGAGAAGTTCGAAGAGTCCAAAGATGTTGCTGAAACCAGCATGCAGAACCTTCTGGATACTGACGTAAGCTCACTTCAGCCTATTAGTCTCTGAACTCTTCGTTTTAAGGTGACCAATGGTATTGATATATGGCCCTTGCACTGTGGGTACGATTTTGACACTTAGTATATGGTTTATTTTTAGCTGTCTTTAAAGGTGCTGTATGTAATGTTCCCTGTACCAAAGCATAAAAACCATAATATGTTCAAATACTTGTTTCTCTAAAAAACAATGCTACAGCCAACCCAGTAATTCTACTTTGACAAATCGACATATGTGCATATCGTGTCTGTTTTTGTTTTGAACTGTTTGACCCTGCCTACTGGCAATTTACCCAATAGTATTTCAACATCATGGGTTGCCAGTTATTGGAAAACTCACCAGATTGCCACTATGCAAGGCAATACAAACATTGCAAACATATACAGTAGCTAATGAACTTGTGAAATGAATTGTAGCTAATGAATTGTGTACGGCTTGTTGCTTTCCATATTCAGTTGCTCTCGTTCCTGTGTCCTCAATCTGGCAACCCGGTAACTCTCTCATATATTTTTAACAGTAGCCATTTCAACTGCTAGCTGTCAATATTACATTTGCAACTTTAATGGTTATCAGTCACAAAATACACAAATTAATTTTGTAAAAAGTGACTGCCAAATTATCAGTGTCATTATTGAGGTACTAATGTGTTTGGCAAAATGGAATTTGTAACGTTCTCTTTCCATTTCGAAAAACCTTACAAACTCATATCGTTTGAAAATGGATACTTAGCTATGATTTAAAATGGCAAAACATAAAAAAATTAAATGAAAGATATAATATGAAAAAAGGAAACGGGATGATTGCGCAACATTTATGTGAGATACTGTTGCCAACAAACCAGAAATCTTGCATTAAATAAACTAAATAAAAATAAATACAGTGGAGTGCGATCACTTTTAAGGTCATTGCACATCCGAGTCTAGAAATCCGCATCCGAAATTTTTGAATCCATTTGGATGTAAAAAAATTTTACGAATCCATTTGGTAATTTTTGCGCTTTTTCCCGCAAATGTTTAGTAAATACGCATCGGACTCGAGTGTGCAAGGTTTCTATACGTGACGAATTTTTAGGCTGACGAACACGAAAAAACGTATCCGAAAATTTTCGTAACATGGTGTGCAATGGCCTTTAAACTAACTAACAAAAAAAGTGCTACCAACATAAGTTTTAAAGTAATGGCACATCTCTTCTAATAAGCCTCACGATTTGAGCAAATCATTAATATCCGTAGCACAAACAGTGCAGGACGGGTTTCATGCTGAAATTGAATTTCGCCAATCCCAAGTGATGCTTGCCTGAGAAAAACACTACTAAAAATCAAAAGATCCCTGATTGGATGGTTTCTATAGTCCAGGGCCGTCCAGAGTCATATAATTGTAATGTTGCTAAAGTGATCCACATCAGTGACTGCTGGATATTTTCCAGACAGTCTGCTGAGCCAACACATTTATCAGTCTGTTTTTATCTGACACTGGACTGCAGCCCAGAGAAAACTTCAGGGATATTTCTGATTCTTTGCCAGATCGATCTTAAGCACGGGTCTGTAATTAAACAAAGTTATTGATGTTACAACAAAAAGTTTCTCAGTGTGTCATCCAAATACTATGGTACATGAATATGTAGTACTCATGCAGTCCAATGATATTTGATATTTTAATATGATATTTTTTCTTTTAAAGGCATAGTTCACTTTGAAATGAATTTTTGGTATGTTTTAGTTTACCTCAAGAGCATCCAGATAGGTGTCTTTGTTTCCACAGTAGATTCAGTTTTGATATTTTTAGGTCAAACCGTTCTTGTCTGTCATATAATGGAGGTCTTTGGTCACCACCTCAAAGAGCATGCACAGAGAAGTCCAAATTAAACATGATTTAATGACTCGGTAAATGTAAGTACACATTGATGGCCTACAAGACACACTGAAACGAGTGGTTTGTGTGAGAAAACAAACAGTATTTATATAGTTTTTACCTCTTGTAACCACTGACGAAGGATGTGTAGGTACTTTTAAAAAACACAAAATTTGTGTTTTATAAAAGTATCCGATTAGGTTGTCGCTTCGCGAATCTGGATTATTTGTCATTTGCGATTGCATGTATCGACGGTTGCTTTATAAATGCGTCGACTGCCAGATAAAGCCGATTCAAGAAAACGAACAGATAACGTCAAAGACTGCATACGTTTTATGCCCTGGTAAAAATGGCTTCAGCTGTCTGGCAATTGCTACAAGGTGTGAAATAATCTGGGCCACCCCCTAGAGGGGTAATATCCTTCTCACCTTTTTCACCCCTGACCCTTTTTCATGTCTGATAAATACACAGGTGTAAATTCATGATACATTGTCTTCTCTTAATTGTAATACTTAATGTATATTGTTGTTAAATATAGTTTGATAATAATGCTACATGATAAATAGAAGGCTTCAAATAGTACTCTATAATCGGTGATTGGTATCGGGTGATACAGCTTTCCAGTAATCGGTGATCGGCCCAAAAATCCTGATCGTAGCACCCCTAGTTTTATAATAGCTTACAGATTTCACCTTTTTTCCCAAAGCAATAACATCTTTTAATGCATTGTACTTC
This sequence comes from Hybognathus amarus, assembly GCA_030378365.1. Lineage (NCBI taxonomy): Eukaryota > Metazoa > Chordata > Actinopteri > Cypriniformes > Leuciscidae > Hybognathus > Hybognathus amarus. Next base: position 144,033 of record JAQIUQ010007055.1, on the reverse strand, counting down.
TGTGTCTGTGTGTTTTTAGGTGGAGCAGGTGAGTCAGCTCGCAGCTCTGGTCGAATCTCAGCTGCAGTTTCACAAACAGTCTGTGGAGGTCCTGGAGGAGCTGGCAGCGAGGATGAGAGAAAGGTTAGAGATGAACATGCATCATTCCAAGAGTATCTGTCTTTTCATCACATAAATTAAAATTCCTTCCAAACCCATTTGAGATTATTACTTCTTTGGAACACATTCAGGAGAAATTTTGAGTTTACGTATTTGGCCACTTTTTCCTTTGCAGTTGCAATGAATGGGGATAAACTTTCAAGCTTCAAATAGGGCACAAAAGCACAAAGATTTACAAAGAAAATATACAAACACCCCTTCCTTGCATCATTGGCCATCCCAAATGGAACCCGAAACACTTGCGATCCTTCTCATGAGTCCACGTAGTCTTACATACTGTCAAGTGTTTTTCTCATTTAGTTGTGCTTAACCCTCACTTGATAGGGAGGTACCAATCTGAACATTAAACTGTGTCACTTCAATAACCAGGCCTCAATTTGGATATTTGTCCTTTTCTTTTATTTGTTTTCACTTCTTGAAGCCCAGACATTACAGGTGAAAAACCTTCAAAACCAGAAGATAATTAATAATTTTTTAGCTCTGTGTGTCTGTTTTTACCAAACATGCAAATTAGTAAATTGTTGGTGTTAACAATTTACTAATTTGCATGTTTGGTAAAAACAGACACACAGAACTCAAAAAATTATTAATTATCAAACTTGGCACTAGACACATATATAAATGCAAATACACAGATTTCTTCATGAACTATTTGAGTTTAAATTCATCAAAACATTAAATTACTATTTAAACTACAGGAGGCACAATGAGTATTTAAAATATTCAAACAGTGAATTTAACACATTTTTTACCCATATAAAATATTTTCAGTACATATTCATTCCCATTTAAAATTGTACAAACTACTATTTTAACATTTAAATATTTTTGATTTCCATTTTAGGCAAATATTATATAGAAATAGGACCATGCATGATTGTAAACCATGTCTTTACAAGCCAACAATATCCCGTACATCAGAGTACATATCAGAATTAAATCACTAAATTAGGATAAATCAAATAGGAAATGTGCGCATCTTTCCTGCTTGATTGCCCACAGGTGAGGGATAATTTGTTCCGCCTGATCGCTGACGAAAGGGGCGTTCGCCGCGACCCATACTCCACCTTTAAAGGGATACTCCTCCTTTTGGGGGAAATAGGCTCATTTTACAACTCCCCCAGAGTTAAACAGTTGGGTTTTACCGGTTTCGAAGCCGGTAACCAGACAGTTTCTGGTCCCATTTGACTTCCATAGTAGGAAAAAATAAATACTATGGACGTCAATGGGAACAGAAGCTGCCTGGTTACTGATATTCTTCTAAATAACTCTGGGGGAGTTGTAAAAAAAAAAAGAAAAAAGAAAGTGGAGTATCCCTTTAAGAAGTCCATATGACCTCTGAAATATGTTCAGAGTGTTCTGAATATTGAATTCATTTTCTGGGGAACTATTTTCAGCCCTGATGCATGATTTACCCGGTTGCAACCTGTGTGTGTTTGTGTGCATGGATTTATGTTCATGTTTGCGTGTGTGTAGAGTAAACAAGGCCCAGTCTCAGCCGCGCCAGAAACGGATGCCCGTGTCCAGACCCAGTTCTCATTATTCAGAGTCAGAAGACTCTAACGGAGGCTGGAACCCGCCAGCTGCGTCGTCCTCACACCCATCCGCAGGTGAGCTTGTCCTGTTCATTTACATAAGACTTCGTAAAGGCATGATTCAGCACACTGCCATTTACAGCCTTTACTGTAAATGTAACATTTTTTTGGTGGATTAGATTTGATTTAAATTCTGGGAGTCACAGTGTATGAATGATAATGGTTGAAATGAAACACAGAAAGCTATTATGTGCACAAAAGACAGACCTACCTTCAGGAAAGGTTAATAATGCAATTTCCTATATTAAAGAGGTGGTTTACTGCTTTTCTTTGCGTGATTATGTTTATGGGGTGCAATATAACATGTGTTTTTTTCTTTTAAAAGTCTTATTTTTCATAAATTTCACCTTTATTGTAAGCCGCGTTCTCCTCTGTCATTTGAATGACCGGATTACATCCTGAGTCTATGAAATCACTCCCTCAGAAACAGGCAGTGGGCTCTGATTGATTAGTTTGGGCTGGTGTGATTTGGCTAAACTGTCACATACACAAATTATTCCGGAAAATTCACGCCCATTACCTTCCGGGAGAAGTTGTATGCCAGATCCTGTTAAAATTCTTGCCAGCATTTTGAAACGTTAAAACGATTGAGCTGATTTGTTGAAAAAAAGTCAAAAGAGAGTACAATAATCTAAAAGTGAGTAAATAAAATTATGAGAACCGCCTCAAATTGCGGGAGTAAAAATTGCCCTCAATTTTTCTATTATGGTAAAAACAATTTCGGACCAAAAGTCTAGAATGGCAGTCCAAAGACATTGAACATTGAACCAGACGCAGAGTCTGCAGTCGACTGGACGAGAGGAGCTGGAATTTAGGATGTTGAAGGATACATAGGATTTTGATGCTGGGGCGACATTCAGGTTCCAGTCTTTTTCTTTTAGTAATTTTGTCATGTGCTTTTGTCATTTTTGTTTTAATATTTCTCTTTTAGATTAAATTTATTTGTATTTCAGTTTTAGTAATTTTAGTGCTTCAACTTAAATAATGAAAATGCTGATTTGGCAACTAACTGAAATACTGTTTCATATTTTTTATTATCATTTTTATTTATATTTTATTTATTTGTTATTTTTTATTTTATTTGTTTATTTTTATTTGTTTATTTATTATTTTATTAATTTGTTTTTATTTATTTATATTTTATTATTAATTTATATATATATATATATATATATATATATATATATATATATATATATATATATATATTTTTTTTTATATATATATTTTTTATATATATATTTTAATTGTTATGGGCTTTTGTCATTTTTGTTTTTAATATTCATTTTTATTTAGTTTTATGTATAGTAATTGTAGTACTTAATCTTATTTATTTCAGGTAGTTGCCAAGGCAACATTTATAATTTTAGTTTTTTCATCATATATGTCTTTATTTAATTCAGCTATATTTCACGTAACTAAGACGATTTTTGTTTGGATTTTGTGACTGGTGTTGCATTGTGAGATACATTATTCCTCTCAGTGCTACTGTATTATGCAGAACATTTTAGTCAAATGTCACAAGGTGTAGAAGGTCATCTAGGTGTTCTCTGCATAAAGAAATTTCAAAATAAAGAAATTTGTTGTTGTGGATAATATTTGAGTATTTGATGCCTGTGCGTGTGTGTGCCCATGCATAGACTGACTATTGTTTTTCTTTCACCTCAGCGGCCCCCTCCTTTAACAGAACATCTTCACGGCAAAAGCGTAATCTGTGAGTCACTGCAAGCACACACTTGACATGGTGAAGGGCTTCTGTTCCATGCCAGACTTTCCCCAGCCTCAATTCCTATTGAAAGCGGAGCGGTGTGAATCACCCTCCTGTGAAATTACACTCCCACATATTACAAACCCGTGATACTAGCACACACAGTTCACTCATGTAAATGAGATGCTGTTTGTTCTAGCACATTTATTTTCCTTCCTATGTTGAATCATCTCAGCGGGAGCTTGGATAAATTATGAATTAAAACCAGTTGTTGAACATCTCACACACACACACAAACAAGCTGTTGTTAAACATAGTGATCTGGCCTGTTGTATTGTGCGGCTGGGTTTGGATTGAGTTGAGAACTACTCTTGATCCTTTAGTGGCCTGCATGTTTGGAGGTGGCAGAACTGTCCTTTTTCAATAATATCTATCTATTCATTTAACTTTCTTGAGGCACACCTTTGCTATGAATGTTGTAGTAGAGCATGTTCTTAAAATGCTAAAAATGTTTGTGCATGCCAGTTTCATCAGAAAACAATTTAGTACATTTAGCTCTTTCCACAAGTTTTGTACAAGTTGCTGTCTTTTTATTTCATTTTATTCTTATAAAGGCTCCAATCCAGGTTCTTTTGGAGAGATAAACTGTTTTTCTAACATAAAATTAACAGTTTGGAAAGAAGCCAGTTTAAAGCGCATCAACTCTCCATTTTTTACACTAATTTTAGTGTTGACTGCATTCAGTCAAGCTTTCAACTCTGATGCCTACGATTAATGCAAGAGAAAATAATTCTGTAATTTATGGAGAAATATAGGTTTATTAATAACTACAAACCAAGAACTTTCAACCTTTATGCCATACTATTTTTATTATTATTTTGTATTGTTTATATATATATATATATATATATATATATATATATATATATATATATATATATATATATATATATACACTCACCGACCACTATAGGTATACCTGTCCAACTGCTCATTAATACTAATTTCTAAGCAGCCAATCATATGCGGCAACTCAGTGCATATAGGTATATATATATAGTATAGTAATATCATGCAGTTCAAAACAAGCATGGTATCAGGAAGAAAGGTGATTCATACTTACGTGGCATATTATAGTGCCAGAAGGGCTGGTCTGAGTATTCAGAAACTGCTAATCTACTGGGATTTCCAGCACAACCATCTCTAGGGTATATATAAAACAATACAAAATATATATATACACACACACACACACACACACACACACACACACACACACACACACACATATATATATATATAAGGCAATACAAAATATTATACACACACATATATATATATATATATACATATATATATATATATATATATATATATATATATAAAACAATGCAAAATATATATATATATATATATATATATGCATGCATGCATGCATACATACACATTGGATGGATGGATGGATGGATGGATGGATGGATAGATAGATAGATAGATAGATAATGTATAAAATGTACTAATTTTTATTTATTTTTTAATATTTTTGTATTAATTATATTTTATTACAATATATTATTATTATTCAACCTTTTTATTATTTTTATCATTTTATTACAATATATAATTATTTTACAATATATAATTATTTTTACAATATATTATTATTTATTATTTTAACCTAGAATTGTATTATTATAGTATTCTATTGTTAAGGTTACATGATGACACATGACTATTTAAACAAATAATGAATTAACTTAATTTATTGTTTATTTATTTTTTTGGTCATTTTGTTTTTATTACTATATTATTATTTAATATTTCAATTCATGTAGAATTGAAATTACTTTTTTATTACTAGAATTTACACAATGACCCAAATCTGTTTTATAAACTATAGTTACATGGTTGCACAACTTCATAAAATGTAGTTTTACTAATAAATAGAATACATTTATTAATTTTTTTGTGCCATATTCTCTCAAAAAATATCAGTTAAAGAACTGAATTTATTGTTCCTCATCTGTTCTTACAATAATCAGTCCACTAATAATTAATAAATAATTGATTTATTTTTTCTGTCATTTTTTTATGTTTCTGTTCACTTTTCCTCTCTCTTTCTCTCTGTGTGCATCTTCATCCTCTCTATTCTCAAACACTCTTTGGTCTCCATCAGCGACAGATCAGCCGTGCTGCAAGGCTTTGTACGACTTTGAACCTGAGAACCCTGGAGAGCTTGGCTTCAACGAGGGCGACGTCATCACGCTGACCAATCAGATCGACGAGAACTGGTACGAGGGAAGCCTGCGCGGACAGGTGGGACTGTTCCCCTGCAACTACGTGGAGGTGGTGGTGCCCCTGCGGCACTGATCACACACACACAGCACGGGACAGTGCAATGTCAGGTACAGACAGACAGGGAAAAAGGGGAGATTTGTGACTTGTATTTCACTGTGTGCACTTTGACCTCCTGAAAGAGATACGGTATGTGTCTGGGTATTTTTTACTTAAGGTTGAGGTCCAGCTTTGAATAATTCTTAATTTCCCTAAAGTACAATAAACATCATTGAGAAGTATGTTAAAGATAAATCCGTTTGGGGAGTGTTCATTCCAGAGTCAAGGGATATTATTTTAATATCAGTTTCCTATAATGATGTTACTTGCTTACAAATGCACTCAGCTGCATCTTTACTCTATAAGTGTATTTTGTTGGTAATCACTGACCTCTAGTGGCCATCTATGAACTGTCGGCTCTTTCTGACTGGCGAAAAGCTCAGCTGTAAGGATAGAAATGATTTAATACTTCTTAATGCAATTGTTATGGTCATGGTAATTCGTTTGATTCACATGAAAGATTGATTTAGTTGTATTGGGTTTATCTTAAAGGGATAGTTCACCCAAAAAATGAAAATCTGTAATTTACTCACCCTCAAGTTGTTAAAACTGTGAATTTCTTAACATGAAACGAGATGCTATGGTACTAAATACTATGGAATCAATGGGGCCCATTAACTGATTTCCGACATTCTTCAAAATATCTTCTTTTGAACTCAAAATACTCAAACTCATTCAGGTTTGAAACAACTTGAGGATGAGTTCAACATTTTTGGGTGAACTATCCCTTTAAATGCTTTGTTCATTTGAGCTGTGCATTAATAATTTTATCAGCATTGAGTTTAATGTGATGTTCATGCTAAACAAAAAAGAGGTCATTAGTAAATAAAGAAAAACCTAACTATCTTTGCAGGAGCATTAACAGAGATTGGTTCAGCTAAATATAGAAATTAAAAGAGTAGTTCACTTTTAAAAACAACTTTTGCTGATAATTTACTCACCCCATGTCATCCAAGATGTCCATGTCTTTCTTTCTTCAGTCGAAAAGAAATTAAGGTTTTTGATGAAAACATTCCAGGATTTTTCTTCATATAATGGACTTCAATGGGAACCAACGGTTCAAGGTCCAAATGAGAGTTTAAGTGCAAACTGTTCAAAGGGCTTTAAACAATTTCAGACGATGAATAAGGGTCTTATCAAGCGAAACGATCACTCATTTAAAAAAAAAAAAAAAAAAAAAGTTTAAGTTTTATAAGCTCACTGAACTGCACTGAAACTCTCATTTGGACCTTAAACCGTTTGGTCCCCAATGAAGTCCATTATATGGAGAAAATCCTGGAATGTTGTCATCAAAAACCTTAATTTCTTTTCGAACCGAAGAAAGAAAGACATGGACATCATGGATGACATGGGGGTGAGTAAATTATCAGCAATTTTTTTTTTAAAGTGAACTACTCCTTTAAGTTTCACCCTCATGTTGCTCCAAACACATTCAGTTTCATTACACTGAAAAGTCATACGGTTTTGGAAGGACATGAGGGTGAGTTAATAATTATAGAAAACTATTCCTATAAATCCTCACTTCCTGCTTCCAAATTCTATTTATAAATGAGTATGTAAATGAGATAAATCCATCTCATGTTTGTGAACCAGAAGTACCCGTTTGTGCTTATGTAGACATTAGACAACAATTGGTTTGGCTTTTCTTTTCTACTTTTTTACACATGATTCCACCTTCTGATCTTTTCTATGGAAAAAGGAACCTTTACAAATCCTCTTCCGCACCGTACTGGTATTTTCGAGAACCATTTTATTGTGGGAGACACAACTAATACATGATTTTAAGCCCAGATTGTTTGTCTTCTGGGTTTATGATTATATTACCCTTTCTCGATGAGGGAATTGAGAAGTTCCCTACTAATGGTTCAGTTTCTGTCTCATAGGGAAAGGTGTGTTTGCTTTAGGCCTACCGTACAGCTAAACTCATAGGGACATTGTATATTCAACATTATTCAACATGTGCATAGCTAATTTCTCGGTATAAACATTCTTGCACAAAGTGCAGTTAAGAATGGATTTATGAACCGTGTTAATGTCGCCGTCGATAAACTGGACCAAGCAAATGTTTACATGATCTATCTTTTGTATTTAAAGCCATTGTGGATTTTGTGTTAGTCTTTTCAATAATGATATTATTAAACCCTTTGTAGAATACTTTATGATTTTGAAGAGTATACTCTATAATCACTGCAAATGTTGAATTGTAGTTAAACGCTACAGAGCCCTTAAAGGGATAGTTCACTCTGAAATAATTTTTTGAGTATGTTTTATCTTACCTCAAGGGCATCCAAGATGTTTCCACAGTATTTTCAATTTTGATATTTTTAGGTCAAACCGTTCTTGTCTGTCAGTCATATAATGCAGGTCTATGGTCACCACCTCAGAGCATTCACAGAGAAGTCCAAATTAAACATGATTTAATGACTCGTAAATGTAAGTACACATTGATGGCCTAAGACACGAAACGGAGCGGTTTTTGTGAGAAAACCGACACAGTATTTATATCGTTTATTGATTTTTATATCATAGTTATATCGTTTGCGACAAGCAGAAGCGCCCACGCTCTCAGATCACTTGGACGTGGCTGTGGTTACAAGAGGTAGAAACGATGTAAATACTGTTCGTTTTCTCACACAAACCGCTCGTTTCGGTGTCTTAGGCCATCAATGTGTACTTACATTTACGAGTCATTAAATCATGTTTAATTTGGACTTCTCTTGTGCATGCTCTTTGAGGTGGTGACCATAGACCTCCATTATATGACTGACAAGAACGGTTTGACCTAAAAATGTCAAAATTGAAACAAAGACACATATATCTTGGATGCCCTTGAGGTAAGCAAAAACATACCAAAAATGTATTTCAAAGTGAACTATCCCTTTAAAGGGACGATAGTGGTGGGAAAAAATAGATTTCAAAGCTTTTGTGTTGCCTCGCAAAACTAGAAGCGCAAAAGCATTGACGTATGATCTTTCCTCCAATCTCGTATCGGTTTCCATCAACATGTCCTTTCAGGGCCTCCGTAGAACATGCAATTAAATACCGCCACTTTTTTAAAGGACATGACGATGATGCTCAATAGAGTTTTAGATTGTATCTTGTTTAGATTGAACAACATGCCAAATATAGAAACTGGACCAGATTTAGATCATCATATTCTTAATGATCATATTTCTGATTTCTTTATAACCCTAAACGGTTAGTGAGTCATGACGAAGGGACTGTAAACTTGGAGTCCATTGAAAACTGATCTGTCTAGAGTTACTGAAGTAGAAGTAGTAAATCAGAACTGATTCAGAGCATATTGTTCATTGTTTTGCATCATACATGCATTAATACGTCAATACATGTAATGTACTCTGGATTGACGTACAAATATGACACAAAATGATTTCAGCAGACCTCTCAATCACATTTGAATAGTCAGCGAATCGGATTTCAAGTCAGGTAACCCCGGAAACCATTATTGTGACCAGCTTTTGTAAAGTACTAAATAGACACATTGCTTTGCTTGCGTCTGTGTGTTTGGGTGAGAGAATTCTAAGTCCTAGATCACTTTAGTATCAGGTTCAGTCTTGCGCTGAGTTAACCCTATATTAGCATGCAGTTTTCTCAATGCTGTTCAGTATATCACATGCTTTCTGATGTTGCCCACACTACATTTAAAAGTAATATTTTATTATGGGTAGAATGTATTCTGTGTAATGGAAAACATTGTTAGGCCTCACGTTTTATGACATTCATGTGTTGCTTCTTTGAATCAGTATTTCCTGCGTAATCCATTTGTGATTTATATTTTGTTATAAAAATGTGCAGGGAACATTGTATATTTTTCATTTTAAATAAAGGTGGAAACTCAGAAAGCTGTCTGTTTTCTTAGGTCAGTGCTCGCTCTGAGCGTGTTCTCTCACCGCCGAGTGTGAGGGTGAAACGTAAAGCACGAAGAGGATCAGCGAACGCTTAGGAATGTAAATTTCGTGTGAGGGTGAAACATTTCCTGTCACAGATTCTGCATCAGTGATTATGAATTCGCTGCATTGATTGCCCTACAGAAACTGCTGCGGTTTGAAAATGACTTCTGTGTGTTCTATGTTACACTACCCGTTTATGACGTTTTTGAAAGTAGTGTCTTCTGCTTTATTATTTATTTTTCTGATTTATTTGATCAAAAAATACTGTAATATTGACAAATGCTGCTATTGAAATCACCATTTTCTATTTGAAAATATTTGAAAATGTAATTTATTCCTGTGATCAAAGCTGAATTTTTCAGCATCATTACTCCAGTCTTCAGTGTCACATGATCCTTGATTTGCTGCTCAAGAAACAGTTCTGATTATCATCAATGTTGATTATATGACATATTTTAGCATTTATCTGAAAGTAACATTATACACTACCATTCAAAAGTTTGGGTCAGCAATTTTTTTTTTTTTTTGGAAATATTTTTTTTTTTATAAATTTTAGTAATTAATTTAAAATTAATTTCAAATTTTGAATTAAAAATGAAATTTTAAATAAAAATAAAATTTAAATTTAAAATGAATTTTAATTTAAAATTTAAAATGAATTTTAATTTAAAATTCATTTACATTTTAAATGAATTTTAAATTTTGATTTAAAAAGAATTTTAAATTTTGATTTAAAATGAATTTTAATTTAAAATGAATTTTAATTTAAAATGAATTTTAATTTAAAATGAATTTTAATTTAAAATGAATTTTAATTTAAAATGAATTTTAATTTAAAATGAATTTTAATTTTAAAATGAGCTTACATTTTCAATTTAAAATTCATTTACATTTTAAATTTATTTTAAATTTTGATTTAAAATGAATTTTAATTTAAAATGAATTTTGATTTAAAATGAATTTTAAATTTTGATTTAAAATGAATTTTGATTTAAAAATGAATTTTGATTTAAAATGAATTTTGATTTAAAATGAATTTTGATTTAAAATGAATTTTGATTTAAAATTAATTTTAATTTAAAATTAATTTTAATTTAAAATTAATTTTAATTTTTTTTAAAATTCATTACATTTTAATTTAAAATTCATTACATTTTAATTTTAAATTCATTACATTTTAATTTTAAATTCATTACATTTTAATTTAAAATTCATTTACATTTTAAATTCAGTTTTAAATTAAGATGAATTTTAAATTCATATTAAATTAAAATGAATTTTAAATTCATATTTCATTAAAATGTTATATATTTACAAAAAAGTATTTTTATTCTCGACTGTTTTCAATTATAATAATCATGATAATAATAATAAATGGTTCTTGAGCAGCAATCATATTCGACTAATTTCTGAAGGATCATGTGGCACTGAAGACTGGAGTAATGATGCTGAAAATTCAGCTTTGCATCATAGAAATAAATTACATTTTAAAATATATCCAAATAGTAAAATAGTTATTCTTAAATTGTAATAATATTTCAGAATATTGCAGTTTTTAATTTAATAATATTTATATTATAAATATTTTATAATTAGCCTATATTTTAATTAATATTTAAATGCATTTGTAGTATATACATTGACAATATTTATTATTTTTATTGATCATTCAGCAATATAGGCTATACTACAGCACTAACTGAGTTAGCCTACAGTAGAATTGACTATTTCTCTTCAAAACAGATATCAATAAATGAACAGTGTTA
>JAQIUQ010007055.1:0-127500 GCA_030378365.1 Hybognathus amarus | reverse complement strand
GAGTTCAAACAGGAGAGTCACGAACGCTCATACAGAACAGAGCAAGCGCGAGCATTTGTGCTTATAAAACATAAACTTTGTTATTTTATTTTTTAAATGGCCGATCATTTCACTAGATAAGACCCTTATTCATCGTCTGGTGTCGTTTAAAGCCCTTTGAAGCTGCACTGAAACTCTCATTTGGACCTTGAACCGTTTGGTTCCCATTGAAGTCCATTATATGGAGAAAATCCTGGAATGTTTTCATCAAAAACCTTAATTTCTTTTCGACTGAAGAGAGAAAGACTTGGACATCTTGGATGACATGGGGGTAAGTACATTTTCAGCAAAATATATTTTTTAAAATGACGCATTACAAGTAATGCAAGTGATGTAATCAGATTACTTTTTAAGTAACTAGAAAAGTAACACGTTACTTTTAAATTACACAAAAATACGTCTCAAAAAAACAAAATACATCTCAATCCAATCACACTCTGATTACAAACTTCTCCATACAGAATTTACCGTTCGAACACGCTATAGAGAGTTTTGGTTTCATGGACCATTATTGTATTCTTGTTTATGCTCAGCACATCTGATGCCAGTAATAACACTTCCAGGCAGATCCAGGTCATATTATGGTCAGGTCACTTACTGTACAGCGTAGGATCACTATCAGACGTTGAATGTACTGTAGTCTTTGCTCAGGAAACTCTTGGTTTATTTTGCGTTGGGAATGAGGGTAGATCAGAGGTCTGCTAGAGAGATTGTTAAGAGATTACCAACAGAAAGAGACAGAAAAACACTTTCCCCGACATTGACTCTCACTGTACTTTGATACTTCCTCTTACAAAGCCAATACGCAGCCCTCAAAGAAATACATAAATAAAAGTTCTCTGAACATGTAATTCACAAATAGGTCTGGTAGGTTTCCTCATTTGTAAGTCATCTTGGATAATCAATAAATGCAATGGAGATCTAATTGGCTGTGTAAGGAAATATTTGCATTGAATTATAGTTAATATAACTAATGCCAATATGTCTCTTTCTTTCCTCTTAGGCACCAAATCTCGAGGCACGTGAGCTGTGGAAAGGATTTCTCTACTCTGTTGTAGATGTGAGTTCAATCAAATGAGTATTAGTTGTTAAACAGAAGTTAACATGTTCTTTAATGGGAATGCTGGCTTAACGCTAGTGGATTTTCTAGTGCTATTGTGTGCATGTCATTAAACACTTACAGCTCCTCCTGCAGAACTATGAATTTGGATCAGACTTTTTTTTTTTTTTTTTTTTTTTTTTTTCACACGGCCTTGAATAATATTGCTGTTCTGAGCTGGTTAAGATCTGAGACCTTTGAACTGCAGGAGGGTTTGAGATTTATGACCAGTTTCCAGGAATGCAGCTGATACTGTTGTTTTTTTCAGTTTGCGATGGATTTGGTGTTTTTTGTTTTTAGAAAGAAATTAATACTTTTATTCAGCAGGGATACATTCAATTGGACAAAAGTGACAACAAAGACATTTTTAATGCTACAAAATTAAAAAAAAATAATCAAAAAGTCACAAAATTTAAGCAGCACAAATGCATGTCAATGTTGATAATAATAATAATAATAATAATAATAATGCATGTTTTTTTAACATTAAGATCATGTGACACTAAAGACTGTAAGGCTGAAAGTTCAGCTTTGATCACTGGAAAAAAAATACATTTTGACATTAATAAAGAAAACAGTTATTTTAAATAGTAATAATATGATTACTATTATAACACATATTACTGTAATTAGTATTTGTTCTGATTAAAATTCTGTAGATGCAGCCGTATGAGATTTTCAAAAACATTGAAATATTGTACTGACCTCAAACTTTTTAATGCTAGTTTATATCTAATAACAATTCTGGAAATTCTATGACATCAAATAAGTTAATGTTAATAATGTTAATAAAATGTAATCACTACACAATGGAAAATCTAACTGGCAGAGTTGCGCTGTTTGACACTGCGGTTGGACATCATTCGTTGTGATGTGTGTTTAATAATTAAACCACATTATTTGGACTTTAGAGACAATAAATAGAGTTGATGTAACAAAAGGAAATGGGAAATAAAACATGAATATAATGGGCTATTAGATATTAGACTATCTAGAATTTGTTCAAATTAATATTGTTGAAAGATTGTCTTAATAGTAGTTCACTTTAAAAAAAAAAACTTTTGCTAATAACTTACTCACCCCAATGTCATCCAAAGTTTTTGATGAAAATATTCCAGGATTTTTCTCCATATAATGGACTTCAACGAACGAAATGACTCGAATAAAGATTTGTTCGTTTTGATGAACGAGTTCGAACAGGAGAGTCACGACGCGCATCACAGAACAGAGCAAGGCGAGCATTTGTGCTTATAAAACTTAAAGTTTTTTTATTTATTTTTTAAAATGACTGATTGTTTCGCTAGATAAGACCCTTATTCATCGTCTGGTGTCGTTTAAAGCCCTTTGAAGCTGCACTGAAACTCTCATTTAGACCTTGAACGTTTGGTTCCCATTGAAGTCCATTATATGGAGAAAATCCTGGAATGTTTTCATCAAAAACCTTAATTTCTTTCGACTGAGCAAAGAAAGAAATGGACATTTTGGATGACATGGGGGTGAGTAAATTATCAGCAAAAAAAATGTTTCCTTTAAGGGTGTGTTCACACTTACACTACCGGTCAAAAGTTTAGGGTCGGTAAGATTTTTTATGTTTTTAAAAGAAGTCTCTTCTGCTCACCAAGGCTGCAATGTTTTTATAAAAAATACACAAAAAACACAGTAATATTGTGAAATATTATGACAATTTAAAATTACTTTTTTTATGTTAATATATATTAAAATGTAATTTATTCCTCTGAAAAAAGCTGAATTTTCAGCATCATTACTCCAGTCTTCAGTGTCACATGATCCTTCACAAATCACTCTAATATGATGATTTTATGCTCCAAAAACATGTATGATTATTATCCATGTTGAAAACAGTTTTTTACATTTTTATTTCAGGATTCTTTGATGAATAGAAAGTTCAAAAGAACAGCTTTTATCTGAAATGGAAAGCTTTTGTTACATTAAACACTACCCTTTAAAAAGTTTGGGGTCAGTAAGAATTTGTATTTTATTTTTGGGGGAAATAAATAAGAAATCAATACTTCTATTCATCAAGGATGAGTTACATTGATCAAAAGTTACAGTAAAGACATTTATAATGTTAGAAAAGATTCTAATTAAATAAATTCTGTTCTTTGAACTTTCTATTCATAAAGAATCCTGAAATAAAAATGTAAAAAACTGTTTTCAACACTGGATAATAATCATACATGTTTTTGGAGCATAAAATCATCATATTAGAGTGATTTGTGAAGGATCATGTGACACTGAAGACTGGAATAATGATGCTGAAAATTCAGCTTTTTTTCAGAGGAATAAATTACATTTTAATATATATATTAACATAAAAAAGTCATTTTAAATTGTCATAATATTTCACAATATTACTGTTTTTTGTGTATTTTTTATAAAAAAATTGCAGCCTTGGTGAGCAGAAGAACTTCTTTTAAAAACATAAAAAATCTTACCAACCCTGAACTTTTGACAATAACAGCGGTATGGTTTGATAGAAACAAACAGTGATTACTCTGTTAGTGCATTTGAAATTCAAACATCCCAAACAATGACTGTGTAGCTTTTCAGAGGTCTCATTGTGTTCATTAAAAAACCCCGTCAAATCCATTGGCTTTACATCAATCCCGTTTAAAACAACACCCTGAAACACCTCCCGCTCGTTTCTTTAGTGACGCTGCTCGCATGTTTTTATAGATAAAGGGATCAGAGTCCCCGTGCAGTCCCCGTGCTCTATGTATTTACCCGTGCAAATTAGAGTGACACATGCTTTGCGTTTGATTCCAGCTGGCCGTGCCCACGACGCTCACCCTCCTGCCCGGGCAGCTGCACATGCTGAAGGAAGTCGTGGAGAAAGAAAAGATGCGTCGAAAGGCACGTTCGTCTTCCAGAGCCCCCTCATCCCCCCTCTCGCTCCCGCTGGTGGGGGAAATACCTGCGTGAGTTTCTGTTTATCTGAGCGAGTGTGTTTGTGGAGAGAGTCTGAGATGACATTCTTGAACATCTCTGTGTTTATACATTGCTAAAACATCACTGTTGCTATTGCCCTTTTAGTGTTACTTTTCTCAACGATTTTTGCCTATGTGATAAAAAACGGCAAAAATATTTAATAGATTTACACTGTGACCGTATTGCATTCACTTGAACAATAAAAGTCTACTCTGTTTTTTTTAAGTTAATTATCTCAGAATTATGAGAGAATTTTTCATGGAAAAACGTTTTTTTGCTCTGTTTTTCTGAATTAATGAGTTTAATTATCTCAGAATTATGAGAATTTTTCATAGAAAAATGTTTTACTCTGTTTTTTTGGAATGAATGAGTTAATTATTCTCAGAATAATGAATTTTTCATGGAAAAAATGTTTTTGCTCTGTTTTTATGAATTAATGAGTTAATTATCTCAGAATTAAGAGATACTTTTCCATGGAGAAAAGGTTTTTGCTCTGTTTTTCTGATTAAACAAGTTAATTATCTCAGAATAATGAATTTTTAATGGAAAAACATTTTTTGCTCTGTTTTTCTGAATTAATGAGTTAATTATCTCAGAATTAAGAGATACTTTTCCATGGAAAAAGGTTTTTGCTCTGTTTTTCTGATTAAACAAGTTAATTATCTCAGAATAATGAATTTTTCATGGAAAAAAAATGTTTTTGCTCTGTTTTTATGAATTAATGAGTTAATTATCTCAGAATTATGAGAGAATTTTTCATGGAAAAAAAGTTTTTTTCCTCTGTTTTTATGAATTTCTGAGAATTATCTTTCTTTATGAGAATTTATTTCATTTTATGAAATTATTTCAGAGATATATTTTTGTTGAAAAACATTTTTTTTCACTCTGTTTTTATGAAATTAATAAATTACTCATTTAATATTACTCAATTAATAAAATACTCAATACAAAAAAAATTTGCTCTCTTTTTCTGAAATAACGAGTTAATTATCTCAGAATTACGAGATCATTTTTAATGGAAAAAAATGTTACTCTGTTTTTATGAATTAATAAATTACTCACAATTTTTAGATAATCAAGTTATTAATTCAGAAAAACAGAGTAAATTTTTTTTCATGAATCTCGTAATTCTGAGATAATTAACTCGTTATTTTCAGAAAAAGAGAGCAAAAAAATGTTTTTATTAAAAATTATCTAATAATTTGGAGATGCTTAACTCATTAATTTAGAAAAACAGAGTAGATATTGTTTCCTCAAGTGAATGCAATACACTTCCGTAGTGACCTAGCCAGGAATAAAAATTAACAATGAAACCGATACTCTTCCGTGTGATTCTTATTTTACATGGCATTTCTCAGAACTACAAAATGCAGCCAAACTAGATGTTTTAGAGTTTATACAGTGTTTTATATCATTATTTGTATATTTTTTGAGGTATAGCTTATGTGGTGTGCTTGATGTGTTATCATAACTTCTCATCCATTGCCATTCTGTATTTGCTACAGCCGTTAACGTGTTCTTATTAGAAGCGACACTAAGGTTACTAAGGTTTCTATTCTTATTAGGCATTAACAAAAATCCTTTTTATTTTTAGCCTTTCTGGACATTTTTAGACTGATATGTTGACAGGAATTGGATTAAAAGCACAAACCTTTACCAAAATCTTCTACTTATTTAACCCATAATGTCATTCTTAGTGGATGAGACAAATATGTTCTTGTGTGTGTTATTTGGCAGGTGTTTCAGGCCTGTGTCTCGAACTGAAGCTGAGGTGCTGTTAGAAAGACATCCGGACTGTGGGAACATGCTACTCAGACCGGGCCGGGACGGATCTTCACTCGCTGTCACCACACGACAAGACCTGAACGGGTAAAAACACTGAAACTCTCTCTTTTCATTTAACCTACAAAAATACACTAGTTATCAGCTCTGATCTGAAACTTAGTAAGGCTCCTTGCTGTCTACTGTTTACATTGCTTATAAAGCAGCATCCTAAACCAGATGGAACATCATAAGTGATTTATTATATACAACAGCTCTGCACACTAAACGTAAATAGTGCTCATCATGAAGTGTAGCGCACAGGAGACTGGACTCTTAATTCCAATGGAGCATAAAATATGCAAAGCTTTTGCACATATCAGTGGAAAAACATTCACTACTTAGTTGACATTGACCTAAAATGGCATCTTGAATTTGTTCCACTGAGCCACTAGTGCAATGTTTTCTTGAGACCATTATAAGTGGCCATTGTGACATCATCAGTGGATTTCATTATCACGTCATAAATAGATATGACGGAATTTTCCTGTGTTTATTTATTATACATCATCGCTGAATTTCACTGGATTCATTTATGTCATTATAAAGGCAACATCATGACAACCACTGAATTTCATTTTTGAACTCAGATGACTGAATTTTCCCTTGGTTTATTTATTTTGATATCATCACTGCATTTTATGATTTCCTCACAGGAAACACATACTTTATACATCAATGTGTGCTAGTCACTTAGTGAATGCTTTTATCCAGATCAATATACAGTTACAACCGGTCTATTTTCACTCCAGTTTTCTCTAGACTAAGCAAGTGTGTGTGTGTGTGTGTGTGTGTGTGTGTGTGTGTGTGTGTGTGTGTGTGTGTGTGTGTGTGTGTGTGTGTGTGTGTGTGTGTGTGTGTGTGTGTGTGTGTGTGTGTGTGTGTGTGTGTGTGTGTGTGTGTGTGTGTGTGTGTGTGTGAGAGACAATCACTGGAATTCCACTTAAATTCAATGGATTCATTTACTAAGACAGTGGATCAGTGTTACTTTAGTATCATTTATTTAATAATATAGTATTTGATAATATTTAGATTTAGCTTTTAATTTTTTATTTTCACTTTTCATTTCAAAATTAGTTTGTTTTAGTCATTTTGGGATTTTTGTCGTTTTCCTTACGCTTTTAATATTTCTGTTTAGAATTAATTATGTTTCAGTTTTAGTCATTTTAGTACTACACCTTATTTTAGATTTTGCCAAGGCAATATTTCTAAGTTTTTCATTTAATTATTTATATTATATTTTATTTCAGCTTTTTTGTTGTCGCCCAATTAACGAAAAATGTTCAATTAATGAAAAATTTATTTGTAGTGTCAGTTAACAAACACACTGCACCAAGTCATTGTAGCCTTCAAACCGTATTCACTTTGATAGCCCTTAATCCTGTAATTGTGGATAAATGTGGGCACTGAGGACTCAGGTGTGATCCTAATTTTTATTTATTATAAATGTTATATCACTGTCTTCGATAAAGTTTTGTCTATCTATTTATTGTGTTTTGTTTTATTTTGGGGTATTTTTAATTTATTTACTTAAAAAATACCATATTTTCTAAGTAAATTATGCTTATTTTGATGTTTTATATTTTTTAACTACATTAAAATATCATTCCAATAAGTTCTTAGAGCTAAAACCTAAAGATGAAGTGACTTTGCTGTCACCTGATGTCTAATTTTGGTCTTATTTTAGAATGCTCTAAATTACAGTTTTTCCCATTTATTTCTATGGGTGCCCATTTTTGACCCAAATACAAGATACACTTCACCCTTCACTTCAAACTTAACATTGTAGAATTGAGTCAAAAAAAAATTGTGTGTTCAGGAGGCAAACTTAGGAAAAGTAGCCAAGTCTTGTACCGCTCGGATCAAGGGAAGTATTTATAAAAAATAAATCAAAACTATTTTGCCCACATTTGTCCAGAATAGGGTTTTAGGGATAAACGGCCTAATACGAATTACAACAGAGCCGTTGTGTTGTCTTCTTTTTCAGATCAGTGTTCAGGCATTACAGGGTGACACAGAAGCAGCAGGGTGGTTACATCATCGACGTGGAAAACCCAGTATGTGAAAATGACTTTCTCAATTAAGTGGAAAACTGAAAACATCAACCTTGGGGAAATCTCATCCTCCGCTTATTGTTTGGCCTCTTCCTCCAGATCCCCTGTCCAACACTGCATGATGTCATCAATGCACTCGTGGAAAAAACAGCCGGGACTCTTCAGCCCTTCATATTAGAGGAGCCTTACGAGGAGAACATCAGTATGTCACAAACACCATGCTTAATGGCCATAACACGACACTTAGTTTGCTTTGCACTCATCTGGATTTCCTTTCCCTGTAGCGTTTGTGTCATCCAATGATGAGAATGGAGAGCGAACCCTGCACTGTGCTCCCACTGGACCTCTCTCTCGAGCTCCATCACTGCCCCGGAAACAAGGTACCACACATCTCGTGCTTCACACAACGACATCTGCTGCTGTTTAGGTCCAAACCCAACGTTTTATTGTCCTTTTATAATAAATAACTTCAATGCCCCTGCCAAACAACATGCAGGAACAGTTGCACTTGATTCTTGCTGCACAAGTATGAAACATGTCTCAATCTGTGTGTTTGAGCAATTTGTGGCTTGTAGGAATTGCATTACACTGTGAAAATGCTATGTGTGAACACTAGATCTAGGACAGCACTTAATACGTCAATGTGTTCTAGTAGTTTAGTGAATGCTTTTATTGAGATCAATATACAGTATACCCGGTCTATTTTCAGTAGGTACAGACAGATGGACGCTGAGGTCACAGACAAGATCTCCCAGTCCCTCGACACGATCCTTTTCCCCATCTGGCTCTCCGTTCCAACTCCATTGAGAAGACTGGTTCTGTCTCCCTCGCCTCTTTCTCAGAGTAAGAGGCACTTTTAACACGTCCAAAGAACTTGTTTTGGGTTCTGAATTTTATTGTATTTTTTCTATAAAATGACCTGATTTGTGACATCACTGGAATTCCACTTAAATTCAATGGATTCATTCACTGTGACACTGGATCAGTGTTACTTTAGTATCATTTATTTAATACTGTAGTATTTGATAAATATTTAGATTTAGCTTTTAATTTTTTATTTTCAAATTTCATTTGTTTTAGTCATTTTTTTATGGGATTTTGTCGTTTTCCCTACGCTTTTAATATTTCTGTTTAAAATTTATGTTTCAGTTTTAGTCATTTCAGTACTACACATTATTTTAGATTTTGCCTTTTTGAATTTTATTGTATTTTTTCTATAAAATGACCTAGACGGTAAGATACAATATCAATAATATGAAATAATCTCAATAATATAATTATAACAATTAGGTATTTAGATTTTTTTATATATATATTTGTAAATATATATAATTATTTATTTAGTTACACGCTACTTTTCAAAAGTTTGAGGATGATACGATTTTTTTTCTGTTATTCAACAAGGATACATTAAATTGATCAGAAATGACATTTGAGAGATTTATTAACACAATATTTCTATTTCAAATAAATGTCTTCTTATGAGCTTTTTTATTCACCAAAGAATTGTAATATATTTGATGGTTTCCAAAAATAATTTCTGAAGGATCATGTGACACTAAAGACTGGAGTAATGATGCTGAAAATTCACAGAAATAAATTATATTTGAAAATATATTGAAACAGAAAACAGTTATTTAAAATTTTAATATTTTTTACTGTATTTTGATCAATAAAATGTAGCCTCTGTGAGCTTAAGAGACTTTTATTTAATCAGCATTTAAAAAAAAAAACAGATATGAAACTTTTGAACAGTAGTGTATATTTTTCCCCTATGTGCATTAGATTCTCTCAGGACCCCAAACATAGAGAAAGTAAAATCACTCTTAATAGAACATGAGGGTTAAAATATGACTGGATATTTAATATATGACTAGGAAACTGTCTTCCCTTCAGGCCTCACAGACGAGCTTAAACAGAAGCTGGAGAAGAGACGGACTAGCCAGATTGATTTCCTCCTCATTTCTGCCCACTCTTCGCCGTCTCAATCTTCCAGTGCCTTCCAATAAAGACTGATGTCCTGTTGAAGGAACAAGGACTCCCTGTAATCGACATTCTTCCCTCAGCGTGACGTCTTAAACAATGCCACTTTATTAATAACACGAGAGCCGAAGTCCACCAGCTTGTCCTGCCTCATAGGCTGTCACACAATGTCGCGTGTTCCTTTGAGATTACAGAAAATTAAAAAGGAGAAATCTGAGCCAAAATTCTCTCTCTCTATTTAATTAATAAGACCTTTACACTCCGTTTTGTAATAACAAAACCATGAGTCAAGAGGACATTTCCACACATTTATGAAAGAAGCACATCAAAACGGTCTTACATTAAAGGACGTAACTGATTTCGATCAAGCACCTACTGTGAACTGGATAGGCACAGATGAATGTGAATATGATGTTGTTCGGGGCAGGTTCCAAAATTAGCACGTCTCATTGCCGAATGCAAATATAAATAGGACAAATATATGTATTGCTTTTGGCTTTTTATCAAAGACTAGCATAAAAGATACAGGCCTAAATTGAATCAGGTCATGCATTCCCTGGAATTCAAACTCATAGCACTGTTTGAGCTACAATAATGGAAATAAAAGCAGAAATATGAACATAATACATGATTTAAAATCAAACTGACCCACACTGACTTGACATTAGACTACTGAAAATAATAAAAAAATATATTATTACATTGTATATAATGTAGTTTCATGCTCAGAAACATGGCCTTAAATTTTGAAAGGAGTGGCAAAGGTTAATTTTTGACCCTGCTTCCGCGTGTCTGTGTATTAAGAGTGTCATGTTTTGAAATGTGAATGAAGCTAATTTTGGACATTTGCAGGAGAATCAGGGGTATGAGGCAGGTTTTTGCTTAAAAAAAGGTAATTAAATTTAAAGTACAATTCAGCCTTCTAGAAGCGAGTATGGGTTGTAAGCGTTTAGGGATAGGTTGTGAAATGGTTGCATTTGTGTTCCTGATTAACCAACTGTCATTATCGGTTTAATGAACATGCATGGTGCTACTGTGATTCTGTAGATATCTGTTTTCATGTGATGTTAAACTAATTTCTTGTTATTTATAACTGTGATATGTATGGGAATTAAAGGGAAGGTTTTATACAATTCATCCGCGGTTATAGTTTTACATTTGACTAACTTACATGACTGCGTCTTTTGTCCGCGGCATTATTTGAATGCGAACGTCGGTTAGAAGAACAGCTCATTGCCGCCATCTTGTCACTGAAAACGGTTACTAACAGTTTGGACAAAAAGGAGGACTTCAACATTCAATGGTGAGGAGATGTAAAACATTTACAAAAGAACTTCAAAAGAAAGTGTTGTTTCTGGGATAAATGTGTCTAATGGGCTAAACTAATAGGCTATACAAGTGAATGATTAACCTCAGATTAATATATCATGCCCATGTAACGTTATTTATTTATTATTGGTATACTATAGGCCTAATTTAGCCGCGATTAAGGGTTAATGACTGACCACCAGGAGGCGTCCTGACTTTACCTCATAATTTCGTTCCCTTCAAAGTTTCTAGCACACAAATGTAATTCGCATTGATTCAACTGTTAGTTGTTGTTGGATGATGAATGCAATCTTTTCACTGAACGCCGGCACTTCAGTGTTCAAATTAGGACTGAAATAATATCTGTTGTTAAAAGGTTAACAAATTACTTCTAAATCAGTTTTTAAACCATGTAGCTTATCATTCTTGATTCGATTTGCAAAATGAACACAACTAAGTTACTGTTCAACTAACGTTACCGGTATGTTGATTCACCCGGGCCGTGAGTACACTGTAAAAAATATTTTTCTTTTGTCAAATCAACTTAGATAATTTATGTCGTTCAGATAACATAATATTTGGAGTTTCTGGTGATTAAATGACTCTCTTTCATTGTATTAACTCAATTTTTCTATTTTCAGTGAACTTAAAATTTTAAGGCAACCAGGTTACTTATATTTTTTAAGTTAAACCAACAATATTTTTTTATAGTGTAACGTTAAACATTGAAAAGAATGCTGGATAATCGTGTCGCCCTATTTGTGTAACGTTAACCTACAGGTTTTACTTGTGAAGGACAGATTTTAAAATTTTTAAATATACTGGTAAAACATATGGTTTAGCAGGTAAGTTATAACCTCCATATTAAAATAATTTTGTCTTTGAGATGTTAGTGAGATAATGCAAGCTAAGAAACATGATCCAACTTAACTTACAGTGCCAACAGAACAAGTTCATCCGGATTATGTCAAGTTATTGAGAACATTCAAATTGAAACAATTTGTCATATGAACATTAAAAACAGTTCAGATTAAAGCACAAGTTCCGATGACTCTTACAAAGATGCTGAGGTGAGATACGTCTTGTTTTTTTTATGCAGTATGAATGAAAAATGTGTTTTGAAACTGTTGCATATCTGAGAAAATCAAAACACATTGGTGTCTCTTTTGTTTACTACAGCAGCAAACTTGGTTTTCTTGAAAATCATATCTTTGAGAGCACAATAGGCTCTCCCACCCACACACACACACACACACACACACTGACACTTGTAGTGACTTGTTGAGATTGAAGAGCTTCTAAAAGCATGTTTTTCTCTCTCTTTTCTCTCCAGCAGAAGAATGTCTTTGACTCCACGCTGCAGGATCTGAGAAGTTTAATGCTCTTTCACACAGGGCAGCAGACACCATGAGCTCCATTCACTGCAGAACCACGACTCACAACATACTTTCTGCTGTCTCTGGCACTTAGACCACATTGATTTGTTTTCTATGGCAGGACTGGAGCAGTTTTTGTGTGTGTGAAGAGGAGCCACTCATCCGAGCGCAGGAGAACTGAGAGACTAGCAGAATTTGGTTGCATGGTGAGTTGATCCTCTCACACAGTTCTCAGCAATTTCCACAAAACTTATTTTCAGAGGAACTGAGACCAAAACTGTTAAATGTTAGAGAAACAGCTGATTTGTTTACACCTGTGTAGGCTATAGCTTTATGGAAATTAACAAAAAACATGTCAATTGGCAATTTTAGTTCTCAGTTAACAACAATAATGTGAATAGCTCTTTCAATACTAAAAAGAATACTACGTGGTATTGTCTAAAAATGGTGTTTGAATGAAAATGCTACAATGCAATGTGTCAGTTTTGTCTACATTCTGGTCATAAAGAAGCTTTATATTATTGTAAAGTATACACATTTGATTTAATATGCAGATTCAAATCAACTGCATTTATAGGCCAATTCCCCAAATGTGTAAATACTGTCATGCTATCAAAGCATTGCAGCATTGTCTCAACCATTGGTGTGAGTTTTGGGGCGGTGCGAACGTTTGCTTGTTCGAACAATGGCAGAGACAGGGAAATACTTGGGGAAACCTGTTTAAAAAGGGTTAGTGTTAAAAGTCCATAGATATCGCCTTCATGTTGATAGCACTAACGGATACGAATGAGGCCTTTTTTATTGTTTGTTCACGTGACATAAAGCCTAAAGAATTTTTCTATTGGGTATTGCGATTATTTCAACTTTATTAATTCAACTAAAATATACATGTTGGAAAGTTTGAGTTAAATATTTGCAATAGGGCTGTCAAACGATTAATCACATCCAAAATAAAAGTTTTTGTTTACATAATATATGTGGGTGCACTGTGTATAATTATTTTGTATATGCATGATATAAAGTTGAAATTGCATGTTGTAAAGTCAAAATTGTGAGAAAACTTTATTTTTTCCCTGATGACTCGCAATTGTGAGTTTATATCTCACAATTGTGAGAAAAGATGTCAGAATTTCGAATATAAACTCGCAATTGCTGAGAAAGTCAAGAATTGTGATATAAAAAGTCGCAATTCTGTTCTTTTTCTCGCAATTGCGACTTTATTTCTCAGAATTGTGACTTTATAACTCTGCAATTGCAACTTTTTTCTCAGAATTGTGACTTTATAACTCGCAATTGCAACTTTATTTCTCAGAATTGCGACTTTTTAATTTACAATTGCAACTTTATTTCTGAGAATTGCTACTTTATATCTCGAAATTCTGACTTCATATCTCGCAATTGTGAGATAAATAGTCACAATTATTATTATTATTTATTTTTTATTCAGTGGCAGAAACAAGCTTCCATACATGATGACTCTCTGTTCCTCTTCATCAGGGAACTACACAAACCTTTTCCACCAGTGGCACTTGCGCAACTAACTTTTTCAGTTACTGGCGCAAACATGATTTGGTCGCACAAATTATTTATAGTAAGCCGCTCTCTGGATAGTAATGAATAATAATGAAACTGTACTGCATTAGGGGTGGAACGGTACAGGAGTCACCGTTGGGTTCAGATGGTTCGGTACGATTTTGGTACATTGGAGTGAAAAGCAAAACAAAAATGCAGAAGGCGTTTTTATAAATCTTTTAAGCCTCATATATTTAAGTTGTTTAAGTTTTATTAATAAAGGCATAGAACCAGTTTATTTGTAGTGCACTGACAATAGTTTTATATAATTAGTTTATTAATTAAATTAATAAAAAGAGAAAATTACCTTGATATATGTTTGGTAATTGTACTTGAATGTAAAATTAATTTGCTAATTTCAGATCAGTATATTTGTTTTCCTTAATTTTAATTAACCCTAACTTTATTCTCATCTGAATTATAAATAAATGATTTGCGTATGAAATAATTACCATTAAAACACATTTGATTTTCTTTTTTAATCTTGGATGCGGGACTGTTGGCAAACTGTGATGACAATAAAATGATAGCTTATAAATATATCTCTGGTTGTTGTTTCTGTTCCACAACATTTTGTATGTCATATTTTTGGTGTGGGATGAAGAGAGGGATATTTTCAGTAATTATTTAATAAAACAATATTTAATTTATCTTCAGTGTGTACTATTAGCCAATCACGTGTCTTGACGCGAATCACGCGATTACGATTCAGCCTACACAGCACAAAAATTAACTAGTCTAAAAAACTGCTAGTGATCATATAACGTTAGTCGATATCAATATCAGCGCTAGCAATATAATTAGTTAGCTCATGGCAGAGTTTATCAGCCGAACTCCAGAGCGCAAATCTACCTTTGGTGTACCAAAATCATCGTAAGCTAGAGACACGGTGCATCTTGCATCTCTGCGTCTTTCCTGACGCCATGCAGGCCCAGATGTTAGCCTATATGATTGTGATTAGCATGCCTATTATAAAGACACAAACCTTTTACTATCATGTCCATTGATTTTGAATAATATGCGCGAGAGAGAGAGCAAGACAGCGCTTGTGTTGTGTGAAGACGTAAGAGTGCGCGCGCGGCCAGGGCGCGCTCTCTCTCTCGCTCTCTGCTCGTTTGCGGACTTTGCGCCCTGTCAAACGCATCAGTCATTCTACTCTACAACACTTACCGATCAAAAAAGGCTTTGGTGGGACAAAAAGCGGACGATCCGACTGGTTTTAGAAGATTAAATACAACCCGAAAGAAACTAAAAATACAGACCCGTTAAAATAGTCAGTGATACATTTGCGACCCATTAAAAATTAGGGTCGCAGTGGGATTTCAAAAGGTCGCATATGCGACCATTTTGAGTCGCAGCGTAGTTCCCTATTCATGATGTTTTGATGTAAGACGTGACACTCTGAAACCAGTTTTGAGGTCAGGTTGAGCTAACCTGCATGCTTTCTGAAAATGTTAAGTCGCACTTCCTTATCTGGGTGTTCTTAGACTAAAAAAAAGATTGATTTAAGGGATTAGGGTTAGGGATTTTACTCATACTTTATCTAAAATTCCCCAAAAGGTGTAGCCCTAATTTTGGGCTTGTAGTCTGTTAGCCGGTGGTAATGATGAGTAGGGTTGGGTATCGAGAATCGAGTATTCGATTGGAACCGGGACTAACTTTTCCTTTTCCCGGAATCGTTCAAAAGTTAAAATTTCGATTCCTGGTTTCGATATTCACAGTCCGTCGATCGGAAGAAGAAACCGCTGAACAACACCAACGAAGAAGCGTCTACCGGAAGAGTTGGCATAACCGCGCGAGTCGAACATGAGTAGCTTACGTCGGCGGTCCAAAGTGTGGCTTCACTTTTTCTAAAAATAACGAAATCTCAGCAAAATGCAAAATTTGTGTCAAAAGGAGTATTTGTGACAAAAGGAGTATTTCCTTCAGAAAGACAGTTGGTTAGCAAGGTTAGCTAAACTTTTTTACCCTTCCTCTTAAAAGAATCGAAATTGAGAATCGTTAGGAACCGAATTGAAAACAAGGAATCCGAATCGGAATCAGAATCATTCAAATTCAAACAATACCCAACCCTAATGATGAGCCTTTATTAGAAGCTTGAAGGGTAGGAAGTCCCCCACAAATTTACAAGTAAGCATGTGCACAAGTCGTAGAGAAATATGAGTGCTATCTGATCAGATAGCACATGCTACAGCTCATCACCTATAAAATGCCATAATCATGCTGTCAGTCAGCGATGTAATAAACATATGCTGTTGTACCCAGATATTAAAATGCACCAATGAGCACTTGTGTTTTCAGATGTTGAGGGTTTCCTGAGGCGGTGTTTTGAGGGTGCATTCATACATGTGCAGTCATTTCCCCATGGTTTCACTGACAAGGTGTAAAGCCATCTTGCACCGAGATATCTTAAAATATACCAGGGTCATTGTTTTGTCTCGAAATGTACACCAGCAATGTCTTTTATTTTTTTTTATTTTTTTTTTTCAAAGGCACATTTATAAAAGTTACTTAAATGCCCTAAATGAACTAAATCTAACCCCTATCTGTGCAACCGGGCCTTTGTGGTTTTGGTTTCAGTAGGCCAGGATATGGTTTTCTTGTCAGAGCTGGTTGAAACCCAAAACTTTTCGCGTATTTACATTTTCTTTAGTACATAACTCACCCTGGACCTAGAAAATGAGATTTTCTCATTTGTATTTTTTTTTTCAAATATTCACAAAGAAACATTTAGACTAAAAGACAGAGCTTGAAGTCTATTTTCTTGTAAAACATGTATTTTTACAGTGTAGTTAGCAACCACCTTACATAGGTTACAAAATGGTTTCTGATTCTTCCTGTTTCTTCATAACATCTATTAGGTAACACCAGCTTTATGACAATTAACATGTCTTGAGATTTTTTATCAGTGTTTTTAACTTAACTTTTTTCAGATCGTGAATTTTTTAGGGTTCACTTATGAAGCTAGATTTTATGGGGGGTTTCTAAGACATATATCAGGATGTGGTGGGTGTCTTTTGGTGAGCTGTTGTGGCTTTGTGTCATTCTGTTGCACGGAAAGCAGAACCGTGTGTCTCTGTCATGGTCTTTCATCCTCCTCATTAGCATCACTAAAGCAGTGACAGAAATACGGCTGCCAGCACCCCTGCCTGTTCACGCTCTCTCTCTCTCTCTCTTTCAGATGGCCTCACAGCGTTCTTCGCTGCTTCTCTGAAGATCCTTCTTTGCAGTTTAAGTCATATATCTCAGTATGGAAGAGCTTCCGGACTGAACCAGGGGAGAAGCAAGGATGAGAAAACTCTGACAGACAGACAACAGAGGAATTTAGCATTCGCACAGTCTTCCTAAACCAAAATTACGGACTATTTTTTTATTTTTACTAGAACGCAGAACAATGTTTCTGCTGGCTGTTCTGTGTGTGTTGTGTGTCTGGAGTCCAGCAACGCTGATCGGTGGACAGGGACAGACATCGAATAACATACCTCGGAAAACAGTGCCAATGAAAAGTAAGTTGTAAATGGACATGTTACCAATTTTAAACCACATCAATCTTAATAATTACTTATATAATCATTTACAAGTGATATATAATTGTTAATTTGGGCTGGAAGTTGTGCATCATTATTGAGCAGGTTTTCTTTTACAGGTAAAATGACAAAAAAAAAGAGATTTAACTCACAATGAAGGGTCAGAAATTATTAAATACCAAAGAGATGGATGTGATACTATAGAAACTGTAAAGTTAAGGTGTGACCTTTGGTCAATCATTGCTCATTGGTGCAGCAGGGTCACCAAAAACAGGTTTAGAAGAAAATGCGCATGTTAACTGCAAATGAGTTTCTGTTGGTTACACAATTAATTATTTACCTTAATTCTCAGTCTTCAGAGCCAACATTTTTTTAGATCTGCAAACTACCTGGAAATCTCCAGAAGTACACGGTGTCAGGTTCTCATGACTTTAAGGCAAGGGATCCTGAAACATGACCCCCACTTGATAAAAATCACAAGTGTTGTGAAATAGTTTATGAACCGATAGGTTAACACATGAGATACCAGCACCAGTTCAGGTCAGACAACTTGAACAGTAGCAGTAGCGATGGCGAAGAAGTCATGGTGTGAGCTGCGACTAACAATGAGCAAGACGGGACCTTTAAGGGTAGAATAACTCCCAAATCATACTGCAGTTTCTGGAAGATACATTCTTCAAACAATGGTGTAAGAGGAAGTGGTTCGGGTCCATCAGAGGGTCACTCTCAGGGGGTCGCACACCGGACGAGAAGCGCAGTGCCGGGTCGTGCCATGTCTTTAAGAATATGAACACGTTATTCTCTATGAGCGTACACACACCGGCGGCGCCATTCGCCATCTGTCCGCGGCGCCTAGCTAAAGCTCAGGATCCGGCCCATATCTGGTACACACACCGGATCTGGGCCAACACTATGTTGCTGTCTGGGGACCCTGTGCTGTTTTCACTCAGGTTAGCTAAACGTTAGCTAAATAAATACTATTGTATTATGTAGGTCTGCAACGATTCAGTCGAGCAACGTCGACAATAAAAATTGTTGACAAATATCTTTGTTGTCGAGTAGTCGTTTGATCTCACGTGACCTAAAGTAAGGGCGTGCAATATCGCGATTTGACCGCTACGGCGCTTTGGCGCTAGAGTGTAAATGCAGCCCTTTATTAATGCAAGTGCGGTAAAAGGAAAAACAGCGCAAACGAATTCTGAACTAGCAAGGTTTGGCAAAGTTTTACAAAACTTAAAACCAACAATTCTGTCATGTGCAATACATGCAAGGCAGAACTTGCTTTTCACCGGAGAACAACATGCATGTTGGAGCACTTAAAGAGGAAACATCCCCTACACAAGAGGAGCCGGTGAGAATCAAGTGTTCTCCAGCTGGAGCTAACTAAACTAGTGGTAAATATCTTTATTAGATCATGCAATAATACTAATAGTAATAATATCATCAATAATAATATAATTACAGTAATATGATGATTTATTTTGCATAGAATAAAGCTTAATTGAGCTTAGGTGTCAGGGCTGTTTTTATTATTGTAACGCTATTAGGTATTACAGTCGTATCACTCGCCTGTATTTTGTTCCATAATCATGAAGACTTACAAAAGGAGATGTTAGGAATAATATCATGGCAGTTACGTTTTCTTTTTCATTCTGTAAATTAAAAGGTGAATGAGAACATCTCTGTCAGCTCAATTCTCATGTAAAAAAACTATTGTAATTTTATATCTTTAATAATGGTTTGCAGATTAATATTTTACCCTTTTTGTGTCCTGAAGTAATGACCCTTTTTCTGTTTCAGTTCTATGAAAAGCAGTGGGCTTATTAAACAATGCTTAGAGAGCATTTGTGTGTGATTTGAGTTAAACTTAAAGAGAATGACCTGTTTAGTTGGCTCCAAGTTCATTAAAACCACTATTTCAAAAGCTGAACTGATTTTCTTTTTTTATATTATAGTAAGAATATGTATAACTCAATGTTTTAACTAATTGAAAAAGCTGAATAATCATTCCAAACTTAAAAGGTTAGTTCACCCAAAAATGAAAATTCTGTCAGTATTTACTCACCCTCACGTTGTTCCAAATCCAAACCTCTATTTGTTTATTTGTTCTGCTGAACACAAAGGAAGATATTTGGAAGAATGTTTTAATCAAACAAATCTCAATCCCCATTGACTACCATGGAATGTATTTTTCCTACTATGGTAGTCAATGGGGATTGAGATCTGTTTGATTAAAACATTCTTCCAAATATCTTCAAAATAATCGATGATTAGTCGATTAATCGTTCTAATAATCACTACATTAATCGATTATCAAAATAATCGTCTGTTGCAGCCCTGAGTATTATGTGAAATAGTTGCCTAGACAACGGATAACATTACAACAAAATAACAGACTTAACGTGATAGACACTTAAACTTGATTAACGTTCAAACATCAGCTATTATTCAATCAACATAAAAAAATAAATAATAAATCAAGTTAAAACTCACACATTCGTGCAGCTCTTCTGTTTTTTTGTGACCCTGCTGTCCCAAGGAGCTGTTTCTTTGTCCAATGGTCAAATCTTAATTTTGCATAATATTAATATCCTTCTTATTGGCTTTTATTTCTCTTCAGTGTGAGTTAAATCTCTCTTTCTTACTTATTTTGGTTCATTCTACATGTGAAAGAAAACTTGCTTAATAATTATGCACATCTGAACATAAGGTGTTGTTCACTTTCAGCCCTCATTAACAATTATATATCACTTTTTATATAAATATTATATAAAAATTGGGTCCCACTTTATATTAAGTGGCTTTAAGTATTACTTACATACGAATTATTGTGGTCCTGTTATATTGTAAAACACTTTTGCTGCCATTGAGGTATGATACAGGTAAGGTTAGGGACAGGTGTGGTGGTATGGGTAGGTTTAAGGTGTGAGGGATGGGTCAGCTGTGTAATTACATAAATTAATTACAGCTGTAATTACATGCTGGTATTTTTAAAATATAAGTACAATGTAAAAACATGTATGTACACAATAAGTCCATTGTATCAAATTATTAATTTCAACGCTAGTACAATGTAAGCCACTTAATATAAAGTGGGACCAAAAATTGTATACTTATTAAGATTGATGTGGTTTGGAAATGTGCTTGAAATAAAAGCGTGATCAGAATATTCGACTTGCATAATAATTATGCATCACACCGTATTTCTGTACATTTAAACCCCAACCGAGAGGTTACAGACGAGATACAGGACTGCATTCCTTTTGTTTTCAAACAACATTTAGTTCTGTGTGTGACTTTTCCATTTTTGGCAAACTTTTCCATTGTTTGCAACTCCCACCCTTGACTGTGGCCTTCATTTGTTGCTAGGTAATAGAGGACGTTTGTTTCGCGAGGAGGGTGTTTGGAACTACACCACTATGCTTCTGCGGGAAGACCTCAACATGCTCATCCTGGGTGCCAGGGAAGCCATTTTTGCCCTCGATCTAGATGACATTACAGTCAAGAAAGCCATGGTGAGAACTTAAATGCATAGTCAGTGGTGGAATGTAACGAAGTACAAATACTTTGTTACTTTACTTAAGTACATTTTTCACGTATCTTTACTTTACTTAAGTAGAATAAATAGTGCATACTTTTTACTTTTACTTCGTTACATTTTGCAGCAATTATTATACTTTCTACTCCACTACATTTCTACAACTTCTGTTACATTTTTGTTACATTTTCTGACCAGTTTTTCCCTGCCAAAACGTAATCTGACCGTCCGTCCGTTGCACGTTTGTCTCACCAGTGACGTTTGGTTGCCATAGATATATCAACTCGGTCACACTAAATGCGCCTCGCACGCAGTGCATTTATCGTGCAATTTATACACGAAAATTTGTATTTACGTGCATAGGAAACGCACCGTGTGTAATATACGGTTGGTTAGGATTATGGCAAGCCAAGAGGTTCAGAATTACACCATAAATTAATCACGTTTAACTGCCAAACATAGTTATTAACATATAGTAAGGATAAGCATGATGTGTATATTGCCTAATTAATTGCAAGCTTGTTTCAGAAATGGTGACAACTAATTTTTTCCATCATTATATGAGTATTAGGTTGAATGAGTTAGAATGAATGTTTTATTAATCATTAGAAAATAGACATTAAGAGAATAAATTGTTATGCAAGTACTTTTACTTTTAATACTTAAAGTACATTTAAAATCAGGTACTTTTTACTTAAGTATGGTTGTCATTGTGTTACTTCGACTTTTACTAAAGTAAATATTTATCTGGTTATTTGTACTTTTACTTAAGTACTGAAATTCAGTGCTTCCTCCACCACTGTGCATAGTTACAAAAGCTTCTTATGCTGTGATAAATGTGTTCACCTCAGGGTTCCCACGTGTCTTTGAAAGTTTGTGAATCTGAATTATTATTTTCAACGCCCTGGAAAGTTTTTGAAAATAAACATGCCTAGATAAACAGGTCCTTGAAAGTGCTGGAATTTATTTTGTGCAAGAAATTTTCTGGGAAAAAATCAATGCCTATGCATACTATCTTGCTTGATTTATGTTAGTTACGCACATTTATTCTTAAATTATTCTGTTTTTTCAGCGTGAGGTACGTTGCCATGACGTTCACTCACGCAAAACTAACAATGTATCCTACAAGGTAACACAACGTAACCTTGCTCTCACTTGAAATGTGTTCCCACCAATCCAAGTCCTTGAATTTGAGGGTAGTGGACCTGGAATGTCCTTGAAATATCCTTGAATTTGAAGTTAACCAAGGTGTGGGAACCCTATACAGGGATGATGATAAGTTGTGTTGTTTCTCCTCAGGTGAATTGGCCAGTCACACAACTGCAGCAAAAAGACTGTTCCTATAAAGGAAAAGATGCTACGGTGAGTTTTCACATTTGAAATTCAATAACACAGTTGCATTTTGGGCATATATGTGTGTGTAAAAAAAAATGTTTTGACAAATAATAACTTGCACCAGCTTTTATTGTGTCGTACTATCTGTCTTGCTATATATTGGTAGATATGTACATTTTGATCACCTGAACTGTATTAATTTATTGTAAATGCAAACTATTCAGTTTATTAAAGTTTTAAGACTTTCTTTGTCTGATAAAATGTACTTAAATTATATTCTCAAAATATAATTTATGGAATGATCTTTATTTTTTTATAAAAACGTGTGTCATTGAATAATTGCTGCATGAATTTTATGTTATGCAATTATCAACGTAAAAATAGTTGAAAGACAAAGCAACATGCAAGGAAGTACAACCTGCATGTTATTGATCATTTCAGCAGATATCGACAGATATAATCAAGTACGAAGTAAAAGCCAAAAAAAACCACTAGAACTTATTCATTCGAAGAACACACAGGAAAGGGAAGTGTATGGTTCTGCTTGGTTAGACATTGTGGTCAGAATTGAGAGTAGGTCTTTTACACAAAGATCACATCATTTATTTGTTTCTCACGGCAATATTGTTTTATTTTTTCTTTAGAATGACTGCAAAAACTATATCCGAGTTCTTCATAAAAATAAAGATGGCAGTATGTATGTTTGTGGAACCAAAGCATTCAACCCATCCTGTGACAATATGGTAAGTCTCATTTATTGTATTCAGTGTTAGAGACTACAAACATAGAATATGCAGAAGACAGTGTTTCATGAGTTTTTTCACGTGTTATTCTTAGTCCTATGCAAATGGTCGGCTGAATTTAGCGAACAAGCAAGAAGATGGGAAGGGGAAATGTCCATTTGATCCTTATCAACGATACACGTCTGAGATGGTTGGTACGTACATGAATGTTTATTCAGAATTTTGTCAGTTAAACACAATTGACAGTTCTACTGACTCATATGCAGCTATAAACAAGTGTTAATTTAGTACCAATAGTTTCCACATCATCTTTTTCTTGTTTTTTGTCTCTTGCAGATGGAGCGTTATACACTGCGACTTCAATTAACTTCCGGGGTTCAGAGCCAGTTATGATGCGCAGCACGGACGAAGTCATACGGACAGAGTTTGCAAGCACTTGGCTCAATGGTGAGATAATGGGCATGTCTAAACAAACCTTCAACCACAGTGTGCTAAAGACCGTTACAACACATTAGAAAACTAATTGCAATACATTGCAACACTGGCAAACACCACTCAAATTCATATTTTTTCATGTGGCTTTTTTCAGCCACATTTTTTTTGTGGCTATTCAGCTTGGATATAGTTTTTTGTTAGCATGCCCATTCATTTCAATTGCACAGGGTTCCTACGCAGTTTGGAAAAGTATGGAATTTGATTTGAGTAATTTCCAGGTCTGGAAAAGTCTGGAAAAAAGAAAGCAGGGTATGGGAAAATATTTGCATTTCCAGACTATTGACTCTATTTAGTTTTCCATAATAGAAAATTAAGAATTAAATGAAAATAAATGTATCATACAATAAGTGTTTTTTATGACAGCTGTTGAGCTGTTGAGTTCAAAAAACGACTATGAATTCAAGGTGCACTTTTTCATTACGCAAAAATAGGATAATGTACTACCCTATTGAAAACCAAAATTTGACCACTTTTTTTAAGCACCAGTGTTTTTATAGACCCTTGAACTTGGCAAATAGGACAATGCACACAGCCATATTGTCCCATCAGCCCATTTCGTGTCATGTGTTTTTTTTTTTGTTTTTGTTTTTTTGCGGCCACAAACGATGCTTTAAATTGGACTTTAGGCCTTGATATTAGAGGTACTACCCCTAGGAAAGCAAATTTGAGCAAATAGGCCCAGATTTCTATTAATTCATGTGCATATTTGCTTTCTTTTTCTTCATAGATTAGGTTAGTATATAAAACTAGAAATTGTAATGCGTAATTGTAAATTGTAAGCATGGGGAAAAATCCTGTGTGCATGTAAATAGTTGTTGTCCAGGTATACTTGTATAGTTTTTCAGGAATATTTCTTCAAGAGTCTTGGAGATGTTGCCACAGTTCTTCTGGATTATTTTTTTCTTTTCTGTTTCTTCATGTAATCCCAGATGCATTAGATTATGGTGAGATCAGATCTCAGTGTGGAGCATATCAGCTGTTGTCAGACTCCTTATGCATATAAAAATCTCCCTGGATTATTATAATGGCAAAATAAATGTTATAAATGATAATAAAAATTAAATGAAATTAAAAAAAAATATTACTGATGCTACAGCAAAAAAAAAAAAAAAAAAAAAAAAATTTTTGGGGGTGAAAATACAAATTTTGCTTTGGAGATCTCCTACAACAAACGCTTTCATTCTCTCAGAATATACATAGTACATTTTTAATGATTCTCAAACTAATTGTCTGATGATTCAGTCTTTTTAAATCCCTCCTTTCTGCTGCCTGCTCTGCTCTGATTGGCAGGCCAGCCCAGTCTTTTGTGATTGATCGACCGCTTACAGCGCTGATCAGAAGCTAATCAATTATTACCATAACTGAAGTTCAGGCTCCGGAGGCTTCCTCAGTCTTCAGTGATTGTAAAGACAGTGACTATGACATTGATTTTACCGTATCAATCCGAGCGTGAGTCCGATAATGAAACATTGGAAGAACTAGTTATTCAAACTGAATCTCCATTGCATTAGGTTCATAGAAAATTCTTTCTTTTGAGAAACAATAACTTTGATTAACCTGCATTACACATGCATGAAAGGGAATCTCGAAAAGCATAGTAGGGACACTTTAAATACGGTCTGAAAATCTACAGAGAGATTTGGAAATTTAAGTCTGGAAAAGTATGGAATTTTGAAATGGAAAATGAGTAGGAACCCTGATTGCAGAAAGTACACATTCTGAATGCTGAAATCTTTGCTTCATAAGCATTCATTCCCTGAAATATTTTTAGCCAATTCATAGTTTTCAATCATGGAGAACTAGAGTGCAAAACATCAATAGATAGGTCTATACATAAAGGTACATATAGGAACATGCAACATAAAGGTCTGACATTTCCTCTATTTGTTTCAAGCCATGAATATTTAGATTACCTCTTAAGAGAACAGAAACAAAGATATGTGAACAGACTGCAAGTTTTGGGAACTTGCAATCAATTTAGAGAACCTGTTGCAGCATTTCAGTTTAAACAGCAGAACCTTCAACAAAAAAATCTTAATGTGAAAAACACTTAGCCTTAAGGCACTTAAAGGGACACTATGCATTTTTTTAGCTTAACTGAACAGCTTCAGAGTTATTGAAATGGTTATTTGACTTCTTTCGGGTTGAATGGTGGCCGTCTCGCCCGGTAAGCCACTCGTCTCGTCCCGCCGGATCTATGTATTTATTCACGAAAAGAAAAGAAATTAAGGTTTTTGATGAAAACATTCCAGGATTTTCTCCATATAATGGACTTCAATGGGAACCAAACGGTTCAAGGTCCAAATGAGAGTTTCATTGCAGCTTCAAAGGGCTTTAAACAGACACCAGACAATGAATAAGGGTCTTATCTAGGACCCTTCAAGTCATGACTCGAAAAAAGATTTGTTCATTTTGATGAAAGAATTTGAACAGGAGAGTCACGAATGCTCATCACAGAGCAAGGCGAGCATTTGTGCTTATAAAACGTAAAGTTTTTTATTTATTTTTTAAATGGCCAATTGTTTCGCTAGAGAAAGACCCTTATTCATCGTCTGGTGTCATTTAAAGCCCTTTGAAGCTGCACTGAAACTCTCATTTGGACCTTGAACCATTTGGTTCCCATTGAAGTCCATTATATGGAGAAAATCCTGGAATGTTTACGTCAAAAACCTTAATTTCTTTTCGACTGAAGAAAGAAAGTCATGGACATCTTGGATGACATGGGGGTGAATAAATTATCAGCAAAAGTTTTTTTTTTAAAGTGAACTACTCATTTAATGGATTAAACCACATTAAGTATTTACCTTATAATGGTTTTCTATGGGAAACTACGTGCGTTCATATTCTGGGCTCATCTGCTTGCCTATAGTATGCATCATCAATAACCTTATACTGAATTTGATATCTTTGTTTTAGTACATTAGTACTTATGTAATTACTGGCAGTCAACAGAGGAAAGCCTGGCGGGCATGGGTGGGCATTACTGGAAGGGTGTGACATCACATAAAAACTATGAATTACAAAGCAATTTATCATAAATGCGTTCTACTTTTCAATGGCAAGCAATGTAGAAACCTACGTTTTCCTACATAATAGTGTTATGTTATCTACTATCTGGGGTTAAAAAACCTAATCATGTGACAGCAACCCAATGTATAAAAGTATGCGGACATGGTTCAGTGGTTCATTTGTTGTTAAAAATAAGCATAAACTAAGGTTCCTTTAACCGTAGAGTGACTGTTGGTGCCCGACTTCTAGGTTAAAGTGTCTGCTGATCACAGTCATTCAAAGAAAATGGTGCGAAACACAGTTCTGTGGGTGAAAACACATTAAAGCTGACAGGACGGTAATGTAACTGAAATATGTTATTTATTTGCCATTTAAGAACCAAATTTCGTCTACATGGCCCACATCCCGGAGGAGTGGAGCCCAGAGGGCGACGACGACAAGATCTATCTGTTCTTCAGCGAGACCGCGGTGGAATATGATTCATACACCAAGGTGGACGTCTCTCGGGTGGCTCGCGTCTGCAAGGTAATCGCCCTTGGAGTCATTTCTATATGATTATGTTGCATTATTTCCAATCTATACCTCACACAAGTATTTTCCTCACAGGGAGACTTGGGTGGGCAGAGGACAGTTGCAAAAGAAGTGGACATCATTTCTTAAAGCGAGGCTTGACTGTCCCGTTCCAAAAGTTAACCTGCCTCTTCTGGTCCAGGACATGTTCCACTTGTGCCAAGATGACTGGACCACCTGCGTCTTTTATGGTGTTTTTACTCTACAATTGTAAGTTTAGAGCTCTTGCCAATTACTTGCACTCTCAAACCAAACTTTCAAAGATTCGATGCCACAAACCATTGAAACTGATGTGTCGTGTCTGATCGGCAGAGACTCCTCTCAATACTCTGCAGTATGTGCATACAAAATTAAAGACGTCAGGACGGTGTTCTCGAAGAGCAAGTTCAAGGCTCCTTTTACCGTCGAGACGTCGTTTGTGAAGTGGGCGATGTACTCGACCGAACTACCTGACCCTCGACCTGGAGCAGTGAGTCTTTTGTTCAATAATTCAGTTCGACACTCGTTCAATATTAATGGATACCAAAGTTGAATAACTTTCCCTTTGCTTCTCACTAAAGTGCATTGATAATCATGCCAGAGAACAGGGCTTCACCAAAACCCTGGATCTGCCGGACAAAAGCCGTTGCAGTTCGTTAAAGAAAAGCCTCTGATGGACCAGGCCGTCTCGCCCATTGGAATGCAAGCCCTGCTGGTCAAGAGAGGCACTGCTTTCACTAGAATTGTGGTGGCCACAGCGACTGCCTTGAACAGGAGCAACTATCACGTCATGCTCATTGGCACAAGTAAAGATGCCTTCATGTTAATCTAGTTTTTTTTTGAAGTAAACCCTCAAAAGAAATTTAAATATATTAAAATATGTTATACAAAATGTGTTTAATTATGCACAAATGTTTTCTTTATGCAAAATTAGCAATATTTTTGTGATGGTCACCCAATGATTTTTCTACACCATTACTAATACAGATAATATAATTAATAATATGATATAATTTAATATATTCAAGACATTTAATGGCATCTTCAGCTGTGTGAGTGTGTTTAACTGAGATTGTTGTCTTGTCTTCCACGTTGTGTTCAGAGAGCGGTTCAGTGCTGAAAGCTGTGAATTATGAGGGAGAGATGATTATTATGGAAGAGATTCAGGTATTTGAGCCCTCAGAGCCTGTCAAGATACTACCGACTTTCCAAGACCAAGGTAAAAAAGCTGATCAATGTGTTTATTTCTCACTTAGCAACATCGTGAGCTGTGTTTGTTGTGCAATTTTACACTCTCTCTGTTTCTGTCAGCAAAGCCAATTTGGTAAAACAACAATGCCAAAGTCATGGTTGAATAGTCAAATCTTAAATAGCAGTTAACAATTGTTTTCTGTATACACTAATGTTCAAAAGTTTTTATGAAAAGAGGTCACTAATGTTCACCAAGGCTGCATTTAAAAAAAAAATAGAAATACAGTAAAATTAATAAATATAATAGTATTATATAACAGTAATATTATAAAAACTGTATTCTATTTGAATATATATGTAAAATGTAATTTATTCCTGTGATGCAAAGCTGAATTTTCAGCATCGATTACTCCAGTCTTCAGTGTCGCATGATCCTCCAGAAATTATTCTAATATGCCTATTTGCTGCTTAAATTACATGTATTATTATTAACCTCTTAACTGTCACCCCCCTTTTTGAATAGACATGGAAATGCACATTTCGAAACTTAAATGGTTGTAATTCAAGAATGCTTTGGAATAAAGACGTAAGATTGGTCTCATTTTAAAGAAGACAGATTTTTGTCGAAGTGAAATAAATTAAGAAAGTGAAACAGAAAAAAGTCATAGAAGTTTGAGTTTATGGAAATGTACAATATAAAAAAATAATTATTCATATGTTATATAAAATATATATTTTCAAAACCTGGGCTACTCTAAAACTGCAGAAAAATCAAAGCCAAAAATATAAACAAGTTGTGTTTGAAATTTTAGGTTGATATCTTAAAAATTAGCTTTCTGTGAGATTTTGTTTGAGCGCAGTGCCGAACACTTCCACTAGGGCACAACCAGACTCCATTGCTGTCCATATAAGGAGCCTCCATATCCATATATGTTTTGAGTGATCTGAACCATCATTTCCACAATTTTCATACAATTTATGAAGTAGAGATCCTATTCAGAAGTAGTATGGGAAGTTTGGCAGATTTTGATATGAATTCAACCTCTAAGAAACATTTGGAAGAACACGCATGCGCGTTATAGCTCGCTGCCACATCACAAATGGTAAATTTATCATTTTTTTCATAATATTTAAAACATTTTCAGATCTTTTTATTCTAAAATAATTGAATCTTTTGAACTCTTGGCATGAAAACAAACTGAGGTTTCTACCTTTTTTTTCATGTTCATTGCTATTTCAAAACAAAGGTCTGAACATGCATTAGGAGTACTGTATGAAAATATTCTTGTATTTTCTCTCTATATTCCACCAAATATGGAAACTAGAGATTGTAAGCTTTCAAATGATATATAGTTTGTCAATATTACTTAAGGTCTTTTCTAAGATATTATTGTTTTAAAAATATAATGGCAAGCGTCAGTGGTGCTTCATATTTTTGTAAAAAAAAAAAACTCAAATACACAAAACAAAAATAACAATTATGACAAAAATAACAATTAACAAAATAAAACAAAATAAAAATATTTTTAATTTATACAATTTAATGCATCCTTGTTGAATAAAGTTAATTTCTTTAAAAATAAACTTTTTAATTTCTTTAAACTTTTAAATGGTGCTGTGTTCGGACGTGTTGTTCTAAAGGATTATTTTGGATTATGTATGTTCAGCTTGGACCAATAATAATTGATTATATATAGAGATGTTAAGTTATGTGTGTATGTCATCCCAACAACAGCTGTACGTGGGTTCGGAGGTGGGCGTGGTGCAGCTGTCCATTAGTGAATGTGTGCGGTACTCACACGTGTCTGGACTGCGTTCTGGCCAGGGATCCGTCTACTGTGGCTGGGACCTCAACACCGACCGCTGCTCCACCATAGACGACACACACAGAAACAGAACCAGGTCAAAAGACACATATAATATAATATGCATTATGGTGATGGAAATTTTATGGGAAAATATTTTAATTGACCGAAAAATGAATCAAAAATGTGTTTTTAATGCAAAATGTATGTACCAATATATATTTTTAAGTAATAATTTCACAAATATGGATATTTGCATATTTCTGATTGCTGTAATATTTGTTCTTCCACAGCACCGTGATTCAGAGTTTGAGTGATGGTGATGCCAGTCAGTGTCCACCAATAGGTAATTGTAACACAGTATATCCCAAAATCTTTGTTTGGGTAGAATCTACATCTAGACCTTGTATTATAGGTGTCAGTAAGCCGGTCAACATCTCGGTTTTCCATGGCAATACCGTGAAGCTGTGGTGCCAGCCTTATTCCAACCTGGCAAAGGTTCACTGGCAGCTAATGGACAGCCGATCAGACCGTCAAACACCTTCCAGATCCTCTCGGACAGCCTAATGATCCTCAATGCCTCCGCAGAAGCCAGCGGCCAATACACCTGCATTTCTGTCAGAGGGAAATACGAGGCCCAGCACGTAGCTTATGATCTAACAATGTGGTCAGGACCTGGGACTACAGCATCCCTACGTGACATTAAGGAAAAAGAGAACACCCTAGTGGCGATGGTGGTGGTATTGTCGTTAATTCTCAGCAATGCTAGTAATTTGGAACCTGTACAAAGGGCATTTACCTTTGCCATGTTGCCACAGTAGGGTAAAGGACACGACAAACAGGTGCGGAGACGAGAGGTTTTCTGGAAACCAGGCTCAACAACTTAAAGTAGCATCATCAACTGTGAACATGAACAGCAACAACAACCACGCAGACATCCAGAGGTGTTCAATCTCTAAGAGAAACAGACAGACTCTCAGCCACGGTTGGTTA
The DNA here is from genome assembly GCA_030378365.1 of Hybognathus amarus. Taxonomy (NCBI): domain Eukaryota; kingdom Metazoa; phylum Chordata; class Actinopteri; order Cypriniformes; family Leuciscidae; genus Hybognathus; species Hybognathus amarus. The sequence goes on along the minus strand of JAQIUQ010007055.1, from coordinate 96,114 downwards.
CTCAGCTCAGATCTCATTGAGATATAGAGATGATGAATCAGAGATCTGAGATTGTTGTTATGCACAGACTTCCTAATGTGATAGTTCATCTTAAATGCAGACCAAGCCCACGGGTGCTGGATCCTCTTTTGCACCTGCTAACTCTTGACTAAACTGCTGTTTTGACCCACTTTGTGTCCTTGTTGAATTGCCTTACCATATGCCAAATGTGGTGTGAAACACCATGTTTCATATGAGAAAAAAAAGAATAAGACACTGAAGACTTTTGAGCATAAAGCCCGTCCACATTAGCTTATACTGCCAAAGTCCCTTCAAAGTCAAATCACTTGGTGGCCATATTTGTAACGCCACTAGGCAGCTATTTCAATCATGCAAAATCGGCTTTAGTGTGTCAAACTGCTTGGCAATATTTCAAATATTTGTTGAGTTGCCTCAAGATTTGTTGTTGCTTGCCTTTAATAGCTTTTTAAAAGCGGATTGCGTCATGTAAGGGATTACAAGCTGAGCCAAGCACCTCCCGAGCTCCAGAACACATCGAAAACATTTGGGGAGTCGGTTTATAGGCTCTTCCTTATTCCCAAACCATACACAACTACATCACATATGCTGCGTCCAATTCGCCTACTATACTACGCCCTAAAAGTATGTACTCTTTTTGTGAAGAAAAAGTATATACTTTTGAGTGTTCAGCAAAAAGAGTAGGCAAGCTTTGGGACATACTATCACGTCATCTTTAACGGACGGCTCTGTCGCGTGCTGGTGCATCCTGTCACCGTAAACTGCCCTGTCAATCATCTTGTCACAGTTAAAATCCTCCATTCTATCTCATTTGATTTCCTACCGTTTCAGAGCACGTTCATCTGCCAGTCGTGGGTCTTTCATGCAGAGACTCTCCTCGTGTTTGCAATTTGAATATAATGATGCATTTAAAAAGTAATGGCTAAACGTGTCTTTACAAAAGTTCACAATGCTGCTGCATATGCAATATAATGTGGACAACATTGAATAAATTCATTTTCGTCCAGGTTAGATACTGATAATTAATCACTCAAACCTGTTTATCTAAACCTCTCTACACAGCCGCGGAAGCTAACGCGCGCCCTCCCGTGTCTGTAGTTTTTTAACACTTTTTACTTTTTGTAGTTCTAACCGAATCCTCGTCCACCGTGCAATGGTTTGTGGGCAATATCAGCCGTTGGAGTGTGCACCGATCTACACTTCGGATTCTGACCGGAAATAGTAGACCATCCGGGTATCTTTGAAACACTCATTTCAACATACTCCGGTTTGGGACGTACTAATTCTATTTTCGAATACTATTTAGGACCAATAGTATGCGAATTGGACGCAGCATTAGACTACTAGCAGCCTGTATATCCTCATGCACACAAAAACACTCTCTAGTGGGTTTTGTTGAATTCGAATCGCCCTGCTGTTTCCTCACTATACGCCAAACCATTTGCACAGCCCACTTTTTTTTATATGAAACTACACTCATCGGCCACTTTATTAGGTACACCTGTCCAACTGCTCATTAACACTTAATTTCTAAGCAGCCAATCACATGGCGGCAACTCAGTGCATTTAGGCATGTAGACATGGTCAAGACAATCTCCTGCAGTTCAAACCGAGCATCAGTATGGGAAGAAAGGTGATTTGAGTGACTTTGAACGTGGCATGATTGTTGGTGCCAGAAGGGCTGGTCTGAGTATTTCAGAAACTGCTAATCTACTGGGATTTTCAGCGCACAACCATCTCTAGGGTTTACAGAGAATGGTCCGAAAGAAAACATCCAGTGAGCGGCAGTTCTGTGGCGGAAATGCCTTGTTGATGCCAGAGGTCAGAGGAGAATGGCCAGACTGGTTCGAGCTGATAGAAGGGCAACAGTGACTCAAATAACCACCCGTTACAACCAAGGTGGGCAGAAGAGCATCTCTGACGCACAGTACGTAGAACTTTGAGGCAGATGGGCTACAGCAGCAGAAGACCACACCGGGGTGCCACTCCTTTCAGCTAAGAACAGGAAACTGAGGCTACAATTTGCACAAGCTCATTGAAATTGGACAATAGAAGATTGGAAAAACGTTGCCTGGTCTGATGAGTCTTGATTTCTGCTGCGACATTCGGATGGTAGGGTCAGAATTTGGCGTCTACAACATGAAAGCATGGATCCATCCTGCCTTGTATCAACGGTTCAGGCTGGTGGTGGTGGTGTCATGGTGTGGGGAATATTTTCTTGGCACTCTTTTGGTCCCTTGGTACCAATTGAGCATCATTGCAACGCCACAGCCTACCTGAGTATTGTTGCTGACTATGTCCATCCCTTTATGACCACAATGTACCCAACTTCTGATGGCTACTTTCAGCAGGATAATGCCGCCATGTCATAAAGCTGGAATCATCTCAGACTGGTTTCTTGAACATGACAATGAGTTCGCTGTACTCAAATGGCCTCCACAGTCACCAGATCTCAATCCAATAGAGCATCTTTGGGATGTGGTGAACGGGAGATCGCATCATGGATGTGCCAGCCGACAAATCTGCGGCAACTGTGTGATGCCATCATGTCAATATATGGACCAAACTCCCTGAGGAATGCTTCCAGCACCTTGTTGAATCTATGCCACGAAGAATTGAGGCAGTTCTGAAGGCAAAAGGGGGTCCAACCCGTTACTCAGCATGGGGTACCTAATAAAGTGGCCGGTGAGTGTATAGCAGTAAATACCCTGCACCCACAGTTGTGATCTTAGCGCAAATACGTGATAGGAAATAAGTGTGCAAGACAGACCTTAAAGACACTATATCCATCTCTAATACTGCTTCAGAACAGTATTTAAAGCTAAGTTTATATCCCATCATTTTCACTCATGCGCCCTAAGAATTGAGGAAAACTTTCCAGTGCATGTTAAATTAATTAAATATAACATTGTCTACAGACATGTGCAGTCTTCATGCCGCTTGAACACTTACAGGAAATATGTCATCAGTGCAAAGACATCAAGTGTGGGTGTTCGGACTAAAAGAATGACCCACTTAGACAGGAAATGATCTTATCACGCACCTACACAAGCGACCATAAACGTGTGCTTTATAAGAAATAGAAAAGCACACCGCAAAATGTAAAATAACGCAGAGAGAGTATCCATAAACAGTTCCTCAGAAATCAGTAAAGAGTTAGGTGTCGTTCACACAAAACTTATTTTTGCAAGGGCTGTGCAGTGGAATTATAGAAAAAACCCGGCAAGCGCAAAGGTCAAACGCGTCAGTCTAAGTTTAAATAGAAAAACAATGAAAATGAGTGCAGTGGAATGAAAAGTATTTTGTGTGAACGGCCCCTAACAAGGCCAAAAATACCGTTCTGCTAATAAATATATACTTTACTTGCAAGTGCCGCAAACACACTGAATCAAATCCAGTGATTAGTTTTTCCTCAGAAGTGATCATTTATTAACTTTCCCCTAGGTCGGCTGATAAAAAAAAAAACATGAGCCCGGAAGTCTGAGGCAAGAGACTATTTTGATTCTAATTCAGGACAATTGTATTGGTTGTTTTCCTGTTTAAAGTAGTAGTTCTGTTCCACTTGTCCATGTCTTTCTTTCTTCAGTTCGAAAAGAAATTAGGGTTTTTGATGAAAACATTCCAGGATTTTTCTCCATATAATGGACTTCATTGGGAACCAAACGGTTCAAGGTCCAAATGAGAGTTAAAGTGCAGCTTCAAAGGACTTTAAAAGGGCTTTTTATAAGCACAAATGATCACCTCGCTCAGTTCTGTGATGAGCGTTCGTGACTTTCCTGTTCGAACTTGTTCATGAAAATGAACAAATCTTTTTTAGTCATGACACGGAAGGGTCCTACATCAGGGGTTCTCAACTCCAGTCTTCGCGACCCACTGCTCTGCATATTGTGTATGTCTCCCTTGTTTAACACACCTGATTCAGAATCCTCAGCTCGTTAGGATAGACTCTACAACGAGCTGAGGATCTGAATCAGGTGTGTTAAACAAGGGAGACATACACAATATGCAGAGCAGTGGGTCGCGAGGACTGGAGTTGAGAACCCCTGTCCTAGATAAGACCCTTATTCATCGTCTGGTGTCGTTTAAAGCCCTTTGAAGCTGCACTGAATCTCTCATTTGGACCTTGAACCGTTTAGTTCCCAATGAAGTCCATTATATGGAGAAAATCCTGGAATGTTTTCATCAAAAACCTTAATTTCTTTCGACTGAAGAGAGAAAGACGTGGACATTTTGGATGACATCGGGGTGAGTAAATTATCAGCTAACTTCTAGTTAACGTTTTTTTTTAAAGTGAACTACTCCTTTAAGGGGCATGCACCCTTCGGGGTTAAAAAAATGATGTCTTGTTAAAACCTGCTGTGGGTGTTGCAACAAACCCATGAATATGTTACCTTTAAAGGCAATTCCACATTTCACAAGCATGAACTTCCTGTATCTTCAGGATGCCAAGACAAGTGTCAAATGACTGCATCTTAGTCCAAGTTTAATGCAGCTCATGTTACATGTTTGTTTTTATACATACACTACCGGTCAAAAGTTTAGGGTCGGTAAGATTTTTTTATGTTTTTAAAAGAAGTCTCTTCTGCTCACCAAGGCTGCAATGTTTTGATAAAAAATACACAAAAAACACAGTAAGATTGTGAAATATTATGACAATTTAAAATGACTTTTTATGTTAATATATATATTAAAATGTAATTTATTCCTCTGAAAAAAAGCTGAATTTTCAGCATCATTACTCCAGTCTTCAGTGTCACATGATCCTTCACAAATCACTCTAATATGATGATTTTATGCTCCAAAAACATGTATGATTATTATCCATGTTGAAAACAGTTTTTTTTTACATTTTTATTGTAAAGTAAGAATTTAAGAATTCAGTAAGAATTTGTCAGTAAGAATTTGTATTTTATTTTGGGGGAAATAAATAAGAAATCAATACTTCTATTCATCAAGGATGAGTTACATTGATCAAAAAGTTACAGTAAAGACATTTATAATGTTAGAAAAGATTCTAATTAAATAAATGCTGTTCTTTTGAACTTTTTATTCATCAAAGAATCCTGAAAATAAAAATGTAAAAAACTGTTTTCAACATGGATAATAATCATACATGTTTTTGGAGCATAAAATCATCATATTAGAGTGATTTGTGAAGATCATGTGACACTGAAGACTGGAGTAATGAAGCTGAAAATTCAGCTTTTTTTCAGAGGAATAAATTACATTTTAATATATATTAACATAAAAAAAGTCATTTTAAATTGTCATAATATTTCACAAGATTACTGTGTTTTTTATGTATTTTTATCAAGAAATTGCAGCCTTGGTGAGCAGAAGAGACTTCTTTTAAAAACATAAAAAATCTCCGACCCTAAACTTTTGACTGGTTGTGTGTGTGTGTGTGTGTGTGCGCGTGCGTGCGTGTGTGTGTGTGTGTGTGTGTGTGTGTGTGTATATATATATATATGAATCTACAGCAGAAACTTGTTTTAGATGCTAACAATATTTTTAATTTTGTACCTTAAATGCTTTGAAATGCCTTTTGCCAATGAAAAACAAAAATAAAAAAGGACCACAAAGAAGTTGGCAAACAACCTTTAATGTAAAGACATTGAAAAAGAATTACAATTTTAAAGGGATACTCCACTTTTTGGAAATAGGCTCATTTTACCACTCCCTCAGAGTCTTTACCTGTTTCGAATACATTTTCAGACAATTTTCTGATATTTAGAAGAATATCAGTAACCAGACAGTCTCTGGTCTCATTGACTACCATAGTATATATTTTTTTCCTACTATGGAAGTCAATGGGACCAGCATCTGTCTAGTTACTAATATTCTTCTAATTATCAGAAAATCGTCTGAAAGGATTCGAAAACAGTTAAACTCAACTGTTCAACTCTGGGGGAGTTGTAAAATGAGCCTATTTCCAAAAAAGTGTAGTATCACTTTAAGGTACAAACAACTAATCTGGTTTAAAAAGGAATCAAATTTAAGCAAAGTGCCTGCAAAACAGAAATGTCAAGGTAAAGTACACGTACGTAGGTCCTGCCCCTTTGAAAAACTGGTTTTCCTCTGACGGGGGATGTGTGTGACATCAGAGTTTGTACTTGTATTTTTAGATTTACACCAATTTTACAGCATTTGAAAATAAACGTTCAGTGTTCTCTATAACCAACACTTGGCTTATATAAATCAAACGTTAGCAGATCCTCTTCACCGCCTGTAGCGGTACCGCTTAAAGTGGAACCACAGCTGAAAGATTCCATTGGCGAACTGGCAGCGGAAGCCATGGCGATGGGAATACTCCCATTCGCGGTTCACGATCTTAAAGGCGATGTCCTCGTACGGCGGCCCAGCGTGGAAGCGCAGAATTCCAAAGTCTTTGTTGTCGGGACAGGGCTCGAGGAAGTACTGCGGAGTTGAGCGTTTGTCGATGAAGATCGGGGTAGAAGATGTTGAACTTGTAGCCTTGGACGATCTTGGGCGGCGGGTTGTCGAAGTCGTAATGCGTCTGGTTGTATTTGTTCCACTCGAAGCCGGTGTGAACGCGGTTGAAGAAGCGAGGCTTGCGCGGGCGGTATTTGTCGGCCCACAGGTACATTTTTCCAGTCAAGGGCATTTCGACACTGAACTGGGCCTCGTCGCCACTCATTCCCTCTTTAGCGCGACGCACAAATGCATCCTCCGCACTTTCGTTTGCATCACCTGTTCAAGAAAAAGACGTTTTAGCATGAGTTAATCTTAAAGCTACACTGTGTGATTTTCACTTCCATCTAGCGGTGAAAAGGTATATGACCATCCCGTGAATATTAGTTTCTGTTCCTCTCAATTCCGATTTCGTTTTAACTCCTACGGTGGCCAATGTAGTCCAAGATTAACATGGCTTCCAGTTTGACCTCGTCCATAAGTGTTAACTCAAACGTAAACGCGAAAGGCGGAGCTTGAATTAACGGGTATGTCCCTCTTTGGCTAATGTACTTTCAAGATGGAGGGGCAACATGGCGAACCCCTTACCCGTATGTATTTTCAATGGCATATTATACACTCACGAGAATACTTTATTAGTAATGTAAGTAAATATACATTAATGAGCACATATATTTTTGAAAGAACTAAGTGTTTTTACGCTAAGAATAAATTAAGAGTTACACAGTGTAGCTTTAACAGAAGGCAAACGTGAACTCTTAATAAGCTGTTTATTTTCCTATCAGTTAAGAATCTTTACAGTCACTTTTTCTACAACATCGTCGAATTCTTAATTCCAGTTGGCTGACATGAACTTGATTCATTTTCTGTAATAACAGTTAAACAAAATAACTTTTTTTTAGATTGAATATAGTCTTTTATTCACATTTAAACACTGATCATACGAACTTAAACAGACGCTAAATCGAACCTGCTTGACGAGTGAGAACAAATCTTTTTGGTTTTTGCTGAAGCTCAAACGCACGCCTCGGAACACTTTCTTTTCAGAAAAATTTGGATTAAACCGCTCAATTCATCTGGATTAGTTTTACGATCTCTCTATGAACTTTTTGAACTGTCAAAGTGTCATTTGCGTATCAATGGAGGGTCAGAAATCTCTCAGATTTCATCAAAAAGATCTTCGTGTTCTGAAGATGAACGAAAGTCTTATGGGTTTGGAATGACATGAGGGTGAGTAATTACTGACCAGAATTAAAAAATGTTGGTGAACTATCCCTTTAAGTAAACATCAAAGAGCTTGATACTTTGGGATGACAACCTGAAGGTATCGAGTAACCGGTACGTCTCACACTGCCGCCAGTGAGAGCGGCAAAATTCACTCTCGCCGCCCTGCCGGCGACGCCGATGGAAAGATCGTAGACGCTTCGAATGCTTCTTTTTTAAAACTGTATTTAAAGCAAACAAGTTGAAAGTTACTTTTGCAGTTAATTGATCAATGGAATGAACTTAACTTTAGTGACATGTTTGCTAATAAAATAAACCAACTAAAAGCCATTTGTGTGATGGTTAAGTGCTATTAATAATTTGCATTCCCGCTGAAAAAGTAGTATCTAGCCCGAAAATCTATAAATTGTGTTGTACGTCTTATCAAATTCAAATGATCTAGTCTCTCCTCTACTTTGCTTGGGAACTAATGTGGTCTGAACCAAAGTTTACAGGACTGTCCCTCTGGGATTCTCTCAAACGGAGCACTTGTACATTGCGATTGTTGCCGACGAATTGACCTGATTTCAACTCTCACCGTCCAAGACACGCCACGCTGAGTCTATTATCTGCTTTTCTGCTGTTTGTAACACCCACATGAAAGGTAAACAATTTTTTTTTAATCTTTGTACATATTTTTTACCACCCTCACAAGTTCAAAGTGGCCTGTACAGAGGCATGGTGGAATATCAGGGCTGGACTGGCCATCTGTCATACCGGGCATTTTCCCGATGGGCCGATCGTGCTTTGGGCCGATACATCTCATACTTTTTTTTTCTTTTTTGCTGGCCCATACGAAATTGTTCGGCGGCCCATTTGTTTAGTTTTGTTTAAATCGCGGCACCGATCTTGTGCCGTTGAAACCTATGGTTGAAACCCATTGGACAAAAAAAGTCCACATTATTTCCACATCTGCATATTTGACAATTACGCATTTTACTAGAGTTGTAATGAGAGTTTGAGACCCGTTTGTAAACCATGTTTTCCGCCAAAATAAAAGCTCAATGCCGTTTCCATCAAAATAAAAGATTTAGTTCTAAGCTAATTATGAAAGTTGGTTTTATCTTTTCAGTGCATGTGTTTTATTTACAATATATGGCTATTGTCATGTGATTAATATTATAACTATGATTAATTATGTAGACAGACACTATATCACAACTAAAATAGTTTTAAGTTTTTCTTTGTTCAATTTGCACACTGAATATGGGTTGGAGCTCTTAATTTTGAACTCTCAAAGTGCACCAGATTGATGATTTTAACATTTAAAAGCACAACATTTTCTTGCGGGGAGCATGCCCCCGAACCCCCCTAGAGGGACAGGTGCACTCACCGATACTATTGAAACATCTTGTGAAAGACTGGGATTGCCAATGCAATTAGAGAATTGTATTTTAGTTATTTCATCTCACATATTCAAGGGCGTACAAACTTCGGTTGTATTCATGTTCATATGTAGTGGGCCAGTCTGGGCCAAAATGCCTGGGCCACTTTTTTGTCCCAGTCCAGCCCTGTGGAATATAATGCGCCTCCCGTGGCAGAAGTTGAAACTACATGCGATTTCACATGTTGCCTCTTCTAACCATCCAGTGTGCAGGAAACTTTTTTTTTGCCTTGGAAAAAGCAAGTAGGGAGAAACCTTCTATACACTGGCTATGAATTCTTTCAAACAATGAAAGTGCATGCTTACTTTCCATCTTTAAACGTTCACATTTGACAGTTTTTCCTGATACGAGTGTTAGTGAAACGTTATAGCATGTGGTTTGTGTGTAACGTCACTATGGTCTATGCGATACGCACCTGTCACCAGCAGCTGTCTCCGGGCCAGCAGGAGTCTCTGCAGGTCCTCCTCTCACCTTCATGATGTGTGTGTCCAGCGGTAACTCGGAGGGCTGGAGGAGCGTGGGACTGTAGCGTCCGGAGTCGTACTCAGCCTGACTCTGCTGGATCAGATCCTCCTCTGTTAACACAGACTCCGCGGCTTCATCTTTCTCTCCCTCCTCTCCGTCTCCCTTCTCCTCAGGACTGCTTCTTCCTGACCGCTCACCCTCTTCTCCATCCTTCCTCTTCGTCTGTCTGCCCTGCTCTTTCTCCAAGTGGGCACCTTGCTGAGAGCTGCCCGCTTCCTCGTCTGCAGACTCCGCCTCTCTGGGGCTACTGGGTAACAGAATGGACAAATCAAAAGTTGGGGGTATGTGTAGAATGCAAATCTTTTCATTGAATTTTTCTTTTTTTTAAGTTTCTTTTATTTGTTATTATTAGATCATATGTATACGTGTGTGTGTGTAAAAATATATATATTAGGACTGTGCAAAAGTTAATTGCGATTAATCGACATCCAAAATAAGTCTGTGCTTACATAATATATTTGTGTGTGCTATATATAATTATTTTGTATATATAAATACCTATGCATGCATGTATATATTTAAGAATTATTTGCGATTAAATTCTTGTATATATATATATATATATATATATATATATATATATATATTCTATATTATCTAAATATACATACATGCATGTGTGTATATTTATATATACAATATATATACAAAATAATTGTATACAGCACACACAAATATATTATGTAAACACAGACTTTTATTTTTGGACGCAATTAATTTTTGCACAGCCAAATTTATATATATACAAGTTTATATATATATAAACATTTTATAGTGCAATTTCAGGTTGACAAATTTTCGAGCAGTTATTTAGAGCTGATTAACTAGATTGTATCCATGATATTTTCAGACTCAAATTTAATTATAATACAAATTCCCTGATATTTCCAGGTTTTCTATCATCATGGAAACCCAGGAATATTAGCATACATTTAGTAAGAAGTGTATAATGTATAATGCATACTATTTAAAAAATAAAAAGTTTTCAAAATGCAACAATAATCATTTAAAATTGTAGTAAACTACTTAGACCTCACAAAGTTGCATGTTTAATTCAGCAGATTGAGGCCAGTTTATTCCTATCTTTAAAAATACAGTTATATGTATTTTTCTCCAGTTAAAATAGTCTGAATCTGAATGTTATTTGTAGAAGTCGAAGCATTCAGGTAATTTTATTGAATTTTCCAGTTCGTTGTGATTAGATTAAAAATCTATCATCATTATTTTAAGTCACTTGTCGCCACCTGCTGGTGCAACGGTTATTTTGTTTGCTCGATTCACTACTGTAGACATCAGTGTTTATATGAGAACTATAAACTTTAATCCCAGTACTTCTGTTATAATATTAATATTTGTGACACTGTGGTTGAAAACATTGTTGTGAAGCTGTGACATGACGACCCAGATCTGAATGTTCACTGTGATTGTACTTGTTTATCATTGTCAATAAGAGATCGTTATCTTTTCACAATTAATCATGCAGCTCTAGTATATACTGCATAATGCATTTTATTATTATATATGAAACCGTATGCAGAATGACAACATAGCATTGCATATTTCTCTCTGTTGCATATTTAATTCAGCAGGTTCCAATTTAATTTGTCCATCTTGGAAACATAGGTAATTTTTTAAACCCAAATGTCTCTTTAAAAAAAAAAAACAGCACATGTAAGTCTGAACGTTCAGGTAGAAATGAAATCACTCACATGGGCTCGTTCTCCGGCTCCTCTTTGATGATGGGGAAAAGCGGTTCACTCTCCACACCCTGTTCCTGTTTGAGTTTATACAGCTTCTGCCGCAGGACGTCCTGATGGCGCTCTCTCAGCCTTCACAAACACACAGGCCCTTATTTTAAGACATTGCTGACTGCTAATAATGTCCAAGATCCCCATGACAGTTCTGCTGGGATACGCACCTGGCCCGTGCCATGTAGACCCGCACCTGCTGCAGGAGACTCTCCCAGTAGCCGATGTCCAGGTTGGAGCCTCCGGCCTGGATCTTACTCTCGAATGTTCATATAAAGAGCCTGAAGCTGACTGTAAGTCTTCCCTTTAAACACACTCTGCACGTCTGTGCTGACAGATGTGTTAATGCCCTCACGCCGGTCACCTGAAGAAAACATCAGAGATGGATATCACTATAATTTACAATACCTTTTCTATTTTAATAAAAAAATTTAATTTTTAAAAAAACTTTTAAAAAGTAGTGTAAATACAATCTTGAAAAAACTATACAAATTTATTGATAGCATAAATTAAAGTTACTAACATTTATTTTATACAATATTTACTCTGAAATGAATCAAGTGTAAAGTAAACAGGATGTAAATATGATAGTGAAGGTCATCACATCACCTGGCCCTTTCCCTGACGTCTCCATTTTGCGCAGTTTGCTGATTTCGTCTTCAGTAATGGTGGTCATGTCCCTCCAGAAATCCACGTTCTTGCCCTGTTCCAGCTCCATATACACCTGCAGCCAATAACACAGCGGGTAAAACTATGACTATGACCAAAATCACCATGGAAGTTATGTAAGTACGGTTACTACATTTGAACAATGTCTGAACTAGTGCCGTCAAACGATTAAAAATATTTAATTGCGATTAATCGTATTAGTGTCATAGTTAACTCGCGATTAATCGTAATTAATGTCACAGTTAACTCACGATTAATCACAATTAATGGCATAGTTCACTTGCAATTAATCACAATTAATGTCATAGTTAACTCGCGATTAATCGCAATTGATGTCACAGTTAACTCGTGATTAATCGCAATTGATGTCACAGTTAACTCGTGATTAATCGCAATTGATGTCACAGTTAACTCGTGATTAATCGTAATTGATGTCACAGTTAACTCGTGATTAATCGCAATTGATGTCACAGTTAACTCGCGATTAATCGCAATTGATGTCACAGTTAACTCGTGATTAATCGTAATTGATGTCACAGTTAACTTGCGATTTATTGCAATTGATGTCACAGTTAACTTGCGATTAATCGCAATTGAGGTCACAGTTAACTTGTGATTAATCACAATTGAGGTCACAGTTTACTCGTGATTAATCGCAATTGAGGTCACAGTTAACTCGCGATTAATCGCAATTGAGGTCACAGTTAACTCACGATTAATCGCAATTGAGGTCACAGTTAACTCGCGATTAATCGCAATTGAGGTCACAGTTAACTCTGACTTAATCGCAATTGATGTCACAGTTAACTTGCGATTAATCACAATTAATGCCACAGTCAACTCGCGATTAATCACAATAAATGCCACAGTTAACTTGCGATTAATCGCAATTAATGCCACATTTAACTCGCGATTAATCGCAATTAATGTCGTTAAAATGGGTTTGCGTTAACGCCGTTAATAGCGCGTTTAACTAACAGCCTTAGTCTGAACCAATCAAGTGTAAATGATTGTCTCTCTCTCTCACACACACCTTGATGTCCTCCAGCAGATCCTCCATGTCTGTGGCGGTGAGTCCATTGAGGAAGGTGTACGGCTCATGCATCTCCACCGACAGATCATCATCTTCAGCGCTGATGTATTTAGCCAACAGGTCGATGGGTTTCGCTCGGCCGTCACGGATACGAATCTTAGACCTGCATCACATCACAGAAACACGTCACAAATGATCCAATCACAGGTATGCGTGTATAAAAAGATTAGCCATCTGAAGAGCGTGACCTCAGTTTGGCCTGGTGCAGGTGAAAGTTGTCCTCCTGTTCCGCCCATGTTTTGAAATGTTCCGCCTCTTTCTCCCTCTGCAGCATCTCCAGCTCCTGCTCCCGCATGGACTTCTCCGCTCTCGCTCCAGCCGCAGCTGCTTCACCTGAACACACAAGTCTCGCGCATTTACTTTCATTTCCCAAAAGCAATCCGGATGCACATTTAGATAATTTATTATATTTGTTATTTTTTATATTTGATAATTTACTATATATGTTATTTTTATAATAAATTGTTCTGTATTTTAAATACAGAACAATTTATTATAAAAATAACATTTCATTAGGGAAGTGAATCAATAGTTATGACTGAAAGTTCAGTTAATATGTTGAAAGGTTATTATAGTTAACTAAACCAGTAGAAAAAAAACTTTAAATAAACTTTTTAAAAATTAACCTTATTGTATTTCAGATAGAAGACAAAACAACATTTCTTATTTCAATTAATTTTTTTTAGTTTGATTAGATATATTTTAGTTTGATTAGAAACTATTTAGACATTTAAAAAAAATATTGTGTGGCACCTTCTGTAGTTCCCTGCGGTTTTCCTCCTGGATGTGTTTATTTCTCTCCTTCAGATTTTTTTCTGATAAGTGCCCGATGCCTTTCTTCTCCAGAGCCTGAAAACACACACACAGCAGAAACTTTATTTCTTTAGTCCTAAACAGACTTTCCCAAACAAAATCACTGCAATATCAAGATGCATTTAGGTGTGTAACGGTACATTGTTATCAATCTATGACCAATAAAATTACTAACAACATTATCAATATACATTTGATATACATTTTAATTGTTTTAATTACACAACTTAAAGATGAATGATCAACAGATAACTTATAAACTCATTAGTAACTTAGATTTTTTTCTCTAATTATTTATTCTACATTCTCGTTTTAAAGTGTATTTTTTGTTGTACAAGTCCCAATTGGGATAAAAATATTGTTAGGATTTTCAGAAGTGGAGTTCAATTGGTTGCATTTGTAAGTAAAAAATGCTGGCTGTGTAAAATAGGACCATAATAGGGTCAGGTAAAAATATACTGATTCTCATTTTTATGAACTGATTCCATATTCTTAAACCCCAAGAATCGAATCTTTTAGTCTACCCTGTTTTCAGTTGATAAATGAAGAGAACATTGTAGCTCGTCTCCCATCCAATAACTAGCAATACGCTTTTAAAATTTGATACGAAAAAGTCTTGGATTTCAATTTTAGTCAATTTTATGTAAAAATTTTAACAAAACTGTTTTGGTACTCTATAATGTGGCGTAACAGATCGCTGTTGCCTCCTCAGATCAAGCCAAGAGTTTTAATGACAATCACCATTTATAAGTTTGTATTTAAATACAATTAATTGGAGTCAAAGCATAATTGTGTAATTATAAAGTTAGTATAACTTTATTACACAAAAAATGTGTCTGTACACAAATCAGTCAATTTTAACCTTCATTATTGTAATAATGTAGTACCAACTAGTTCACAGCATTTTTCAAATTATTATTATTTTAAGAAAATTTCCTATGTAAAGTACCTGATATATCCAAAATAATCTAATACATCGAATCAGTATCGAATCACAAGCTTGTGAATCGAAATCAAATTGTTAAATTTCACTCCTAGCACATAATATCATAATTGATATATCCATCACAGGCATGTTTTGAGGTAAATATTGTTTTGTATCGTAACGTTTCCTTCCATCTCTCTCACCTTCTGCCATTTGAACGTGCCGAGCAGGTTGTTGTCCCCAAAAGGATTGTCGGCGTTGGTGTAGCCCATGTACTCTTCACTCCAGCCCATCTTCTCTCTCTTCTTCCTCTCTTTGGCCTCTTTCTTGGCAAGACGCCTGGCTCTCTTCTCCTCTGGGGTCTCCAGCGCTTTCATCATCTCCTTCTTTTTCTTGGTCTCTTCTTTGGCGGTGGAGCGACCCTGTGCCGTCTTCCCCCTGATCAGAGTCGACGGAGGAGCAGGAGGAGCTTGAGGATCTGGATTCTGAGCGTCTACGTCTGTCTCGTTCCCTCTCTTTACTCTTTCTCTTCCCTCTCTCCCGGCTGGGGCTCCTGCTCTGCCGTCGTCTCCTCTCTCGTTCTCGCTCCACGCTGGAGTCTATGCTGGATCTTGACGAGCTTCTACTCCTCCTCCTCCTGCCCTTTTCATCCTTGTGCTTCATCTTCATTTTGTGTTTCTTATGGTGATTGTGATTATCACCTGAAGAGCTAAATCGATAAAAAATAACAAAACAAAAATAGTTGCTATCATCAGGAGAGTTCCATTTCAGATCATCCTTGTATTAGGGACACCCATTATAAAGTAGCCATGAAATCTAAATACAATTCTTGTTTTGTTTTGGAATTTTGCACTATTATTTGTTGTAAATAATTTATCAGTGCAAACTACAAATCATTATTTGTTTTAAAATTCATGTGGTCTCATAATCTTTAATGAAAGTAACATCCCCTCTTTCTTGCATTGACATGATCTCTGATGATGTTTCTTGACACGAGGGCGGGGCAACCTGTCACTCACATAAAATCCAATTATCCACCAATAGCAAACCACAACCACCCAATCACCCGTCCCGCCCTACATTTTAAGCCATTTCAATAAGATATACATCACAATGAATAAGAAAAATATATTACAGCTTACGTTTAATACCCACTTTGAAACTTAAAAGGCGTTTACCTGGTTCAATTAAAACTGCTAAAAATGTTTAAAATATTATTTGGAAAATATTTAGTTTCTATTATCCCTAGGTACACTTCTAAGTATACCATTTAAATAATTTATTATTTTCTTCAACTTATTATATAGCAATTATATTTGTTTAATAGCCTTTGTGTTTACTTTTTTTCCTTTTAAAAGCACTTGAATGACCATGATTAATAAAACGTGATATATAAACTATACACAAATTAAATGAGTTATATATAACTCGCCTTGGCTTGCCTTTTGCGTTACATTATTACGTCTTTCCACTCGTCGTTGTATTACTATTTAATGTCATTTCAAACTTTGCCACGTACTCTCCCTAATGGACAAACTGAAATTCCTAATGAATAGTTTGATTATTTGTGTCAAAGTACCTATCTCTGTCTTTTGATCTTCCGTGTGATCGTGTTCTTCTGTCTCTGTGATCGCGGTCAGACTCGCTGGAGTGGCCGGACTCCCTGCCTCTGTGTCGGCTCGGGCCTGCAGAGCCTCCGCTGCTCCTGGAGCCGCCGCTGTCAGACCGCCTTCGTCTGCTAGAACCCTTCACGGGAGAGCGGTTCCGACTTCGACTGTCCTCTGACGAGCGGACATGTCTGCGGGATCTTTCCTGAGAGCTAGACCGCGATCGGCTCCTACGATCCTTCTTCGACCCCATGTTTTTAGGTCCTGACCGCGCCGCGTCGCATAAATAGGTAATGTTAGACAGATAATTTTGGCATTACTTATATATCTCAAATCAATCCTGTGATAATTATTCAGATGAAATTATAAATTGTATTTATACATATTGGGGAAATGTGCATTTATTACTGTTCAAGTTTTACATAAATATTCGTATAATTTCAAGCAGGCGATATATAGAGCTCCTCATTCTGAGGTCCTGTGTTTGAGGCGGAATGTTGACGCGCTGTTACCTCGTCATTTTAATTTGAACTTTCGTTTACCACACGGTAGTACACCCCCTATGAGTACACTACACCATAATAACTTGACAAACGCAACACTAAAATATCACAAAGAACGAAAACCCGCTAAATGTAATTTACCTCAAATTTAAAAGTGTTTTCAATGAATTTCACTTATTATTATGGTTGTTGTTCGAATTCAGAAAATTAACGTTATAGCTTTTAATCTAATTCGATTGCTTTAATTCGAGTCTTGCTTTACAAGGTCAACTTTTAAAATTAGTTTGGTGGGAGTGTATTTCCTTCCATTTATTCATTCAACTGGATGTGATGCTGTTTCTTATTTTTTTGTCTGTCTAGTCTTGTAGTTACAATCTAGATTTCAGCTTACAGTGAAAAAGAAGCAGTGGGAGAAGTAGAAATTGAATTGACAGAGATAAAAGAAAATGCTTCTAAAATACCTCTTGTCTTGTTTAGAATGTACCGAGGACATTCAAAAGTAACATTCCCATAATGTTTGCAAAAAAAAAAAAATGTCCTTAACATTCGCATAACCAAGAAAAAAACTCTTTTTTTAAAAAAAAACATTTGAAAACTATTCAGAGAATATTCAAAAATATTGTTTAACTCAATGGGGACATTAGTAAAGCACATCTACTATGAGAAGGTGGTAACCCATACTTGGAATTTGTCCTCTGCATTTAATCCATCCAAGATAGAGCACACACATTGAGAGTGTTAATGTAATGTAACATTACCTCTTAATGTTAATGTAAGGTGTGTATTAACAGTGATTGCTCATGTAGTAGTAATCAATGCTATTCACAACATGCTTGTATATGTGTATTTTTCCCATATAGTCTGTTTTCTGTGGCTGGTTCAAGTTTCATAATTTTTTTGTCTCATCAATATGGAGGGAAAAGCAGTTTCTCAGAGATCAGTGTGAAACGTTTTGGAGGAAGTGTTTTTAAACAAAATGATCAGTGTTTTTTTTAACAAATGCTAAACTGAGCTGTTTGTGGTGAGAGAGTTAATGAGGCTGAGTGTCATTTCACATATTCAACTTCCTGTTTTAAATACAACTGCAGCCATCTTGATGTTTGTTACAATGGCAGTAGATCGTCTGCTTATATCCTTCATTCTTCTCCTCATCTGTAACACAGGTAATACACTCAGTTATTAAATTTGTATAAATAACTGAAATGTCTTGTTCTAGTGCTTTATCTATAATGTTGCTTGTATTAAGCATCATGATCTATAGTTCTGCATCTGTTGAACATGATCTGCTCCTGATGAGAAACTAAAGCACTGAGAGAGAAACAGTAACTCGTCTCTAACTTTATTAACACTAGAGTGCTATAAGAATTATTTCCATTTGGGATTGAAAAACAGACATCAGATTTGTATTTATTGGAGATATGTTGATTATATTTCATGAAGCATGTTGAAACACAGTTAGTTGTTGTGGGAAGGAGGAGGCGGAAACCAACAAACGATTAAAGACTTTTAGTAATAAATTAAACAAATACAAAAGTAAAGTAAAGGCAGCATCCCCTCACAGACGACTGCTGTCACATAATAAATCAGAAACACAACGGAAAGTCCAGGCCTCTCCTTCACTGTCATTCACTCAAAGTGTGTTTTGTTATTTGTGTGTTTTCAACGTTCATCAAACACATCTAACCTGTAATTTAACTTTGCCGCCTGAGAGCAGTGCATAATGTAAAGACTAAAATATCTGCAAGACTGCAACTCCAGAATGAAGACAGTAGTTTTGATCAACTCTGGTACTTGAACAAAGAGCATGAGATGCTTAACAAATCAGTGTGTTTCTCTCTCTCCTCAGGGATTCAGTGCTGAGATCTCTGTGTTTGTGAAGACGGGAGATTCTGTTCAACTGGATATACAGACTCAGAAACTACAAGAGTTTGATGATTTATTCTGGATAAATAATAAATTGGATAATATAGTTAAATACATGAATGAATCTAAAAAATAAAACTTCACCCTTCCTACAAGGACAGAGTGTATTTCAATGATGAAAACTTCTCTCTCACACAGAAGAACACACAGAAGACAGACAGTGGACTCTATACAGCCAGAACAAGTGGAGAATCAGAGATAAAATATTGCTTACATACAGAGTATCTGTTATAGGTGAGTCTCATTTCATTGTGTGATTTAATGTGTTCTGCATAAATGGCAATTCATGAGTAATTTGTTCAATTTTTATATTTATATAATGTGCATTTTGAAACCAGCTTGTGGCACATTTTTTAATTCATTGTTTTATTTTCTGCAACTTTAATTACAACAAAAAACAACAACATTGGAGTCCTTTTTCTTTAAATAGACCTTTTAGATTGGCTTCTTTAAAGACCTTTAAATAGAGAATACAGATAAACAATATAGCTAAATAAATATTTTTGGGTAGAGATGAACTCATTTTATGTTGTCTTCAGATTTGAATGTGTACTGAGTCACTTCATGACTGTGGTCTTAATTCGACAAAACAAGCATTTAAACTTTTTTACATCACTGTGCTGAGTGTGATTCTGATTTTGGAGTAAATGTGAGTTTCAGACGCTGTGGGGATCCTGTTCTGACTGTAAACTCACACTGGTCCAGTGATTCCTGTGTTATTTTTAGTTTTACATGTAGAGGTCATGACCTCACACTCAGCTCCATGTTTCAATATGGCAGCTGCTCTCCAGAGGAAGTGACATCACATGAGAACTACAATCTCATCCTGAACTGCAGTGAGGAATCCATCATCTGTAACCATAGCAACACTAGTCAGCTGGAAGGAAGACATTATACATATAAAACAACTCTGTAGAGGTGAATATCTGCTTTTAATTTTATCTCACAAATCAAGGCAGCTTAGACTAATTATTATGTTCTTTTCATCTTTTACTTTCCAGATAATGAAAGACTACAAATCACAACATCACCTTCTGTGCAATCGATTAGTCATGTGTCTATTGTGTTTGGTGTCGTGGGAGTGATAGTGATAGTGATGGTGTTTTCTGGTTTGCTCCTTTACTGTTGCTGCAAGAATAATAAAGGTATATCCATTTAACAAAATATATATATATATATATATATATATAACATATTTATACTCTAAAAATGTATTCTTTAGTAGCTAAAGAATGTTGCAATATGGACAATATGGAAAAGGGGAACTTAAGAAATAAGGTTTACAGTATATATAGAAACAACACATGATTACAGTGTAAACATTTATAAGATATTAAGCCAAGATACATCATTGCCTAGTTTTGTCTGGCCATTTATGTTTCACAGCATAAAATATTCCATGCGAATCCAAAATTATCTTGTTTCTAAATATTTCTTTTCAAATCTTGACTACAATTCTGACTACATTAAATATTTGCAGCTGGCAATAAATACTATAACTCTTTATGAAATTCTAGGAGATACAACAAAAAACTATTTAGAGCTGTCTAGTGAATCCAGAACTGGTGGTCAATATTAAACGTGTATTCTGTCAGTCTGATAGATGAGAGAGATCAAACATCTGACAGAAATCAAATGGAAATAAAATGTTTCCACACACACCTGTAATCTGTGCAGTAAACATCCATATTCTGATCCTCAGGTGTCAAACAGAGTGATGATACAGACTACGATGATGTTGAGGTGAGATTCAAATGACTTCATGTTTATTCCTGCAGACGTCACAGATGATAAATGTCACATGACCCAATGAATATTAACTGTATTTCACATGATCTGTGGTGGTTTGATTCATTTTTGTTCAGACTCAGAAGATGACAGGAGATACCTGGACCACCATCACCTACCGTACGGTAGGACACCGAACACCTTGATCTGCTCATGACTGTTAATACATAAAAATCTTTTTTGATTGACTGGACTCATAAAAGTCTTGATTTAACTCCCAGATTGCATGACTCTTGTGGAAGTGTACAGAATATCTTATACTGTTGTAAGTCCAATGAACTTCAGTTTGTTGCTGCAGATATTATGAACGGTGACTTCTTTGCTTTCCTCATTTCACTTTAATATATGTCATGTACTGTAATCATACTGTTTATTGTTTTTTTATGCGGTTTGAATTTCTGCTACTTTTACAATGATATTTTGAATGGCTGTCATTGGTGATGAAAATGCTTTTTGCAGTCGGATGGTGTAGTTTTAACTTCTACCAGCAGAGGCTCAGGGCCACTCCAACCATAGATATCCATAATAGAGGCTGAGATGTCTTACGACGGAGTCTTTATCGTCATCACCGGCGGCCTTCTTGTTTTGACTTTTTGTCTTTTTTTTATGACTTTTTTCTCATAATTGTGCGTTTATTCTCGCAATTCTGACATTATTTCTCAGAATTGCGAGATGTAAAGTCAGAATTGCGTGATATAAAGTCAGAATTGCGAGTTATAAAGTCAGAATTGCGTGATATAAAGTCAGAATTGCGAGTTATAAAGTCAGAATTGCGTGATATAAAGTCAGAATTGCGAGTGATATAAAGTCAGAATTGCGAGTTAATAAAGCCAGAATTGCGTGTTATAAAGTCAGAATTGCGAGTATATAAAGTCAGAAATTGCGAGATATAAAGTCAGAATTGCGTGATATAAAGTCAGAATTGCGAGATATAAAGTCAGAATTGCGTGATATAAAGTCAGAATTGCGAGATATAAAGTCAGACATTGCGAGTTATGAAGTCAGAATTGCGTGATATAAAGTCAGAATTGCGAGCTATAAAGTCAGAAATGCATGATGTGAAGTCAGAATTGCTAGTATATAAAGTCGCAATTGCGTGTTATAAAGTCAGAATTGCGAGATATAAAGTCAGAATTGTGAGATTTAAACTAGTCTAGGGGAAAGTCGGATTGCGAAGTTCGCAGTTTATATCTCACAATTCTGAGAAAAGATGTTAGAATTTCGACATATAAACTCGCAATTGCATGATATAAAGTCAGAATTGTGAGATGTAAACTCGCAATTGTGAGAAAAAAAGTCTGAATTGTGAGATAAAAAGTCGCACTTCTGACTTTATATCTCGGCAATTCTGACTTTATATCAATGCATTTTTGACATTATATCTCGCAATTCTGACTTTATAACACGCAATTGTCGACTTTTTTATCACGTAATTCTGACTCTTCATCTCGAATTCTGAGTAATAACGTCAGAATTGCAGATATAAACTCGCAATTGTGAGAAAAAAGTCAGAATTGTGAGATAAAAAGTCACAATTATTTATTAATTTTTTTTATTCAGTGGTGGAAACAAGCTTCCATAGTTTGGACTTCACTTGCAGAAACTGAAATCAATATCTGCCATCTTGTTTTTGGAAGCTAAGCTAACAAGTGCTGTGGAGATAGGAAGTTATGATAATGATGGAAGAAACTCAAATCCGATGTTCTTGGCTATCTTTACGAGCCGCAGTATAGTGAAGAGCAGCTGAGGCTGATGGAGGAACAGGAGGCGGCTGCCTGTCGCGGTCGAGGAGCCCGGACTGGCTCGAGCTGAGGCGGACTGCTGTGCATGTGTTCTCGCTGCGTGCTACGAACACAGATGGAGTCTGTCTGCTGCAGAGACTTTCAACGATGGCAATTTCTCCTGGGCGAAATCTCTGAATCAGACGAGCACACGGACGTTTGTGTTGTGATGTGAACCATCCTGAGTTTCGCCTGACTGAACATCCAGGTAACGTCATGCAGTAATTAACCATATAGAAAAGAAATACAAACGAGTAGAAATTCATTAATGAGTTTGCCAATGTAATGTTAACGGGGTTTGTTGTTGTGGGCAGTGTTGGGGAGTAGTTAACTACAAGTAGCGTAGCTACTAACTTAACTACATTTTTCAGTAGCTTGGCAATAGCTCAGTTGCTTTTTAAACAGTGTAGTTTTTCCAGTAGCTTACTACTTTTTGCAGCAAGTAGCGGTGTAGCGCGAGCAAAAGCTAAATTGCTACATTGTCGAGCCTGCGCGAATCTGCGCGATGCAAGGATATTCTTCTTCTTGTTAGATTACAAACTAATTTTTTTGCCATTACCGCCACCTGTTGTTTAATCACGCATCTTGCGGCTAACGGTTCACTGACGTACAGAAGTGGGTTGACACCCATATTATGATTATATAGCAAGACGTGACGGCAGATTTGCAGGATGGAGAAACAACTAACGTTAATTCCCATGGCCTTATTTGTCCAAGTTCAATCAGTATTTTTGAGAAAATGTTCTACATGCAATTTACGTTGGATGTATATTTCGTTCTTGCAATGTTGTAGGCTATTTGTTGCAATTTTGCACTTTTGACAAACAGTCAGAGATATTTTAGTGCTGTGTGTAATAAAACAATACTCGAAATCATAATTGCATTGCCTTGTTTTAAACACTAATTATTTTACTAAAAACATTCCTCAGAGACTTATTCAGTTATTTATAATATAAATTAAAAAAAGCAAAAGTAGTTTCAATGTAGCTAGCTACTTTTTGATAATAACTTGAAGTGTAGCAAACTACTTTTCTAAACGGGTAGCTTGACTGTAGTTAAACTAAATGGTAAATGGTAAAAATGGTAAATGGACTGCATTTATATAGCGCTTTCATAGACCCAATGGCCACCAAAGCGCTTTACAATTTACCTCACATTCACCCATTCACGCACACATTCATACACCAACGGCGACGGCAGCCATGCAAGGCGCCATCCAGCTCGTCGGGAGCAGCTGGGGTTAGGTGTCTTGCTCATGGACACCTCGACACTTGGCCAGGTGGAACCGGGATTGAACCACCAACCTTTCGGTTTGTAGACAACCTACATGAACCACTGAGCCACTGCCGCCCCTACTTTAACTTTAACTACTTTAACTTACGAGTAGCTTGTCGCTTGTCAAACTACAGTTTCAGAGTAGCTTCCCCAACACTGGTTGTGGGAAGAAGGAGGCGGGAACCGGCAAACATTGAAACATTTTAATAGTAAAATGAACAAATACAAAACGAAAGTATAAGCCAGCAGCCTCTCATTGACGACTGCTCTAAGGTTACACACAACAGAAAAAAAAAACACATCATAAAATCAGGCCTGTTTCTCTCTCTGATCTGCCGCCGTCGCTCCTCATTTATTATAACTATGTTTATGATCCGCTCCTCCGTGCAACATGAGATGTCGAGACCGGTGCGTGAGTGTCTCACTGGTGTCTTTCATTATCACTCGCGCCGTCCTCTCACATCCCTCGCCCAGTCGCCCTCATCCTGCTCGCCACAGCCAACTAACTAGACATTTTTAGTGAAATGAATTTCAACTCTGGTGACGGCTAACGTTCAGCCTTGCCGACGTAAGAGTGATTTCTCTGATGTGTGCGCAGTTCCGGATTAGTGGGTGTGGCTTGCGGAGATGTCCATTGTGCTGCATTGTGGGACTTGTTGTCTTGCATACAGATGTGTCCCTCGGTTATTTTCTATCTTTTCTCGGTCAAGAGGGCACCAAATTCAAAAATTATTTTACATTTCGACTGTGTCTGCTTGAGCATTCTCACATCACAAGCGTTGATGCGTCTGTTCCCACCTGATCACTGATAGCTGAGGCTTTAATATTACAAATGTACTAGCATGTTTAAGATCTGCTGATCTATATCCTTATATTACATCACATGAAAAAGTGAACTACACTGTATTGGGCATTCAAGATAAACATGATGGCATCTATTTACTGATTAAATTGAATATAGTTTCCATTGGAGGAGTTTGGTCTGATCTTAGACTTCCCTAACCTTTCTGCTCCTTTTCCTTATAAACCCAGATAATTCAATTATTACCAAATGGTGGTGTCTGTCATTATAATTCGATTTTGGTTGTGTATTCAGGAGCTCACACTGTGAGGTCTGCCTGATTTTACACACAGGAGGTAGTTTGAATGAGGCTATTAAGGGACACACCACTTTTTCACATTTCACTTTTAGCTTTTCATCATAGTTGAGAATGAGACCATTTTACCAGGTGCACTGTGACACTTTACATTGCATGAGTTTTCAGTGTATTTCAGGTGAGGAGGAGAAGGGGAATGTGGGGAGATGGTGTGTGTGAACTGCGTCTCCCAATGTTCCTGTTACATATGCAAGAGGCAGTTCCATATTCAAGAGATAGTTCATGTGTTAATGCCCAGGATGGCCTTTTTGCCACATTGAGGGGATGACCAGACAGACACACAGGCACCAGCCTTACAAACACAAGCTCTTGCTCTTGTTTAAGATGAGAAGACCTTTGTCATCAGACTCTGTCTGTGTATGAACTGCCCTTTCTTGCAAGAAATAAATACTTATGACTTTGGAGATCTTCATTTGTTCTTCAATTGTTATTTGAGATCTAAGAATTTCCACAACACTAGTTAGTTGATTTCTCCAATGATGCAGCGGTAGTTGCGTTGTTCGAGAAACACACTCCTGGATGATGGATGATTTTTTGTATAATAATGAGATTTTTTTTCTTTAAAAAAAACCTTAAAAACGCCATGATGCTAATTTACTTTTAATATAAAGATAGTAAAATCTTTGTTAGTATATTTGCAATTGAAAATTGAAAAAAGGGAATATAATTCAAATCCAATAAAGTATAGGTTTTTTTTTTCATTATAGGGCTCTTGACTATACACATTCTCTGTGTCTGCTTGATCATTCTCACATCACAAGCATTGATGCATTTATTTCCACCTGATCTCTGATAGCTGAGGCTTTAATATTACAAATTTACTAATACGTATATCCTTATATTATCATAACTTCTTTTAGCTTTTCATCATAGTTGGGAGAATGAGACCATTTTACCAGGCGCACTGTGACGCTTTAAAAGACACCAAACATGAATAGTTACATTTGAGTTTTGAGTGTATTTCAGGTGAGGAGGAGAAGGGGGATGTGGGGAGATAGTGTGTGTGAAGTGTGAACTGCGTCTCCAATGTTCCTGTTACATATGCAAGAGGCAGTTCCATATTCAAGAGATAGTTCATGTGTTAATGCCCAGGATGGCCTTTTTGCCACATTGAGGGGATGACAAGAAACACTGGCACCAGCCTTACAAACACAAGCTCTTGCTCTTGTTTAAGATGAGAAGACCTTTGTCCTTATATCAGACTCTATCTGTGTATGAACTGCCCTTTCTTGCAAGAAATAAATGAAGAGTTCAGATGCAAAAGCCTCTAATGCCATTTGAAATTTTCTTCTAAAATGACCATTTTTATCAAGCTTGAATATTTAAGTTCAGTAATTTCACTTAAATGACAATTAATAGGTAATCTTCATTTGCCATTTAAGTGAAATTACTGAACTTTAATATACAAGCTTGATAAAAATGATCATTTTAGAAGAAATTTTCAAATGGCACTTAGAGGCTTATGCATCTGAACTCTTCAAATACTTATGACTTTCGAGATCTTCATTTGTTCTTCAATTGTTATTTGAGATCTAAGAATTTCCACAACACTAGTTAGTTGATTTCTCCAATGATGCAGCGGTAGTTGCGTTGTTCGAGAAACACACTCCTGGATGATTTTTTCTATAATAATGAGATTTTTTTCTTTAAAAAAACCCTTAAAAACGCCATGATGCTAATTTACTTTTTAAATCTAATGATAGTAAAATCTTGTTAGTATATTTGCAATTGAACATTGAAAAAAGGGAATATAATTAAAATCCAATAAGGTATAGGGTTTTTTTTCATTATAGGGCTCTTGACTATACACATTCTCTGTGTCTGCTTGATCATTCTCACATCACAAGCATTGATGCGTTTATTTCCACCTGATCTCTGATAGCTGAGGCTTTAATATTACAAATTTACTAATACGTATATCCTTACATTATCATAACTTCTATTAGCTTTTCATCATAGTTGGGAGAATGAGACCATTTTACCAGGCGCACTGTGACGCTTTAAAAGACACCAAACATGAATAGTTACATTTGAGTTTTCAGTGTATTTCAGGTGAGGAGGAGAAGGGGGATGTGGGGAGATAGTGTGTGTGAAGTGTGAACTGCGTCTCCAATGTTCCTGTTACATATGCAAGAGGCAGTTCCATATTCAAGAGATAGTTCATGTGTTAATGCCCAGGATGGCCTTTTTGCCACATTGAGGGGATGACCATTATATTCAGTCGGTGGTTATAGCCTCTATTGTCTTTAGATGATTCGATTAAGTGGTCACCTGTAAGTCTGTGTGTAAGGTCAACACTTTTTAAGGACTGCCCACTGAATGCCTATATAAGAGACCATGTAAAGTTCCTTTAGTCAGACTTGATGACTGCATTTCCAGACAGCTCTTGTTCTCAGTTAAGGATCCTGGTGAAGATACAACCAAGTCTCCTGGTCTTGGTTACTGAGTTTCCTACAGGCTGCAGATAGTCTACCTAAATTAGTCTAACAATCTGTATTTATCAATCAGGCCAGTGCTGTAGCAATGCATCACTTATTTTCCATGATGTTTTCACTGCTAGCCATTATTTGGCATGTGAGCGGTCTGCCAACAGTACATCGTTCTCAGCGAAGCATCGACCGATCTTACAGATCCGAGCTGACGGTGTCGAATGGGATGAATTGGGGATCGATGGGATATAAGAGCATGTGTCCAAATGGAAAGTACGCGCAGGGTTTAGTCTGAAGGTAAGTTGACTCTATTTTGCTAATATGGGGGGATGAGCACTTCAACCGATCAAAAATGTGGAGTTGCTGTTTGTCATTTAATTCCTGGTTTCTACAGGGAACTCCACCTGCTTAAGATCTTTAAAGTGTCTGTGTAATACTAAAGAGCATGAAGATAAATGTTAGAGTTAATGGGTTAGAGTTTACTCTTTCAAGTGGAAGATTGTCTCAATGTTGTTTTTTAAAGGTGGAAAGACATATTGATGGTGATGATACAGCACTCAATGGGATTCGTCTTCATTGTGTCGAATCGGCCAGGCTCACGCGACTACAACTCAGTTGAGTCCGACGTAGGAAGGTAATGGACTCAGATTGTTAAAAATCCTTGCATTAAGTGTTTAATATAAGTAAGTTGAGGATTTTCTTTAAAATAATGATTGATTTGTGTGTGTTTTCTTCAGCTGGGGTGATTGGACAGATGTCAAATGGTGTTCTTCTGGATTCTTGACCGCTTTCCAGCTGAGAGTTGAATCTTCCCAAGGAAATGGAGATGATACGGCTGCAAACAACATCAAGTGAGTGTGTGGTGCTATAAGTTATAACATCTCTTACCCATCACTGTAAAAAAAAAGTAAATTTACAGGTAATGGTCTGTATTTTTTTTACAGAATTTTGCCGTTTTGTCATTATACAGTACAGTGAATGCCTGTTATTTTACAGATATTTGCTTTAGTTTAAAGGTCCACTATTGAATTTACAGGTAATTGCTTGTATTTTGGTTTTACATCTATTTTAAGTTTTTTTAAAGGAAATTGTCTGTATTTTTACAGGGTTGTGTGTAATTTTACATAACATATTCCGTAATATTTTACAGATTTTTTCTGTTAAATTAGAAAACACAGAAAAGAAGGTATAACTGCAGAAATCAGCAGTCATTTAACATGTTTTCCTTAAAGATCATTAAGTATGTGGGTGTTAAAGTGAGTTTTAAGGTTAAATAATAGTATTTCCGTACTAAATACCATTAAATTTACAGTTTTTGAAAGTGAAAAAGAACAACTCATTGTATAATTTACAGTGAAAAACCGTAAATTGACATTCCCACAATTCCCTGCATGACACTTCACATTTGATGTGTTTTTGTGGAAATAACTATGTTTCTTCATATGTCGAATCAGTTATGTAGCCTATATTAGGGTTTTATGTTACATTTAATGTTGTTAAACTAATGTTTAATGCATTTTAAAAATTTCATGTGTTACCATGATGGTGTTTAATGTTTCGGCGAATGAGACTGGGTGCGTTTCCCAAAACATCGGTAGCCAGCAAAGGTCGCAGTCCGACGTCGAACTTGCGACCATAGTTGGCTAACGATGCTTTTGGGAAACGCTTCCTGTGCTGTCTCTATATATTAGTATTAACTCTCTTGTGGAAAAGCTGCTTGTTATGAGATTTTAATGATCATGTGACTCTCACCATTTGTTTTTTACTGTTTTTTACCGTTTTTTTACTGACAGTATTTTTCCGTTTTTTAACAGACATTTTCTGGCGCCCCTGCTGCCAGAAAATTACCGATTTTTTATAGTTTTTTTTACAGTGCAGTGTAAACCTCTTACACCATCTCTAACCCATCCTAGTTTTATTTAGCTTTTTTAAGGACTCAGTTTTCCCCATCAATAGTTTAGTTAAAATCTCACTCGCAGTCGTGCCGCTGTTCAAGATTGTGATCCGACTGCACAATTACATATTTTATCATAATATTGTCACATCTGAATTTTTCCCAGGTTCACCTGCACTGGAGGTTTTGTGCTGGAGGGTGACGGCACAAACTGGGGCTACTGGGGCGACTGGAGCCCAACGTGTCATGGAAGAGGAATTTGTGGGATCAAGACCCGGATAGAAGGGTCACAGGGAAGAGGAGACGACACCGCTCTCAATAACGTCATCATGTTCTGCTGTGATTAAGGTGACGTGATCGTAATCAAAAACTCAGATCTTACTAATAGTGACTGCAGATTTAGAACTAAATCAGATTTTTATTTCAGGTGTAAGAGGATGACAACAAGAACGTCAAGAAGATCAAATGTATTGCATGTCATACAACAAAATATGTAAGGTTAGCAGGTCATTATCAAAAGAAGCAGACATGTTCTACTGACCAACCAAAGAAGGAGATGGATGATTTTGTAATAATGAGCTTCTTTACTTATTAAACTTGAAAATGTTATGGTACACATTATCTGTGTCTGCTTGATCATTCTCACAGGAAACCCTTGCGCTACAAAATAATTCATTGGTTTGAGTAGGACAAACTTAAATACAACTAATTAGTTTAGTCAAATGAACTTTATATAAAGAGTATAAAAATGTTCCTGCAACATTTTGTAGTTGTAATTAAATTATTGTTTATTAAACTGTTGTAGTAACTTAATATCACATTTTAATCATCCTGATTTTTGGAGGAGAAATACGGAAATGGTACTATTTGTGTGATATTGATTAACTACATAAAATTTGATAAATATATACATTTTCTAACCCCCATATCTTGAATTTTGTGATCATTCACATGCATTCATAAATACATTAGGGTCGTGATGTTTCTCAATAATATTACAAATTTAATCCGGAAAGGACAAAACAAATGATAATGAATAAACCCAAAAGGTTCCATATAGAACCTTTTCCTGGTTACAAAACCCCCTAAAGGATTCTTATTATTGAACTCTTAAAAAGGCTTCTCCATAGAACCTTTTAGGGGTTCCAAATACGTAGCGCTGATAGAACCTTTTAAGGTTCTATATAGAACCTTTTCTTTTAAGAGTTTACAGATACCCTCAACAGTGTCCCCTATTGACTTGGCTACAATGTGTTTGGGTTGTTTTAAATAATAAAAATCATAATTAATATATCATAGAGTTGTTTGTGGTGGTGGTGATTAGATGGTGACGTCATACTCGTGTTGCATATATATGGCAGGTGGTAGGTGTCTTTGTTAAACAGTATTTTCAATTTTGATATTTTTCGGTCAAACTGTTGTTGTCTATCAGTCTAGATAGAGTTTTGCACAGTTAGCTCCAGTTGTGCTCACTGTCGTTTAGCAATTGAAAAAAACTGTAAGCCTTAGACAGCAGGCCATATACTAAGCTATCTTGTTGGTACAGGCCCACCACGTACAGCGTCATGAACCAACATGGTTGAACGTGGTAGTTAAGCAGCGAGTTGCATTCGTTGTTCGGGAATAGTCTGTTTCTCCTGGATAGTCTGTTTTCTGTGGCTGGTTCAAGTTTCATCATTTTTTAGTCTCATCAATATGGAAAAGCAGATTCTCAGAGATCAGTGTGAAACGTTTTTGAGGTGTTTTTAAATTAAACAATCAGTGTTTTTTTAACAAATGCAAACTGAGCTGTTTGTGGTGAAAGAGTGACAATGAGGCTGAGTGTCATTTCAACATATTCAACTTCCTGTTTTAAATACAACTTCAGCCATCTTGATGTTTGTTACAATGGCAGTAGATCGTCTGCTTATATCCTTCATTCTTCTCCTCATCTGTAACACAGGTAATACACTCAGTTATTAAATGTGTATAAATAACTGAAATGTCTTGTTCTAGTGCTTTATCTAATGTCGCTTGTATAAAGCATCATGATAGTTCTGCATCTGATGAACATGATCTGCTCCTGATGAGAAACTAAAGCACTAGAGAGCAAGAGTGACTGTCTCTAACTTTATTAACACTAGAGTGCTATAAAGAACCATTTCCATTAGGGGTTGAAAAACAGACATCAGATTTGTATTTATTTGAGATATTTTGATTATATTTCATGAAGCATGTTGTAACACAGTTAGTTGTTGTGGGAAGAAGGAAGTGGAAACCGTTGAACAATCAAAGATTTTAGTAATAAATCTAAAAAGAATTTAGTAATCGGAAAGTCCAGGCCTGTCCTTCACTGTCCTCACGACTCGCTCATAGTGTGTTTTGTTATTGTGTGTTTTCAATGTTCATCAAACATAGGGTGACCATATTTTGATTACCGAAAACCAGGACACTCGGCCCGGCAAACAGATACTCAATTGAAACGCGAAGTTTACTCAAAGATGCCTTATTAATTTCAATACATTTAAGTAGGCTATATGCCTCCTCTGTATGGTTATATAACAAGACACAGATTCAGATAGGCTTCTCAGAGGTTACTCAACATGTTTTATTATGACAGGTTTCAAAAATAATGAATGAAATAAAGAAAGAAATAATGTATCTTCTGTATTAGAAAAATAAATATATGAACAGTTCAGATGCAAAAGCCTCTAAATGCCATTTGAAATTTTCTTCTAAAATGACCATTTTTATCAAGCTTGTATGTTTAAGTTCAGTAATTTCACTTAAATGGCAATGAAGATTATTAATTGTCATTTAAGTGAAATTACTGAACTTAAATATACAAGCTTGATAAAAATGGTCATTTTAGAAGAATATTTCAAATGGCTTTTAGAGGCTTTTGCATCTGAACTCTTCATATAAATAATAAATAACTAAAAGAAAATCTTCCTCTTTATCCTGTTTTTCTTCCTCATCCTCCTTGTTTGCCCATCTATATTTTGTTGTAGAGCAGATCTTTCCCAGTCGCTTTTGGAAAACCAGCCAGTACAGGACGTGAAAACAGGACTGTTGGTCTCCCTATCAAACACATCTAACCTGTAATTTAACTTTGCCGCCTGAGAGCAGTGCATAATGTAAAGACTAAAATATCTGCAAGACTGCAACTCCAGAATGAAGACAGTAGTTTTGATCAACTCTGGTACTTGAACACAGAGCAGGAGATGCTTAACAAATCAGTGTGTTTTTCTCTCTCCTCAGGGTTCAGTGCTGAGATCTCTGTGTTTGTGAAGACGGGAGATTCTGTTCAACTGGATATACAGACTCAGAAAATACCAGAGTTTGATCTTTTATCCTGGAGAAATGATAAATCAGAGAATATAGTTAAATATATACGTGGAACTAAAGAAGTAAAACCTCACCCTTCCTACAAGGACAGAGTGTATTTCAATGATGAAAACTTCTCTCTCACACTGAAGAACACACAGAAGACAGACAGTGGACTCTATACAGCAAGAACAAGTGGAGAATCAGAGAAAAATATTGTTACATACAGAGTATCTGTTATAGGTGAGTCTCATTTCATTATGTTCCTGCATAAAAGACAATTCATAAGAATTTATGTTTAATTTCTCACTTTTATATAGTGAGCACATTTATTTTTACTTTGACGTTTTAAATAAAGAATACAGATAAATGTGGTTAAAGAAATATTGTTGGGTCGTGTTTATTCTTCACTGTTTTTAGATTTGAATGTATACTGCATCTCTGCTGTGGTATTTATACAGCATGAATCAATGTTTAAACTTTTCTTTTTTTTAATCAATGGGCTGTTAAATTGTGAGTGTGATTCTGATTTTGGAGTAAATGTGTGTTTCAGACGCCGTGGAGGCTCCTGTTCTGACTGTAAACTCACACTGGTCCAGTGATTCCTGTGTTATTTTTAGTTTTACATGTAGAGGTCATGACCTCACACTCAGCTCCATGTTTCAATATGGCAGCTGCTCTCCAGAGGAAGTGACATCACATGAGAACTACAATCTCATCCTGAACTGCAGTGAGGAATCCATCATCTGTAACCATAGCAACACTGTCAGCTGGAAGGAAGACATTATACATATAAAACAACTCTGTAGAGGTGAATATCTGCTTTTAATTTTATCTCACAAATCAAGGCAGCTTAGACTAATTATTATGTTCTTTTCATCTTTTACTTTCCAGATAATGAAAGACTACAAATCACAACATCACCTTCTGTGCAATTGATTAGTCATGTGTCTATTGTGTTTGGTGTCGTGGGAGTGATAGTGATAGTGATGGTGTTTTCTGGTTTGCTCCTTTACTGTTGCTGCAAGAATAATAAAGGTATATCCATTTAACAAATATATATATATATATATATATATATATATATATATATATATATATATATATATATATAACATATTTATACTCTAAAATGTATTCTTTAGTAGCTAAAGAATGTTGCAATATGGACAATATGGAAAAGGGGAACTTAAAGAAATAAGGTTTACAGTATATATAGAAACAACACATGATTACAGTGTAAACATTTATAAGATATTAAGCCAAGATACATCATTGCCTAGTTTTGTCTGGCCATTTATGTTTCACAGCATAAAATATTCCATGCGAATCCAAAATTATCTTGTTTCTAAATATATCTTTTCAAATCTTGACTACAATTCTGACTACATTAAATATTTGCAGCTGGCAATAAATACTATAACTCTTTATGAAATTCCAGGAGATACAACAAAAAACTATTTAGAGCTGTCTAGTGAATCCAGAACTGGTGGTCAATATTAAACGTGTATTCTGTCAGTCTGATAGATGAGAGAGATCAAACATCTGACAGAAATCAAATGGAAATAAAATGTTTCCACACACACCTGTAATCTGTGCAGTAAACATCCATATTCTGATCCTCAGGTGTCAAACAGAGTGATGATACAGACTACGATGATGTTGAGGTGAGATTCAATGACTTCATGTCTATTCCTGCAGACGTCACAGATAATAAATGTCACGTGACCCAATGAATATTAACTGTATTTCACATGATCTGTGGTGGTTTGATTCATTTTTGTTCAGACTCTGACGCAGAAGATGACAGGAGATACCTGGACCACCATCACCTACCGTATAGTAGGACACCAAACACCTTCATCTGCTCATGACTGTTAAAACATACAAATCTTTTTTGATTGACTGGACTCACAAAAGTCTTGATTTAACTCCCAGATTTCATGACTCTTTATGAAGTGTACAGAATATCTTTATACTCAGGTACGTGCACAGGGGGGTTGCTCAGGTTGCCCGGGCAACTGCCCATTTGCCCTTCTCGAATTTTCCCTTCCGAGGAAAAAAAATCGTACAATGGGTGCAGAATTTCACTTAGGCCTAGATAATAATAATAATAAAAAAAAAAAATCGCAAAGCCTCGTTCACTTCTATTCGGGGCACCGAAAGTGAAAGTCAGCAGGGTTAACCATGAGACTGCACGCGACCAGTGCATCTCGTGTCTCGCTCCAATTAATGTGTACAACATCCATGACAAAATGAAGCGAAACTATCCTTCTGGTCACGAAAAGAGGATGAAGAAGAAGAAAAAACATGAAAGTGAATTGCGGGAACAACAGTCAGGTAAACTTGTGTTCTCTCCTCTCTAAGTTTGATGCCAGTAAAAGTTTGATATTTTTCGGTCTCTGCTAACCTAGCTGGGCAGGCAGTGCATCTCTTACACTTTGTGCCTGACAAAAGTGAGAGTAAAATACAATTATATTTTACCTTTGTTTTTGATAAACGACAAAGTGTAACGTTGTTTGTTTACTGCAACTCGGAAAACATAACCGCGTTGCGTGTGTTATATGGTTCAAATGCGCGTGCACGAAATTAAACTCGCATTTTTCAAGCAGAAATATGTGGAGACCAGACATACTGTACAATACATCCACGTGAATGATGCCTCTCCCAATCAAAGTGCACATTATAAAGACACTGATTATCTAGGCTCAGTGTAACTCCAAACGACCACTAATATGCGACATTGATTGACTATTGATTTATAGGCTATTGAATTTAAAATGTTGATTAGCTGGACATACTGGTCAATGTGGATGCACATCCCTCAGTAAATAATAATCATAAATCAAGATTTGCTTCAACATGCATAATAAAAAAAAAATCATACTGATGCCGAAAATACCCAGGCTGTAGAGAGAACCTAAGTTAATCCCAAAAGCCAAAGCTCAGGGACAGGGTTGTACTTTATTATTTTCTTCTTATATATGTTTACGTTAATATTCACTTGTTATTTTAACATTCTATAAAAAATACTCTATTCAAATATTGTTTGTTTGAACCTTATTCTGTTCTATATTGTTGTACTTATTCTTTGACTGTTTTGTTTAAAAGAAGGGAGGATTACATTGGGAGCACTGGAGTGTCAGGTGTGTAGCCCTACTACAAATCATGCGTAGTTGCCCGTAGCCTCATTAGAACCAACCCGATCTCACGGGAATTCGTACGAATTTTACGAGGTGGCTAATTCGTAACAATTCATACGACCTCACTCGTACAAATTAGTACGATTTTGCTAAATCGTACATATTTTACTGAATTGGCCAATTCGTATGAATTCATACGAATGACCTACCCCTAACCCCGCCCCTAAACTTAACCGTCACTGGGTTTAGACAAATCGTACGAATTTGTACGATTTAGCCACTTTTTAATCACTCGTATCGAATTCGATACGAATTGGTCGTGAGACCAGAACTGAATACGAGCAAGAAGCACAACTGAATGTATGGGAAACCAAAAGTTTAAAAAGGGATTGTATTTTTCCCGAAATTGAAGCGGTTTAAAAAAAAAAATTTTATTAGAAACGAGTTTTTCCATTCAATCCAGATTATTTATTTTCAAATAAACAAATAAATAGTAATTAAAAAAAATAATAATAATATGAGGAACTCTTTTTTCATGTGTCTCATCTCTGACGTTTTGCAATCTTTATAAATAATAAGACAATATGATGAGGCATTGCGTTTGGACATAAACACGGCCAGATAAGGCAATTTGGAAGGGGACAAATTCGCCCTTGAGAGAGGGGGGGGGGTTGCCCTTTTTTCAGGTCAGAGCAACTGCCCCTCAAAATTCCTGTGCACGTCCCTGCTTATACTGTTGTAAGTCCAATTTTTGCATATTCTCAAATATATGCAAAAATTGCTGTTGCAGTCTTACCAGTTCATCTCTCTCTCTCTCTCTCTCTCTCTCTCTCTCTCTCTCTCTCTCTCTCTCTCTCTCTCTCTCTCTCTCTCTCTCTCTCTCTCTCTCTCTCTCTCTCTCTCTCTCTCTCTCTCTCTCTCTCTCTCTCTCTTTCTCTCTCTCTCTCTCTCTGTGTGTGTGTGTGTGTGCGTGCATGCGTGTGTGTGGGAGTGTGCATTTGAGCAAGATTTTTTTCTCATTTATTGATTTTATTTTTCATATTCTACAAATTTGCTGTTGCAGTCTTGCCAGTTTATCTGTGTATGTGTGTGTGTTGCATTTGAGTGACACTCTTTTGTATTTTTTATTTATAAATTTTTGCATATTCTCAAATATATGCAAAAATTGCTGTTGCAGTCTTACCAGTTCATCTCTCTCTCTCTCTCTCTCTCTCTCTCTCTGTGTGTGTGTGTGTGTGTGTGCGTGCATGCGTGTGTGTGGGAGTGTGCATTTGAGCAAGATTTTTTTCTCATTTATTGATTTTATTTTTCATATTCTACAAATTTGCTGTTGCGGTCTTGCCAGTTTATCTCTGTGTGTGTGTGTGTGTGTGTGTGTGTGTGTGTGTGTGTGTGTGTGTGTGTTGCATTTGAGTGACACTCTTTTGTATTTTTTATTTATAAATTTTTGCATATTCTCAAATATATGCAAAAATTGCTGTTGCAGTCTTACCAGTTCATCTCCTCTCTCTCCACTGAACCTCAGTACGTTTCTGCAGATATTATGAACGGGTGCTTCTTGCTTCCCTCGTGTCACTTTAATATATCTCATGTACTGTAATCATACTGTTTATTGTTTTTTTTATGCGGTTTGAATTTCTGCTATTTTTACACTGATATTTTGAATGGCTGTCATTGGTGGTGAAAATGCTTTTTGTAGTCGGATGGTGTAGTTTTAACTTATACCAGAGGCCCAGGGCCGTTCCAAACATAGATATCCATAATAAAGGCTAGATGTCTATAACATTTGTATTTATGCTGAATAAAAGGCACCGGTTGTACTGAATGTCAGCTTACTCATTTTGCTCAAGATAAGATTTATTTTTAGATTTATTACCTCCAAATGTCATGAAATATAGAAACGATGCCTCTAACCACAGGTCGAGAGCTGTCGTTCAAACCATTCAAATTTGCGATGCTGTTTGCGAATGTTCGTTGGAACGATGGTTTCGGGAAACACCGAATCGTTGAACTATGATGAAAACCACGGAACTTGCGACCATAGTTGGCTAACGATGCTTTCGGGAAACGCACCCTGACCGTTTGAAAATTGGTAGAAAATTGAGCAAGTTACGGTTATTTAACCCTCTGGGCTTCTTCGTAAATGGGTTACACTTAGCTTCCTCCCGGTCAAAAACGGACGAAGCCTTAAAATTTAACTTTACTTTTTCTCAGGATAACCGTTCAAATATATTTTTGTTCTATAATATTTTCTGATTATTATTTAGAATTTTCTGAGTTTTTTATGATACTTTGCATTAATTATATAATTTTTTATGAGCTATTTTTTCCATTAGAATTAATATACATATTTTTATTTTATATTTATTTTTTTTTTTTCAATAAATACAACATTTCACATCAAAATAGAGTGTCAGCTTAATAAAAAAAATAATTCAAGTAGAAGAGCGCCACCTAGTGGCTTTAAAAATAGTTACATGTGTGCAATGTCCTGTACAGCCTGTAGGCTGCCTATAGCTTCCTATATAAATACATAGAAAGGCTTTTTGATTATTTTTGTTGGTTTAGACATGATTTCTCAATCTTATTCGTTTTTTTAAATTTAAATATACATTTAGATATTCTAAAAGACTAATTATTTATTAATTTAATTTTTTAATTTTAAGATAAGTATTAGGTTTTGCTTTATGATTACAATCAAACTATATAGCATTTGGTTAGAAAGGGAACACAATGCAAACATTTTTGTTACTCAGTATTTGATCATTCAAATAATTTAACAAAAAAAGGGATGTTAGTGATAATTCAAAACACTTCATACAGACATTTTGCAATAAATTGGTATTTTTTTATTAATTTTAATTCAATAAGTAGTAATAACTTCAGAAGGGAACAGCCTTCCTTCTCTATCACTATCTCTCTCTCTCTCTCTCGTCTCTCTCTCTCTCTCTCTCTGTGTGTGTGTGTGTGTGTGTGCATTTGAGTGAGATGTTTTTTTCATTTATTGATTTTATTTTACATTTTCAAAAAATTTGCTGTTGTAGTCTTGCCAGTTTATCGTGTGTGTGTGTGTGTGTGTGTGTGTGTGTGTGTGTGTGTGTGTTGCATTTGAGTGACACTCTTTTGTATTTTTTATTTATAAATTTTTGCATATTCTCAAATATATGCAAAAATTGCTGTTGCAGTCTTACCAGTTCATCTCTCTCTCTCTCTCTCTCTCTCTCTCTCTGTGTGTGTGTGTGTGTGTGTGTGTGTGTGCGTGCATGCGTGTGTGTGGGAGTGTGCATTTGAGCAAGATTTTTTTCTCATTTATTGATTTTATTTTTCATATTCTACAAATTTGCTGTTGCGGTCTTGCCAGTTTATCTCTCTCTCTGTGTGTGTGTGTGTGTGTGTTGCATTTGAGTGACACTCTTTTGTATTTGTTATTTATAAATTTTTGCATATTCTCAAATATATGCAAAAATTGCTGTTGCAGTCTTACCAGTTCATCTCTCTCTCTCTCTCTCTCTCTCTCTCTCTCTCTCTCTCTCTCTCTCTCTCTCTCTCTCTCTCTCTCTCTCTCTCTCTCTCTCTCTCTCTCTCTCTCTCTCTCTCTCTCTGTGTGTGTGTGTGTGTGCGTGCATGCGTGTGTGTGGGAGTGTGCATTTGAGCAAGATTTTTTTCTCATTTATTGATTTTATTTTTCATATTCTACAAATTTGCTGTTGCAGTCTTGCCAGTTTATCTGTGTATGTGTGTGTGTTGCATTTGAGTGACACTCTTTTGTATTTTTTATTTATAAATTTTTGCATATTCTCAAATATATGCAAAAATTGCTGTTGCAGTCTTACCAGTTCATCTCTCTCTCTCTCTCTCTCTCTCTCTCTCTCTCTCTGTGTGTGTGTGTGTGTGCGTGCATGCGTGTGTGTGGGAGTGTGCATTTGAGCAAGATTTTTTCTCATTTATTGATTTTATTTTTCATATTCTACAAATTTGCTGTTGCGGTCTTGCCAGTTTATCTCTGTGTGTGTGTGTGTGTGTGTTGCATTTGAGTGACACTCTTTTGTATTTTTTATTTATAAATTTTTGCATATTCTCAAATATATGCAAAAATTGCTGTTGCAGTCTTACCAGTTCATCTCTCTCTCTCTCTCTCTCTCTCTGTGTGTGTGTGTGTGTGTGTGTGGTGCATGCGTGTGTGTGGGAGTGTGCATTTGAGCAAGATTTTTTTCTCATTTATTGATTTTATTTTCATATTCTACAAATTTGCTGTTGCGGTCTTGCCAGTTTATCTCTGTGTGTGTGTGTGTGTGTGTGTGTGTGTGTGTGTGTGTGTGTGTGTGTGTGTGTGTGTGTGTGTGTGTGTGTGTGTGTGTGTGTGTGTTGTCATTTGAGTGACACTCTTTTGTATTTTTTATTTATAAATTTTTGCATATTCTCAAATATATGCAAAAATTGCTGTTGCAGTCTTACCAGTTCATTTCTCTCTCTCTCTCTCTCTCTCTCTCTCTCTGTGTGTGTGTGTGTGTGCGTGCATGCGTGTGTGTGGGAGTGTGCATTTGAGCAAGATTTTTTTCTCATTTATTGATTTTATTTTTCATATTCTACAAATTTGCTGTTGCAGTCTTGCCAGTTTATCTGTGTGTGTGTGTGTGTGCGTGTGTGTGTGTGTGTGTGTGTGTGTGGGGTGATCTTATTTGCACTCTTGATGTTCTAGAGGGTCACCCCTTCATTGCTGTACACTTTTTTCGGCACAGTTGCTGATCTGTAGCTTGTACCAGCAAAAGT
The DNA here is from genome assembly GCA_030378365.1 of Hybognathus amarus. Lineage (NCBI taxonomy): Eukaryota > Metazoa > Chordata > Actinopteri > Cypriniformes > Leuciscidae > Hybognathus > Hybognathus amarus. The sequence continues at coordinate 55,667 of JAQIUQ010007055.1, read as the reverse complement.
TTCTCTGAGTTTTCCTGTTTTTTCGTGTTTCCCATTCATTTCCTATGTCGGTCATTTTTGACCGGGAGGAAGCTAAGTGTGACTTTTTTTTTACGACCCTTCAGACAAATCAGAATCATCTCCTTGATTTTTTTGTGTGTTCATATAGGTAATACATGAAAAGTCACCAAGTTTCAGCCCGAATCCGATCAGAGCAAAAAAATTAAACATTTCAAAACGTAACAGTTTTCGGTCATTTTTAACCGAAGAAGCCCAGATGGTTAAAAAGTACATGCACCATTAAAGCAATGTTACGAGTGAGCGAGCTGCCTGTGACAAGATGGCCGCCAGGTGCTGACGTCGACCTCCATTGGCCAGCAGCGCGGACGAGATATCTAGCCTTTATATGGAAATCTATAGTTCTAACCAGATAAAATGGACCGATGTTAGTTGGACTTGACTAATGTCAATGTCACTCTCATTTCTATGTAAACCTGTGTGTGGCTTGTATTACGAATGGGGCTCAACATTTATGTACTCTTTTAAAAAAGTTTATTGTTGGATGCTGGAATGTTTTCTGTGACTGGTCCAAACCAATGTTTGTTTTCAGTTTTCATAGTCTCATATGCAGGTTATTAAAATGCTGTAATTTTCTTAAATTTTCCTGTATCTTTCTTTAAACATCTTCTGCTTTATTTTTTTTATTTTTTTTTTAGTTTTAGAAGCATTAACATTAAATCTAACTGATATAACTAAACTAATAATTGTCCAGCTAAGGATCATAACAAAAGCTGAGCTGGTGAGAGTTATGAGGTTAAATGGGCGTCATTTCACACATACAATATTCAACTTCCTGTTTTAAATACAACTTCAGCCATCTTGATGTTTGCTACAATGGCGGATCGTCTGCTTGCATCCTTCATTCTTCTCCTCATCTTTAACACAGGTAATACAGTCAGTTATTAAATGTGTATAAATAACTGAAATGTCTTGTTGCTTTATCTAATGTCGCTTGTATAAAGCATCATGATAGTTCTGCATCTGTTGAACATGATCTGCTCCTGATGAGAAACTAAAGCACTAGAGAGAAACAGTGATTCGTCTCTAACTTTACTAAGTGCTAAAGAATCATTTCTGTTGCATTAGGGATTAAAAAACGAATGTAAATCTGTTTACTTACACCAGGTTTTCAGGGGTTAAAACAAAAAGTGATACTGCTGATGCTTTAACCCATTAAGTGTCACCCCCCCCCCTTTTTTGAATATAGATGAAAATGCACATTTCGAACTTAAATGGTTGCAATTCAAGAATGCTTTGGAATATAGACGTAAGATTGGTCTCGTTTTAAAGAAGACATTTGGCAGATTTTTGTAGAAGTGAAATAAATTAAGAATGTGAAACAGAAAAAAAGTTATAGAAGTTTGAGTTTATGAAAATGTACAATATAAAACATTTAATTATTCATATTTTATATAAAATATATATTTTCAAAACCTGGGCAACTCTAAAACTGCAAAAAAAATCAAAGCCAAAAATCTGAATAAGTTGTGTTTCAAATTTTAGGTTGATATCTCAAAAAATTTGCTTTCAGTGAGATTTTGTTTGGGTGCAGTACCACACTTTTTCACTAGGGCACAATCAGACTCCATTACTGCCCATATAAGGGCGCCTCCATTTCCATATGAAATAATTATAATTATAAAATAATTGAATGGAGGCTATCTTTTGAACTCTTGACATGAAAATAAACAGGTTTCTACCCTTCTTTCATGATTTTTCATGTTCATCACAATTTCAAAATAAAAGTCTAAACACACCTTAGAGTATGAAAATACTGTTGTTGCAAATTGATAAATTACGGCTCCTCTGTAATATATTTTGAAAATCAATCACCAAATATTAAAACTAGAGATTCTAAGCTTTCAAATGATATATAGTTTGTCAAGATTAGTTTATGTTTAGTATAGGATAATACTGTTTTAAAAATGTAATGGATTTTGGATTTCCGTGACACATAAGGGGTTAAAGCCCTTAACGTTATTATACAGTAACTTATTAGACATATTTTAGTTACGCCTATATTTCATGATCCATGTATCTGAAACAAGTATTTTTTATTCGGGGATTGAGCTTTTCTATGGCATGCTTAACTAAATTAATTCAGCTGGTGATTATATTAAGACAATAAAACATTCAGTATATGACAGGTCCGGTTGACTTGATGTGATGCATGGTGTGTCCTTGACCGAGGTCTAGAGTCTTTATACCACATACTGTGAGAACAGCCCCAACAAATTACTGAACTATTGAACCTTCTGGTTTATTTATTTATCCAGACAAATATAGGAGTGAGTTGATGATGGAGTAAGAGGTGTAAAATGGGTCCAAATCCAAAATCTGCTTAACTGTGTTTCTCTCTCCTCAGGGTTCAGTGCTGAGATCTCTGTGTTTGTGAAGACGGGAGATTCTGTTCAACTGGATATACAGACACAGAAACTACCTGAGTTTGATTTTTTATCCTGGATAAATAATGATAAATCAGAGAATATAGTTAGATATATACATGAATCTAAAACAGTAAAACTTCATCCTTCCTACAAGGACAGAGTGTATTTCAATGATGAAACCTTCTCTCTCACACTGAAGAACACACAGAAGACAGACAGTGGACTCTATACAGCCAGAACAAGCGGAGAATCAGAGGAAAATATCGTTGCATACAGAGTATCTGTTATAGGTGAGTCTAATTTCATTGTGTGATTTAATGTGTTCTGCATAAATAACAATTCATGAGTAATTTATGATTAACTTTTATATTTATATAATGTGCACGTTGAAACCTACGATCACGTATTGCATTCACTTGAAGAAAAAAAATCTACTCTGTTTTTCATGAGAAAATTTTTTGCTCTGTTTTTCTGAATTAACGAGTTAATTTTTCATGAGAAAAATTTTTTTGCTCAGTTTTTTTGAATTAATGAGTTAATTTTTCATGAGAAAAAAGTTTTTGCTCTGTTTTTCTTTATTAATGACTTAATTTTTCATTAGAAAAAAAGTTTTTGCTCTGTTTTTCTGAATTAACGACTTAATTTTTCATGAGAAAAAAAGTTTTTGCTCTGTTTTTCTGAATTAACGACTTAATTTTTAATGAGAAAAAAAGTTTTTGCTCTGTTTTTCTGAATTAACGACTTAATTTTTCATAAGAAAAATTTTTCATTCAGAAAACAGAGCAAAAAAAATTTCCATGAAAAATTATATCATTAATTCAGAAAAACAGAGCAAAAAAAAATTTCTCATGAAAAATTAACTCGATTAATTCAGAAAAACAGAGCAAAAACTTTTTTTCTCATGAAAAATTAACTCATTAATTCAGAAAAACAGAGCAAAAAAATGTTTTCTCATGAAAAATTAACTGGTTAATTCAGAAAAACAGAGCAAAAAAATGTTTTCTCATGAAAAATTAACTCGTTTAATTCAGAAAAACAGAGTAGATTTTTTTTTCTTCAAGTGAATGCAATACGCCACCGTAGAAACCAGCTTGTGGCACATTTTTTTTATTCATTGTTATTTTCTGCAACTTTAATTAAAGCAAAAAACAACAACATTGAGAGTCCTTTCCTTAGACCATTAAAGAGAGAATACAGATAAATAATGTGGCTTGAAAACTCATTTTATGTTGTCTTCAGATTTGAATGTGTACTGAGTCACTTCACGACTGTGGTCTTTATTCAACAATACAAGCATTTAAAGGGGTCATGAACTGGCATTTTAAATGTTTTTGTTTTGTTGTCTGAGGTCAACTTATGACGTTCGCACATAAAAATTAATAAATTATGGGCTATTTTCTTCCCTAGTTTTCAGCCTACTTGAAAAATGCTCAGATTTTATGGGCGTATCGCATTGAAGACTAGGAAGTAAACGCCCACTGCTGTGAGTGGATAACAGTTTTACATATTATAATGAGCTTTAACTCTGTCGTTGGTTTCGGTCGGTGCACGTGGGGGATTGTTTTGAAAACCACTGTTGTAAAATGGCAACCGGAATGATTCGCCCATACATGTCCGATCCCGAATAGCAGGACAATGAACCAACAGCACCTCGAATACAACAGATACTTGTAGACACATACACATAATTATTAGATATCAAACGATCTGTAACAATGCAATGCTAGTCGAGTAGATTATTATTTCTAAAATTAAAATATTACTCACATAAGTGTGTTGCACCACTCCTGTTGGATCCAATATATAAGGTAACGTAGACTAATCATGTTCCGTACAACAACGATGTTCTGTACAGTTTAACTTTAACCGCCGATCGCTGAATAAATACTTCTAGGTCATACACAAAATGCATATCTGTGTCGTCTTCATTTCTCCCTCTTATATTATAATGAGTTTAACTCACCCATCGGCCATCGGTGCACGCGTGGGGAAAACGTCCAATGTTGTCAAATGGCAACCGGATTCAGCCCATACATGTTCGAACCCAGAGACCGTGTGTTGCACAATTCCTGTCAGATCCAATATAGACGGCACATCACTGTTCTTTTCTCTTAAAGCTGCAATACCTAAGATTGGCATGTCGCTAGAGGGCGCTACATTCAAAACAACAACAACGGCTTTGCTTGATGACGACGTGGAGGAACGCGGAATGATGGGAACTGTTGTTTTCAACTCCACCGTGGATAAATCAGGTCAGACGGGAATCGAAAATTAGTTGTCATGGATGAGGTAAAGTTCGATTTCTATAAATGTTGCGTTTAATGACGTGCTTGTTTTTCATTAAACTGAAATAGCCGCAAGAAAAGTCAGGTTTAAAAGTAAACTAGTTATCACAGATGTTACTGTACGAGTCACTGGACGAAGCTATGGTGGAGAGGGTTTGAAGTCAAATAGTTGCTAATGGATCCTGACTTCGCCCTATGCTGCAATATGCATTTAGTTTTGCATTCATTTACAGAAATCAGCTGCTTGAATGACAATTGCTGATGTTATTAGATTTTTCAGGTGAGATTCTCAATTCATTCAGTTAACGGATGCTCTGAGGTAAAGTTTTCAGACTGCAGACTCAGCAACGATTGTATTTAATTGTACAGTACAATCATAACATAGAACAGACATTATCTTCCTTTCATGTCATTAAACATAACAATATTGCTGGCCATATACTGATGAGAAAGTGCGCGTCTAGTGTGCGATACTGGACTTTGTCCTAGACGTGGCGCGGCTCTTCTCGTCCGGTGTACGATACTGGACTTTGTCCTAGACGTGGCGCGGCTCTTCTCGTCCGGTGTGCGATACTGGACTTTGTCCTAGACGTGGCGCGGCTCTTCTCGTGCGGTGTGCGATACTGGACTTTGTCCTAGACGTGGCGCGGCTCTTCTCGTCCGGTGTGCGATACTGGACTTTGTCCTAGACGTGGCGCGGCTCTTTCTCCTCCGGTGTGCGATACTGGACTTTGTCCTAGACGTGGCGCGGCTCTTCTCATCCGGTGTGCGATACTGGACTTTGTCCTAGACGTGGCGCGGCTCTTCTCCTCCGGTGTGCGATACTGGACTTTGTCCTAGAGCGTGGCGCGGCTCTTCTCCCTCCGGTGTGCGATCTGGACTTTGTCCTAGACAGTGGCGCGGCTCTTCTCGTCCGGTGTGCGATACTGGACTTTGTCCTGAGACGTGGCGCGGCTCTTCTCGTCCGGTGTACGATACTGGACTTTGTCCTGAGACGTGGCCACGGCTCTTCTCGTCCGGTGTGCGATACTGGACTTTGTCCCTAGACGTGGCGCGGCTCTTCTCCTCCGGTGTGCGATACTGGACTTTGTCCTAGACGTGGGCGCGGCTCTTCTCGTCCGGTGTGCGATACTGGACTTTGTCCTCAGGCGTGGCGCGGCTCTTCTCGTCCCGGTGTGCGATACTGGACTTTGTCCTAGACGTGGCGCGGCTCTTCTCGTCCGGTGTGCGATACTGGACTTTGTCCTCAGACGTGGCGCGACTCTTCTCGTCCGGTGTGCGATACTGGACTTTGTCCTCAGACGTGGTGCGGCTCTTCTTCGTCCGGTGTGCGATACTGGACTTTTGTCCTGAGACGTGGCACGGCTCTTCTCGTCCGGTGTGCGATACTGGACTTTGTCCTAGACGAGGCGCGGCTCTTCTCGTCTGGTGTGCGATTCTGGACTTTGTCCTAGACGTGGCACGGCTCTTCTCGTCCGGTGTGCGATACTGGACTTTGTCCTAGACGTGGCGCGGCTCTTCTCGTCCGGTGTGCGATACTGGACTTTGTCCTAGACGTGGCCGCGGCTCTTCTCGTCCGGTGTGCGATACTGGACTTTGTCCTAGACGTGGCCACGGCTCTTCTCGTCCGGTGTGCGATACTGGACTTTGTCCTGAGACGTGGCGCGGCTCTTCTCGTCCGGTGTGCGATACTGGACTTTGTCCTAGACGTGGCGCGGCTCTTCTCGTCCGGTGTGCGATACTGGACTTTGTCCTAGACGTGGCGCGGCTCTTCTCGTCCGGTGTGCGATACTGGACTTTGTCCTAGACGTGGCGCGGCTCTTCTCGTCCGGTGTGCGACCCCCTTTACAGCCAACAGTTCACATTCCGAGAATAATTGAAAAGAATAATGCACCAGAATGTGCTCCATTCCATTACAAATGCGCGAAACAAGCTGACGTTTGTTGCTTGATAGACGCAAACGCACAACTACAACTTCCACATTTATCCAGGACTACACGTAGTACGAGCGGAAACCGAGATAACGCGGATATGACGCGATTGACTGGCGACTCCCAGCTCACCCCTGTTCACACGCCCCGTTTCCTTGGTTAAAATCTCAATTATCTCGCGATTTTAAACATTGCTTGAAACATTTGGAATATTGTAAGTTATCATCTTAGCTAAATATATAACACTGGCCTTGTGATTTTGGGATATTTTAATGCAAAAATCTTAGGTATTGCAGCTTTAATCGATCTGCAAATCCAGCCTCGAGTGTCTTGTTCACAAAACAATCCTCGGTGAAATGAAGCGAAAATACGGATAATGTTTTACACTCATCTGCTGGAACGTCATTAAAAACAAATTTTAACCAGGCATTCCTAATATTGGAATCCAGAGGAAGCTTATGCAGCGACTGTCTTCTTCCACAGCCAGGCACGGCACAACATTTTGTCAACGGATGTTTATTGCTGGGAGCTCGCTCCGGTTTGTCATCACGAAGTATGCTTTTGTTTACCTATGCGTGAATGCGTGAATCGGTGGGCGGGGCTAAACCGGCCGTGTTGAAGTAGGCGTTAATGAGCGGGTGGGGTTTTAGCGTCATTGACGTCAGACTTCCAAACTTTCAAAAGCGAGACGTTTGTTAAGGCTGGTGTCAATAAAAGATTTTATTGGACTAACAAGGTCGTTTTCAGTTCTGAAACTTACAGGATATTCTTATAATATGATGACCTCTTAGATGTCAAAAGATGTCTCAGTTCATCACCCCTTTAAACGTTTTTACATCACTGTGCTGGGTGTGATTCTGATTTTGGAGTAAATGTGTGTTTCAGACGCTGTGGAGGATCCTGTTCTGACTGTAAACTCAATCTACAGCAGTGACTCCTGTACTGTGAACTTCACATGCAGAGGTCATGACCTCATGATAAACTCTAGCTATCAGAACAGATGCTCTCCACAGGAAGTGACATCACAAATCTACACTCTAATCCTGAACTGCAGTGAGGAATCCATCATCTGTAACCATAGCAACCCAGTTAGCAGCAAAAAAGGCATAATACACATCAAACAGCTCTGTGGAGTTAAACACACGCGTGTGTGTATGCGTCTACCTATTTAAGTGAGGACCTTTGTGTTGTTACACACTCACCAAGGGGACCGCCAGAGCCAAGTCCCCCCCATTGGTCATACTTTTAAAACATGTTAAAATCAGCTAAAAAAACGCTCTGGTGATTTTTGTACATTTTGACCAAGTGGGGACCTAGGTGTGTGTGTGTGTGTGTGTGTAAGCCCATAATCAGCAGTGCTCGTGTAGGCGTTCACACTTCTCTGTAGTTTGCTGTAGTAAGGCTCTGAGACTGTAGAACTGCTGTTTAACAGGCTGCTTAGATAGGAACTTTTGGTAACTTTATAGTAACGACATGCTATCAGTCATTAGTAAACAGTCAATTCATCATTTATGAGGCATTAATAGACTTTAAGCAGTATATAAATACAGCTATAAATGCTTTATTCTTGTTTTAGCATTGTTTTAGCATATTCTTAAATTTAGCATTAGTATTGGCTGCCCATTAATTAAAATATAATTTCTATAAATTTCTACACAAATAAAATCAATAGACATGTCCTTTTTTTGTTTTCTCTGTTTCTTTGGTGATGTATAGTCAGTGAATGAAATATAGCTAAATTTAAATGCAAACAAACCATCCATCAGTGGACCTTTCTTTGAAGATCAAATTCAAAACTTTTAAGTTGACTTGCTGCATCTGTGTGTGTTTCATTTATATATATATATATATATATATATATATATATATATATATTATATATATATATATATATATATATATATATATATATATATATATATATATATCACTTCATAGACAGATCATTTTGAAGTGGCCATGGTTAGGTTACAAGAGGTAAAAACTGAATAAATACTGTTCGTTTACTCACACAAACCGCTCATGTCGTTTTCTGCATTATATGACTGACAGACAAGAACGGTTTCACCTATATAGCCTAGAGTTTCCTTTTGTTCTTGTCAGTTGCTGAATGTATCATACATGTTTGTTTTCCCAGTATTTCCCTGTTTTGATTTGTTTTATTTGAATTTACTCCTTAGTTCCCTAGTGTTATAATGTCACCCAATACTGTATTATAGGGACGGGCAAATGAAGGCTTAATAAGCACCGAGGCTTTCCTGATTGTTCCGAGTGCCAAGAGTGTCAAATGTATGTAACCCAGGGCACAGTATCGTTGTTTTACCTATAAGCACAGATTAAAGCCTGGACCAGTTTTCTGAGAATGTAATTCACAAAAAAGTGTGACAATAATTAAATGTAACAATTATATTAATAATTATAAAAATACCAACAAAGTTGCTTGGTGCAAGTAAATGTTGTTCTAATTATTCTATGGTTTCTAAGCTGTTTATATGGCAGAATATATGATCATGTAACATAGGCCATATGCTTATGCGGTCAAATATTTCGAACACGCAAAGTGAAGCATTCACGTGACTGGAAATAAATTTTCGCTTATCACGTCTTTCTCTGAAACCTCAATGAGAAATTTCACTGCATACTCGATACACATTTTGAAGCTTCAGTGTCATGTAACACCACTATTGTATATTTGAAGAGTTCAGATGCAAAAGCCTCTAAGTGCCATTTGAAATTTTGTTCTAAAATGACCATTTTTATCAAGCTTGCATATTTAAGTTCAGTAATTTCACTTAAATGACCATTAATAGGTAATCTTCATTGCCATTTAAGTGAAATTATTGAACTTAAATATACAAGCTTGATGAAAAATTAGAAAGAAAATTTCAAATGGCATTTAGAGGCTTTTGCATCTGAACTCTTCATTTCATTTTCTGTGATGATCTGTGATGGTTTGTTTGATTTCTTTTCAGACTCTGACGCAGAAGATGACAGGAGATACCTGGACCACCATCACCAACCATACAGTAGGACACCAAACACCTTCATCTGCTCATGACTGTTAAAGCATAAAAAGACTTATGATTGACTGGGCTCACAAATGGAGCTTAATTCCATAAATGTTTTTGGGGATTTCTCTGTTTGCCTCAGCCCTGAACTTTGATCAGTTATTGATTGGAATGTTTGTATGTGCATAGATATGTATAGGTAGAAACCAAGTTTGACCGCTCCATTCACGCAGTTAATGCAGTAACGGTTACGCGTGGCGTCACTCAAAGTAAATCATGTCACAACATTGCGCAGCTTCTGGTTGTGAAACCGGCAAGATTTAAATTCCGGAAGAAATGGGGTAACCTTTATGTACTAACTCAATATTAAATGTTTTTACTTTGGAAATATGTGGTAACTTTTTAAAGTCATGTCAGCTAATGCCTTCGTCTTGTTGTATTGTTAATTTAGCAAAATCCTCTGCTGAAGTCTATATATAGACTGGCAGACGGCAAATGTATTGCGGCTCATTTAAACAGCCACTAATGAGGCATCTATGTATATATTTCTACACTCAAAAAATTGCTGGGTTGTTTTAACCGAACTTTGGGTCAAAGGACTAACCCAGCCATTTTGGTTAAATTTTTATTATTACATTTTTAACCCAACGTTTGGGTTTGTCCATATTTGACCCAAAGTTCGGTTAAAACAACCCAGCAATTTTTAGAGTGTATATGTTTGTGCTGTGACCTTTGCCTAGATTTGGATTACGATTGTGGACCCTGTTAATAAATACTGTCGGTTGGAATCCTCAACCCAAAATCTGGCATTCTTAGTATTATTTATGTATTTTAAAGGGTATATGAATAGTTAATTTAGTATTTGACATTCATTTATTTAAAATTGTTTTCACAATTTAGTTTATTAATGATTCAGTAAACAATAACAGACAAATGTTATTGAATATATATTTTCTAATGACTTTATATATGTAGTTTAATATTCAATTGCCAGTAGCCTAACTGAATATATGGGAACACTGAATTCACCTTTGAACTCTATTGGTAACGACAGAACTTGCGACCATAGTTGGCTTTGGGAAACACAGCCCAGATCAGTTGTGCTGAATGTTTCCTTAATCAATCTTTGCAAGAGGATTGAACTGCAATGGTGGGTGGTGTTGTCGTGTGGACTGTTGCGGCAGTTGTTAGCGCCTCTGTAATCGCTTTAACAGTTAAAAACACGCGAAATGATGTCAAAACTCTGGTCTTGGTGAGTAATCTCGTAAAGACAATCGGTTACGTCTTAACCCTCTGGGCTTCTTCTGAATCAAAAGTGACCGAAAACTTACATTTTGAAATGTTTAATTTTTTTGCTTGATCGGATGGGGCTGAAACTTGGTGACTTTTGTTGTATTACCTATATGAACACACAAAAAAATCAGAGGAGATGATTCTGCTTTGTTAAAGGGTCGTAAAAAAAAAGTCACACTTAGCTTCCTCCCGGTCAAAAATGACCGACATAGGAAATGAATGGGAAACACGAAAAAATAGGAAAACTCAGAGAAACTTTTGGTGGTACAAGCTACATATCAGCAACTGTGCCGAAAAAGTGTACAGCAATGAAGGGGTGACACTCTAAAACAGCAAGAGTGCAAATAAGACCCCCCCCCACACACACACACACCCACGCACACAAACACACACACATACACAGATAAACTGGCAAGACTGTAACAGCAAATTTGTAGAATATGCAAAATAAAATCAACAAATGAAAAAAAAATCTTGCTCAAATGCACGCACACGCACACGCATGCACACACACACACACACACGCACGCACGCACACACACACACATAGAGAGAGAGAGAGATTCACTGGTAAGACTGCAACAGCAAATTTTGAGAATATGCAAAATAAAATCAACAAATGAAAAAAAATAATTTGCTCAAATGCACACACACACACACACACACACACACACACACACACACACACACACACACACACACACGCACGCACACACGCACGAGAGAGAGAGAGAGAGAGAGATTGATTCACTGGTAAGAATGCAAAAGCAAATTTTGAATATATGCAAAATAAAAATCAACAAATGAAAAAAAAAATCTTGCCCAAATGCACGCACGCGTGCACACACACACACACACACACACACAGAGAGAGAGAGAGAGAGAGAGAGAGAGAGAGAGAGAGAGAGAGAGAGAGAGAGCTTGATTCACTGGTAAGACTGCAACAGCAAATTGAGAATATGCAAAATAAAATCAACAAATGAAAAAAAAATTCTTGCTCAAATGCACACACACGCACGCACGCACACACACACACACACACACACACACACACACACACACACACACACACACACACACACACACACACAGAGAGAGATTCACTGGTAAGACTGCAACAGCTAATTTTGAGAATATGCAAAAATAAATAAATAAATAAAAAATACAAAAGAGACTCGCTCAAATGCGTCTCCACACACACACACACACAAGAGAAAATGAACTTAATTAGCATTATTTTATGTTTATTTCTGTTCGATCATAATTGCTGTTCTCTTATGAAGTTTTTATTACTTATTGAATAAAAAATTATCAAAAAATACCAATTTATTGCAAAATGTCTGTAAAGTGTTTTGAATTATCACTAACCATCCCTTATTTTGTTCAATTATTTGAATGATCAAATACTGAGTGACAAAAATGTTTGCACTGTGTTCCCTTTCTAACCAAATGCTATTGTTTGATTGTAATCATAATGCAAAACCTGATTCTTATCTAAAAAAATTTGATAAAAAAATTAATTAGTTGTCTTTTAGAATATCTAAATATATATCTAAATTTTAAAAAAAATGAATAAGATAGAGAAATCATGTCTAAAACAACAACAGGAATCAAAAAGCCCTCCTATGTATTTATATAGAAAGCTATGGGCAGCCTACAGGCTGTACAGGACATTGCACACATGTAACTATTTTTTAAAGCCACAAGGTGGCGCTCTTCTAATTGAACATTTTTTTTATTAAGCTGGCACTCTATTTTGATGTGAATTGTTGCATTTATTGAAAAAAAAAAAATAATATAAAATAAAAAATATATATATTAATTCTAATGGAAAAAATAGCTCTTAAAAATTATATAATTAATGCAAATTATCATAAAAAACTCTGAAAATTCTAAATAATAATCAGAAAATATTATAGAACAGAAATATATTTGAACGGTTATCCTGGGAAAAAGTAAAGTTAAATTTTAAGGCTTTGTCCGTTTTTGACCGGGAGGAAGCTAAGTGTAACCCATTTACGAAGAAGCCCAGAGGGTTAAATAAGCATAAAACAAGCGGTGCGTGACAGACAGTAATAGATGGCACTAGTTCTTAAAGTGAAGCAGCCATATGTATCTGTCATTCTGTTTTCATAACAACAGCATTAATTGTAAGCAATCAGAATTAATATCTTATGTATTTAATTCAGTCTAGACTAAAAAGACTATCCAGTGTTATTTTACACTGGATTACTTTATTCAGTTTCTGTAGTATTTCTGACATACACAAAAAACTATGTTGCTTTATTTGTGCCTTTATTCTATTCTATTTATTTGTGCTACTTTTTTCAATTTAATTCAAAGATTGAAATCAAGCTTCCACGTGTTGCATAAACTCTTAACAAAAAATTGCCCCATTGTAAAAACAAACAATTAGGTAAGATCAATGTAATAAAAAAAATGTCTAAATATTCATATGTTTATTTATCTATATCTATCTATCTTAAAGGAGAACTCCGACGAACAATGAACCTTTGGTATAATTACACATCGGTACCTAGTCAATCGTTCTCTGAGATTTGTTTCATGATAATCGAATGTAAAGAGTTTATCTCTAAAAACTGTTTCAGCGTATAATGCTAGCACTGGGGGCATTGACTAAGTAAAAAGAAATCGCAAGTTTATACCACTAACAAGGCTCAAAATAGCCCCACACTAACACAGTAACATAATGAGTGTCTATACATGCAAAACGAAGCATTGAGAACTTTGTAAGTGTACAGACCGTTTAATAAGAAGATACTTTATAAAGACAATTCGCTTCGTGTATACACAGCAGGCGCCATCTTAGAATATAGTCTCGATAAGTCGATCCCCGAACGTCGAAGTGAATTGTCTTTATAAAGTATCTTCTTATTAAACGGTCTGTACACTTACAAAGTTCTCAATGCTTCGTTTTGCATGTATGGACCCTCATTATGTTACTGTGTTAGTGTGGGGCTATTTTGAGCCTTGTTAGTGGTATAAACTTGCAATTTCTTTTTACTTAGTCAATGCCCCCAGTGCTAGCATTATACGCTAAACAGTTTTTAGAGATAACACTATATTTACATTCGATTATCATGAAAACAAATCTCAGAGAATGATTGACTAGGTACCAATGTTTTATTAGACCAAAGGTTCATTGTTCGCCAAAGTTCTCCTTTAAACATAAAATAACCTGATCCTGTTTGATCAATCTGTGCAACTGTTCTGACATCAAAATCTTGTCTTATTCATTGTATGCATTTAATGTATAGTGTACCTAAAATATAAAAGACTTTTATATACAGGTTTGTGGCTCTAAAGTTCTTTGTATTATATAACCACTAGTAAACTTATGTCCACTGTTCTTTTTTTATAAATATAGGATTGTTTCTATATTCATTATGGTCAAAATTGAGAATGCAAATAGAAATCGAAATCTAATTGAAAGTCAAATCGAAACTGAGAGCTTGCGAATTGAAATCTAATCGAAATTGAACATGTGAATCGATACCCAGCCCTAGTCTCCAGTTACCTAATGTAACCTTGGTTCCCTGAGAGGAGGGAATGAGATACTGCAAACGCTGCTGTGTCTCAGCGACTCTGTCTGCTGCACTCTGTCCAAATTCTGAGGCAATGGCATCGCGGCTCCGCCTTAAAGTGCAGAGCCAGTCTCTACTTCGAGTGCTTGAACCAATGTTGGAATTCCTGCCTGGGAAATTTCAGAATCAGATTCAAGGAAGGAGGGGATAACCCCGACAACAATGTCTTTGTTCCCTCCTCTTCAGGTAACTGATGTTATATTATGTAACCAGAGGCGTTTCCCAGATATCACATGATGATTTATGTTATGTAATCTGAGACGTTTCCCCGAGAAATCACGTGATTGAAACAGAAACCTGTTTCCCAGTAGCTCACAGTTTCATTTGTGGTTATTCTGGACTGGTTTAATGACCATCAGTCAAAAAAGGTAGGTATTAATCAGGAATATTCTAACCTTTTGTGAGATCAAGATAATCAATTTCAAGTCTGTTGTTAAAAGATTGGAGCTTAATGATAATATGAGGCTTTCTGAGATTCTCTTAATTGGTAAGGCTTTGATCACTGTCTTCATAAGCAGTGTGTAATTTGTGAACTGTTGAAGTTTTTTTGTTAATCCTATTGATTTTCCAAGTTTCGATTCAATGTTTATTTGTGTAGAGCTTTTCAAAATACACTTCATTTCAAAGCAGTTTGGATGGATTCCAGTCACTGATCAACAGGTGATTTTCTTTATTGTTATTAATATTATTATTCATTTTTTAAATGAATAGTTTATTATTAAGTTTGTGTGGATGTTTACATAAATATAGAATAATAAAATAATTATTAAACAACATTTATTATGCAAAGTTGGTTTTTAATGGTCAAGTCCATGAGAGCTATAAAATATGTATATTGGGGTTTCATATTAGGCAGTGGAGATGGAGCCATTCAGTTGTTTGTGTATTTATCATGTGCATGGGTATAAGATGAGATGTCACCATTTTGCTGTCCATATCAAATTAAATTTTAAAAAAGTGATTTTATATACATACAAAAATTTAATGCAAATGAAGTGTTCTATACTTTCAGGTTTTTAAATAACGTTTGTGAAAATGAAAATGTCAAAATGTGGCTGAAATAAAATAAACTCCAAAGTGTAAATTTGACATTCAAATCAGAGTAATGTTTTTGTTATTCAGTAATGCAAATTTTGTTACACCACAGTGTCATGCATTATACTGAATGAAGTACCACTGTATAAAAATGTGGTTCCGCAACAGCAAGCGTGATGTGTAGCTAGCGACACCAGTTATAAACACTTTTATAGAGTTTTTGGACAATCAGACTCAGAGAAGCAGGCAGCACTTTCACTGTATCTTTTATATAAAACACAAATAAGTAGCTTTTTTTGGAATTTGTTCTCGCTCCTATGAGATAACAAAACAAAACAATATTGGAGCAAAGAAAAAGCACTTTAACCTGGAAAATATGTGCTCTCATTTACACATATTCAGCAGAAGACAAAAATATAATTCTGAAAATGGTAAAATTGAAGTGAAATATATATAAAAGCAATAATATATATATATAAATATAGCTGCGAGCAGCGATGAAGGGCCAAAGCCGGCGGTACCGCCACCCCGGTGCCTTTAGTTACCTAAAGGCACCGGCGAGTGCCACCGGCTTGAGCACGCGTGCTCGCAGTGCTATTTAGGCCCAAGCCCCTGAAAGGGCGCAGAGCCCTATTGTTTTCCTTCCGATTATTTTTTTTTTTTTTTTTTTTTTTTTCTTTTTTTCTTTTTTTTTTTTTTTTTTTTCTTTTTCTAGCGACTATTCGGGCACTTTTGGGGCCCTTAACATGCTCGAAAACTCTTGAAACTTTGCACACGGGTCAGAACCCGCGGCCATCAGAGCCGGGCTGAAGCTGGTACCCGGGCGTGGCAGGGCGGCTCGTCAGCGCCCCCTGGAATGGGGTCCGAACACCTGGTCCATAACTCAAACACACTTGCATGTAATAATATGAAACTCGGTACACATGTCGATAGCAGAATTTCATCTATACCTTCGCGTTCTTGCTTTTTACCCCAGCCCAACAGGAAGTCGGCTATTGAGGTTTTTTTGTAAAACACACGCAATGAACTTTTAAATACTACCTCCTAGAGCTCTGATCCAAATTCGACGAAACTCGGTCAGCTAGAAGTCAAGACATTGAGGATGAAAGTTTGTGTGGGGATTTTTGATATCTCGAACGGTTTGGCCGTGGCGAGGAAACGAAACTATGGCGAGAAACGTGAAACAGGAAGTGTGTCATAACTTCAGCATACATTAACTGATCTGGATGAAACTTCAGCAGTGCGTTCGCTGTAAGAGGACGATCACATGGATGTGACTATTGTGAGTCAAAGTTATAGCGCCACCAACTGGCAGCAGGAAGTGTGTCACTTTCAAAATGCTTTGAAATCACCCTCTTATTTTTACCCGATTTGCTTCAAACTTCATCTGTATAATGTACATACACGGCAGATGAAGACCTATGAATGGATTCTTGATATCTTTGAAACTGTTGCCGTGGCGACGCATCAAACTTTACCATTCTTTTAGGATGCATTCTTTTAGGGATTCGAACATTTGTCCATAAATCAAACACACGTGCATGGATTAATATGAAACTCGGTACACTCATAGATCACATCAGGCCAAACAACTTTCGTGCTCTAAGTTTTACGACAGTTCAAACGGAAGTCGGGAATTATGTTTTTTTTTTTTAAATAATTGTCCTAGAAAAACATCAAATTACAACCCATGCTGTTACCAATCACCACCAAACTCGGTGTGCATGAAGTCAAGACATTGAGGATGCTAAATTCCGGACGGATTTTTGATATCTCGAACGGTTTGGCCGTGGCGGATTTTTTTGACTAAAAAAGGACACATAAAGTGTGTTATAACTTGGTTAGTTTTACTGACAGTTACAAAACTTGCCGTGTATATTGTTCTATTCAAGCCTAACAACTTTCTAATTAACAATAATAAGCTCAAACCCACAGAAAGTCAGATATTGTAGTTTGAATATGATCATGCTCTTTCTAAACCTAGGCCTGTCACACAGTCTGTGTGTGTGTGTGTGTGTGTAGGGGGAGGGGGCTTAATCATTTCACTGTGTGTCTGGCCTGCTAAAGTAAATACATTTCTTAAGCCTGGTATTTTTTACATAAGTTTTTATTTTTATTTTTTGTATAAGTAAAGGCATATAACCTGTTTAATTGTAGTGCATTGACAATAGTTTTATATAATTAGTGTATTAATTAAATTAACTTGGTCCATAAATCAAAAAGGAAGTGTGTTAAAACTTCTGCATACATTAACTGATCTTGATGAAACTTCAGCAGTGTGTTCGTTGTAAGAGGCCGATCACATGGATGTGACTATTGTGAGTCAAATATATAGCGCCACCAACTGGCAGCAGAAAGTGTTTCACTTTCAAAATGCTTTGAAATCACACTCTTACTTTTACCCGATTTGCTTCAAACTTCATCTGTATAATGTAAACACACGCCAGATGAAGAACTGTGAAAGCATTATTCAATATCTAAGATAATGTTGCCATAGCAACGCATCAAACTTTAACATTCCTTTTTTTTTGATGATTTTGAGTCTCTTAGCGGCTTTTGGGGCCCTTAATGGGTTTGAAAACTCTTGAAACTTTGCACACAGGTCAGATCCCACAGCCATCAGAGCCGGGAAGATGGTACCCGGGTGTGGCAAGGGGGCTAGACAGCGCCCCCTGGAACGGGGTCCAAAAACTTGGTCCATAAATCAAACACGCTTGCATGTAATAATATGAAACTCAGTACACATGTTGATCTCATCGTTTCATATATTCATATATTCTCCTCAAGCCGGACAACTTTCTAATTTACACTCATGAGCTAGGACCCACAGAAAGTCAGATATTTTGGTTTGAAAATGTTGAGTGTCTCTCTGAGCCTACACTTCTGTATGGCAAGCCCTTTTAACATTTAAAAGCTAAGTTTGACTATTCGTAATTAACATTGTAGATATCAACAACGTCTTTCTAGTCGTAATTACATTTTGGATAGTTTGTATTATCATTTAAGATATCTGTAACGTAATTGTGACTAGTCGAAACGACAGATAGAGTATGGCAAGCCGTTTTAACATTTAATCATTTTAACCTACTAGTCTCTATTTTCATGCTACTAGTACATATTTTTTAGATACTAGTATCTATTCCATTAAGTACTAGTACTTATTCATTAGCTACTAGTGCTTATTCTTTAGATACTAGTGCCTTTTCTTTAGATACTAGTGTTTATTCTTTAGGTACTAGTACCTTTTTAAAGATACTAGTACTTATTCATTAGACACTAGTCCTTATTTATTAGATACTAGTACTTATTCATTAGATGCTAGTCCTTATTCATTACATACCAATGCTTATTAATTAGTTACTAGTACTTATTAATTATATGCTAGTACCTATTAAATAGATACTAGTACTTATTCATTAGACACTAGTACTTATTTCAATGGTGACTAGTAACTATTCTTTTGTTACTAGTCACATTTTTTCCAGTGACTTCTATGGTGATCTGTCATTCAGATATCAACTATTCAGTTCTGACTAGTATGTTAGTATGTATTCCAATTGTGGAATACATACTAGTATGTATTCCAAAGCAGGGGTTACGTTTTTGCACGTCGTGCAGAATAACCCTAAAGGCACCAAGGTGGCGGTGCCACCGGCTTTATATATATATATATATATATATATATATATATATATATATATATATATATATATATATATATATATAAATATAGCTGCGAGCAGCGATGGAGAGGCCAAAGCCGGCGGTCCGCCATCCCGGTGCCTTTAGGCACCGGGGCTGGAGTGCCACCCGGCTTAGGCCCAACGTAACTGCTCGCACAGGTATATTAATGCTTGAAACCCCCTTTTCGTCTTTGACCCATACTGCTATGAACAGCTTTTAAAATTTGTCTGGGAATTATCTGATCCACCACACCTGGTTAATGTTTATTTTGTTTTACAGTTATATAAGTATGGATCAGGAAACAGATGATAATGGAATGGACACCTCCCCAGAGTCATATAGAGATTCAGATTATGCCATGGACACCCCTCCAGATTCATATAGAGATTCAGATTGTGTCAATCCTTCAGTCACACATCAGTATACAAATGACATCATGGACAATCTTCAGGTAACAAATCAAGAACCAGATGATGTCTCGGAGAATCATCCAATTAAACATGAAGAAAAATACACAGAAACTCTAAACAAAGACAATGATGACCCAGTTGTGACAAACTCAACCACTTCAGTTCCTTTCACATCACCTGATCAAGATCCTGGAGTAAAGACCTCAAATGATTCACATGAAGAATACAAGGTAAATGTGATCACACTCTTGAAATTTGTTCCAAAAAAGGGGTTTTCTCAGTAATGCCATAGAAGAACCAATTTTTAATCCACATGCCCCCTCCAAAAAAATTTGAGTGAACTTTCAAAGTCCTTAAAACAACCTCTTTTTTAAGTGCACAGTATATTTTAATATTTTTTTAGCAATGAATGAATTTTATTCAATGGAAATATTCCATGGATATGCTTCATTGAACCAGATGCCAAAAAGGCACTTTATTTTTAAGAATGAAGAGTGTAATTTGAAAAGAAAAGAAATGTATTCTTATTCCACTTTACATATAAGGCCCAATATTTTTTTCTAATTCACAAGTTTGGCTATTTCACCAACACAGGAGTAGAATAAACATGCAAGTGAGACGTTCAGATGTCCTCATACATTTGGCCACATGGCGTAAATGTTTACTCATGCATTGACCTTTAAAAGTCCTGGTTATAAGAAAATGATCATTTTGTTATTCTCTCTCCAGGATAATGTTAAGCCAATAGAAGAAGGGAGTAACCTGGGACCTGAAGGTATTACAAACACAAGTATAGTGTCATAGTTTGGGTTTTGTTGTCATTGGTTGATTGTTTATATCCAATATCCACAGGTGTCCCTTGTCTCGTCGTTTGTCCAGTGTAAGACATGTATCTAGTTCAGTCTTTGAGTTCTTGATGTTGTTGTGTTGCATGTCAGTTCCAGAGTCTTAGTCTGAGTTTATTTCAAAGTTCTAGTCTTTATTTAATAAAAACACTGCTTCACTTGGATCCTGCTATTTCATAACATATAGTACATGTGTGCTCAGGCTTTAATGATTCAACTCACAGCAATAAGAATAAAAAATGTGCCAATATAAGCAAATAGTACCTTTCTTATATTGTTGCATTATTTTTATATTGTCTGAGAACAGTTCTGCGTTGTTTGTTTTAGATCACAGTAATCCCGATTTGACGTTTGCATTATTTGGAAGCTCCGAGGCAGTCCAGTTCAGATGTGACAACATTCTACTTGGAGAAAACAATTCTGTCTTAAAAACACAGAATTCCCCATGATCATTCCTATACAGAGGAAGATATCAGAACATCTTGTCTCTGTGATCAACATGATAGGCTTACATGAGACTGATCTTGAACCTCTCAATCATGATATTGGTCAACTACTAAGTGAAATCCATGCCTTCATCTTTGTTGTGCGACTTGGACAGTTGACAGACGAGGATAAGATGGGCATTGAATGGCTACAGAGAATATTTGGTGAAAGAGTTCCCCTCATTATTCTCTTCACCTATGAGCGAGAAGAAGAGTGTGACACTATTATAGATGACTTAAAGAACAACTCTGTTCTGGAGCAGCTGGTGGAGAAATGTGGAGGAAGATATCACATCTGCAGCAAGAACATGAACAACCAATCAGAGATGAGAGATTGATTTACAGGATTAAACATCTGTTCATTGACAATAATCAGCAGTTCTACGTCGGAGAGATGTACAAACCTTCAGGAGACCTGCAAAACAGTGAATCTCAAAGAGGTAACACAGATCCTATGTTGATTTTTGTCTTACAGTATATTGCCACAACTCCATTTTAACATGTGTGGGAGGATTTAAGGTTGTAATACTAATGTTGTTCCACCAGAGGAAGTGTACATTAACATGTAGATAAAAATCTAGATTCAAATCTGTGTAACTGGTTCAAAAGATTGACTTGTAGTAATAATAAAATTGCATGGATCAGTGATCTCCAAAATACTTGTAATTAAATAATACCTTAATTTTAATGTATAATGATATTGAAAATATAAAAACGTATCAAGCCAAGGCATCCGAGAGTTAAAGTAAATAAAAAGCCTTTATTTCATTATGGCTTAGGCAATTAAAAGCAGTTTTCAAATAAGCGTACGACGGCACGTTGCGGCTAATGAGCCTTCACCAGGGTGTATATAAGATATTGAAAATATATTTGTCAAATTGCAAGACATGACTGGATCCATATTTATTAATGAATAGAATTAGCCTATTTGAAAGAATTCGCTCATAAAAGATTAGTTCTCCCAAAAATGACCCCACGATTTACTCACTCTCGAACCATTCTAAGTGTAATGACTTTCTTCACTCAGCCAAACACAATCGGAATTATATTTAAAAATATACTGACTCTTTCAAGCTTTATAATTGGAGTGAATGGTACCTTAGATTTTAAAGCCCAAAAAAGTGCATCCATCCATCATAAAAGTAATCCATACGTCGTCATGGTTAAAGGGTAACTAAACCCTTGGTCAGAGCCTGACTCCACCCACTAGCAATATTTGAAAAATGCTGAAAAAATGGGCAGACTCCAGCGGGGGCGTGCACCTGAGACCCACAGTGAGTGACAGCTGCTGTCAGACTCTAAAATGGAGAGAGACTAGAGTGACGCAAGTTGATGTCAATAAATCTATGCTAACTTGAAGCTATCCTAACTGTACTATGCTACTAACTAACAAGGCTACACAAAATAATCTAAGCTAAATAGATGCTACAATACCCTATCCTGATCGTTTTACAAAACTCGTAATTCCCACTCTTGACTCGCAGTGGTTTTGACGAAACAAGATGATTTTTAAACTGCCGAGGGCGTGGTAGTTGTAGCTCGTACCAATGGATACGTCACAGAGTTCGGAACATCCAATAGGAAAATTCAACTGCAGTAGCCACCGTTCAACCAGAAGAGGGCAGCACTAAGACGTTTTTACACCATATATTGTAGAAATAAAACACTTTATACCCAAATGTTAAAAAAGTTCTTGAATCAATGAGTCAACATTTAAAAAGACCCATTCTTACAGATCATTAACTAAAAAAAATTGTTTTGGTGTTTAGTTACTCTTTAATAAAGGCCTTTTGAAGCAAAAATTATGCAGATACGTTTCGTAAAAATAAAATCCATATTTATAACTTTATATAATGCATAGTTCTGTCTCGAAACACTAGATGGTGGAGGTTAATGGGTCCAACACAAGTTGATGATAATTACTGTGTTGCCTACTGGGCACAAGCTGATCAGCATCTGCAGCCAATGAGCTTGCTGCTCAACTGCTCTCAGAGTTCATCTAAAACTCTCCACCTTCCCCAGCTCCACCTGTATAGATCTGCAATACTGTAAGTAATTGATATAGATATATAGATGTATAGATGTATCTGCTATTTTTGCAGCAGCAGTATGTCTGACATAAACAGCTGTACAGGAGTCGAGATTCCAGTATAAGAATGACCTCTGAACCAACGTATGATGTAGGATAAGCGTAATCTTAGGTAATCTCGGTTCAAACAATTAGGGCTGGGTGACAAAATCAAGCTCCTCTTCTCTTATACCTAAATCCTCCAATACTTCTAATTTGTGACCGTGTTTTGTTTTGCTCTGTCCTCTGTGCTTCCACATTCGTTCAATACATCATGCATCTGGTCTGGTCTCATGTACAGCCGTTACCGGAAGCCAGTGATCATAGTTTATGAAGTTAAAAATATGGATATTTTTCTTACAAACATGTTCTTACATTGAAAAAAAGAAACTCATATACACCTATGGCTTGAGGGTACGGTGGCGTATTGCATTCACTTGAAGAAAAATCTACTCTGTTTTTCTGAATTAACGACTTAATTATCTCAGAATTACAAGATAATTTTTCATGGAAAAAAAGTTTTTGCTCTGTTTTTCTGAATTAACGACTTAATTTTTCATTAGAAAAAAGTTTTTGCTCTGTTTTTCTGAATTAATGAATTAATTTTTCATGAGAAATTTTTTTTACTCTGTTTTTCTGAATTAACGACTTAATTTTTCATAAGAAAAAAGTTTTTGCTCTGTTTTTCTGAATTAACGACTTAATTTTTCATAAGAAAAATTTTTCATTCAGAAAAACAGAGACAAAAAAATTTCCAGTGAAAAATTAACTCATTAATTCAGAAAAACAGAGTAGATATTTTTTCTTCAAGTGAATGCAATACGCCTCCGTATGAGGGTGAGTAAATTATGGAATTTCAGTTTTGGGTGAACTTACCCTTTAAGAGGCATTTGTACTTTAACCCTTTAAAAAAAATAAAATAAAAAAATAATAAAACATACCACAATCTAAAGTTCAATTATTTTATATTAGGGAAACTTCAAATATATTAACATATTTATTGACATCATTTAAAGGAGAACTCCGGCACAAAATGAACCTTTGGTCTAATAACACATCGGTACCTAGTCAACCGTTCTCTGAGATTTGTTTCCATGATAATCGAATGTAAAGACTTTTATCTCTAAAAACTGTTTCAGCGAATAATGCTAGTAATGGGGGCATTTACTAAGTAAAAAGAAATCGCTAGTTAATACCACTAACAAGGCTCAAAATAGCCCCACACTAACACAGTAACATAATGAAGGTCCCTGCATGCATTGAGAATTTTGTAAGTGTACAGACCGTTTAATAAGAAGATATTTAATAAAGACAGTCCACTTCGCGTATACAGGCAGCGTCATCTTTGGAAAACAGTCTCTACTGGTCGAACCATGAACGACGAGCTAAGTGAGCTGAACTGTATGAAGTTCAACGAACTTCTGAACTGTATAAATCATAGATATCTACATAAAGGCTAGATATCTCGATCACGCTGCTCCAGCCAATAGAGGCTCGACGTCAGCACCTGGCGGCCATCTTGTCACAGGCAGCTCGCTCACTGGTAACATTGTTTTAATGGTGCATGTACTTTTTAAATCACCATAACTTGCTCAATTTTCTACCAATTTTCAAACGGTCTGGTTTGTTATAAACGGCAGAGATTTAGCTATGATACAGCATACTTATGAATAATAAGTGTATAAATAAATAATAATCCAGAATTATAGCCACGTTAATAATGTTTGTAAGAAACCAAACCGTTTGTAAATCCATCAAGATTTCAACGAGATAAGAGTATTTCTTACATCAGATACCACATGGCTGTGGTTGACTACCAATGTTTTATTAGACCAAAGGTTCATTTTGCTCCAGAGTTCTCCTTTAAGAAAAAAAAAGAGTTCTCCTTTAAGACTTACTGATATAAAATTAAAATTAAACTTTATTTTGAGTACTTCTTTATTCCACACTGCACATTTCTCAAAATTATGCCAAAAATGTGTTTAAATATCAGTATTATTAAGGATTGTATTGTACGATCTCTGCATTATATCAGTCTTTAAATGCAAGATATTTAAAGTGTACGTAAAGTATACATGCAATATAGTTGTAATATTCATGTAATATTTAGTATACCAAAAGTACAATTGCGGGATATTTTTATTAAGCACATAAATATGTAAATGTATTTGTAGTATACTTAGCACAAAATAAATGTATTTCTAATACATTTTAGTATATATTTTAGTATTTAAGGGAAGTCTAATAAAAGAGCTACCAGTGACAACCCCTACCCCATTTGTTTTTATAAAATCAAGGTTCAGAAACAGAAGCAAGCATTGGTGAGTCTAAAGCACAGCCTTTGGAGAGCTTGGCACAACTACAGCCTGATAAAAGTGACAAACAAAAGGTAAAAAGCATTTTTTTCCTTCTTTTTTCTGAAAGTTATTCAATTCTTTTTGTATAATTTAAAAAAGTATTATTAGTATTATTTAGTAGTATTTTATTTGTGTGTTGTTCTACCAGACATAATCTACATTTGTCTTAAACTACAAACGTCTAAAATATGCATAGCATTCTAAAATATATAGCTTATTATTTTCTTATGAACAACTTTAGAATCACTTGAATAAGTTGATTATATTACTATATTTAAAATCAATTTTATTATTTGTTTCCAATACCATCATCAGATTTATTTAGCACATTTGACGTATTTTCAAAATGTGAAATAACACGTTCTAAATATACTGTGGGAAATAAAAATGACTATAAAATACATCCCAAGAAAACAATACCCGGTTATGAATGTAATCATATTTAATTGTGTAATGCGCAGGCAGCTTAGGCAGTTAACTTGTCTTCAAACATTCGGGAATCTCACTATGGGATATAAACAACTCTCACATTGCAGATATGCTGTCTCAATGATGTACGGTATGTAACAAACAAAAAACCCGTAACCATTCTTTAGTGTAACGGAGGTACTTTTCTTAAGGGACTTTTATTTTGACGGGTTTTTCTTTCTCCGAGTATTCACACGGGAGGAAAATACGTCTGGGAAAGAGAAGGGTGAGCAGTAGTGTGACGAAGGAAGCAGACGCGCCATGATACTTGCAGTACGAGAATGAATACCTATATCGTCTATACCATATCATATAATAGAGTATACCTATATCTTCGTGTGACACGAGAACCGCAGTTAGAGCTGAAGTTCGGTCGTTAAGTTATATGTTCGGACAGAGAACAGTGTTGGAAGCTTGGCTGAGTGCACGAGGAAGATTGCTGCCTGGAGTCGTGAGTTTCATTCAAAACACTGCCGTGTGTCGTCGTTGCTTTAACCGAACATATTTTCAAGAGCCTACTGTTTTTGTGGAACGAGAGTTTTCTGCCTGAAGTCCGTTTAAGTGCACTTGTTAGTGAACAAGATCGCGTGTGCAGACTGCAAGAATAGGTTTTTTTTTTGAGTGAAGCGTTTTAGTTTTTGTTTATAAAGGGACTGAAAATCGTTCCGGACCAGTATGTGTTTTGCGAGACATATTTTTTTGGTGATCCAGATCATTCGTGGGCGCGAGGCGCGTGTGAGCTGAACTGAACACTGAAACTTTCTCGTGTTTTTTTATTTTATTTTTATTTTTACCCTGCCATCCTGAAAACTGAATCATAAGATTGATTCAAAAGAGTCGTTTAGTGGATTTCAAGGTTAACTATGCATTTGAAATGGGTTATTTTAAGTGAGTCATTTAATGGAATGAGTTACTTGAATTGAATCACAAAAGTTATTGGTACTAAGGGTTGTGAATAAGTTTTTCTGTGTTTAATGTGAATATCCTAATCCAGATAATAAGGTTGATATTTATATTATCAATAAATCTATTTAAAAAGTTCTGTGCTCCAGATTACTGCTTCCTTGGTCACAGTTCAGACCTTGGGTCCTTGTTTTCATATATATATATACACTCACCGGCCACTTTTTGGGTCCCCATGCTAGTAACGGGTTGGACCCCTTTTGCCTTCAGAACTGCCTCAATTCTTCATGGCATAGATTCAACAAGGTGCTGGAAGCATTCCTCAGGGAGTTTGGTCCATATTGACATGATGGCATCACACAGTTGCCGCAGATTTGTCGGCTGCACATCCATGATGCGAATCTCCTGTTCCACCACATCCCAAAGATGCTCTATTGGATTGAGATCTGGTGACTGTGGAGGCCATTTGAGTACAGCGAACTCATTGTCATGTTCAAGAAACCAGTCTGAGATGATTCCAGCTTTATGACATGGCGCATTATCCTGCTGAAAGTAGCCATCAGAAGTTGGGTACATTGTGGTCATAAAGGGATGGACATGGTCAGCAACAATACTCAGGTAGGCTGTGGCGTTGCAACGATGCTCAATTGGTACCAAGGGGCCCAAAGAGTGCCAAGAAAATATTCCCCACACCATGACACCACCACACACCAGCCTGAACCGTTGATACAAGACAGGATGGATCCATGCATTCATGTTGTAGACGCCAAATTCTGACCCTACCATCCGAATGTCGCAGCAGAAATCGAGACTCATCAGACCAGGCAACGTTTTTCCAATCTTCTATTGTCCAATTTCGATAAGCTTGTGCAAATTGTAGCCTCAGTTTCCTGTTCTTAGCTGAAAGGAGTGGCACCCGGTGTGGTCTTCTGCTGCTGTAGCCCATCTGCCTCAAAGTTCGACGTACTGTGGTTCAGAGATGCTCTTCTGCCCACCTTGGTTGTAACGGGTGGTTGTTTGAGTCACTGTTGCCCTTCTATCAGCTCGAACCAGTCTGGCCATTCTCCTCTGACCTCTGGCATCAACAAGGCATTTCCGCCACAGAACTGCCGCTCACTGGATGTTTTTTCTTTCTGACCATTCTCTGTAAACCCTAGAGATGGCTTGTGCGTGAAAATCCCAGTAGATTAGCAGTTTCTGAAATACTCAGACCAGCCCTTCTGGCACCAACAATCATGCCACAGTTCAAAGTCACTCAAATCACCTTTCTTCCCCATACTGATGCTCAGTTTGAACTTCAGGAGATTGTCTTGACCATGTCTACATGCCTAAATGCACTGAGTTGCCGCCATGTGATTGGGTGCTTAGAAATTAAGTGTTAATGAGCACTGGAAACTGGACATTTTTATGTAAAAAGAAATCGCTCAGTTTATACCACTAACAAGGTTTAAAATAGCCCCACACTAACACAGTAACATAATGAGTGTCAATACATGCAAAACAAGCATTGAGAACTTTAATAAGACCGTTTAATAAGATACGATTATAAAGACAGGAGCCATCTTTAGAATATAGTCTCGATAAGTCAAACCACGAACGTCGTGCTGAGTGAGCTGAACTGTATGAAGTTCAGCGAACTTCTGAACTGTATGAACGGCATTCAGGGACCGAACTTCAGTTAGATCAGTTACAATGACACGGGTAGGTTTAAGGTCTAGGGTTAGGGTTCAGGATTAGATAGCGTCATCTAACTGATGTTAAAGGGAACCCTAAAACGTTGGATGTTGACGAATGGTCGAAAGCGTCCGATTCAGATGACGTCTTGGGAATGAGAATGGGCTGAAACCGAAGGTTGGAAATAATATGAGGTCTGCAATACTGCAGATCTCTTCAAACAGGTATAGTTCACCCCAAAATGAAAATTCTGTCAGTAATTACTCACCCTCATGTTGTTCCAACTCAGTAAGTCTTTCGTTCATCTTCGAAACACAAATTAAGATATTTTTGATTAAGGCGCTTCCCACAGTGAGATACTGAGTGATCTAATACATTTTATGTTTCTACAGCTGTAAATACATAATGTTTACCTTTAGAATGCCTCCAAATGTACAAATATGTGCATTTTTGTACCAGAAAATGGGATCAGATTGCATATTCATACTTGGCATATGTCCTAATTCTAAATGTATTAAATTCCTATAAACTGTACTAATTAGCATTCTTTTCCATGGCTTATCTAGTCATTACCATTTAACTATGTAATATTGTACTGTATTTTTCAGCTGGGAGCTATGCAACTCATTCTGACAGGAATTCAACTTGAAGGCAAACACCAAAACTAAGAACTGTAGATTTCCTTAAGCCAATTGTACAATCACCAGTCTCAAGAGTGTTGTGCAGAGGAGGAGCTGGCTTCAGTTTTTCTACAAAAACTAATGATGCTGTGACTACAGAGCAGAGATGCCTCCAGACTAAAGGGAATAATGAACAACATGCCACACAACAAAGGAACAATGACTTTCTAAAGATGGTGAGTAATGCCTTTGATAATATTTTTGGAGAAACTGCTAAACCCTCTGATGAAACAAACCAATTATATGCTGCCACTTAATGGATGTTCAGATGGCTTTGCTTCATTGTGCCGATAGTTTCCTAAAGCAGCTTATGGTGACTAAACTTTCACCAGTGTCAGTATGCTCTCCCTCTGCTTGTCCCAGAATACCATTCACACAACAGATTGAGTTCCCACTCTGGACATTTCGACAAATCAACAAGAGCTGGAAGACAACTGATGATAAGGGTCAAATCTCTAGCAAATTCCAGCCAGTCTATAAGGCAGAAACCCCAATGGTGGCTTTCTTCAGGTTTGGTCCTGTGACCTCATCGGAAGTCTCAACTGATGAACAGCCTGATCAATGAAAAACACGACACATTCTTCCACAGGAACTGCCCGGGCAGCAGCAGAACCAGAGTCTTGATGGATGGACTGGTGGAGAGTCGCCTGGTACTGCCCCTCTGGAAAGAAAACAGATAAATTTACTCATTGTGTTGCAATATGTAACCTCCATGGTGATGCAGGAGCCAATGAAAAGCAACTGCATATTCTGACTGAAATGGCCTCTGTTAATGTTGTTTTTTTACCACAACTCGGCAAGAATGACAAAAGCATGACCAAGATCCAAAACTTCTACAAGGATTCGAAGCCACTCATCTGCCTCCTTACTGATAATGATTCAGTTCTCACAGAAATGAAAGAAGGGAAATACAAAATTGGTTTGAAAGACAGAAATCAGTCAGTTGTATTTGAAGAAATCAGAAGAGCTATAAATAATGGACTCTTGTCTTTTGAATCATCTCCTATTTTCAAGCTTGAAGACATGGCCAAGCACTCTGGTATCAGAGTAGATGAGGATAATGATGAAGACCTCAAAGAGGAAAAGAGGTAGCGCAGAAGATGATGAGTTTACTGCAGGATAAAGATCTGACTGAAATCAAAGAATCATTATTGCCATTGCAGGGAAAACTGTGGCATCAATGGTGTGAGAAGAATAAAGAACTTCATCGACCTACATTAGGAGAATTACATAAGGGAGCAACATTGAAAAGAACATAAGTTCTAAACAATCAGAAATGCTGAAAATTCGTGAACAGCAACGGACATCTGTCTTGAGTCAGTTTATTCAAATCTTAATCCAAAACCTGAATTCACAAGCTGGAAATGAGGTGTCGTATTTTCTGAAATGGCTGGGCATCCTGCTGGATGACTACACCGCTGAAAGTCTTTCAGCCCTTCTTCATCAGTATGATGAAAAATGGTCAACGGTCCTAAATCTTAAAAAGAAACATGATAAATCACAGCAACTGGCTGCTGCACAAGTAGAACTTGAAACAGTATCTGAGAAATTACAAGCTGCAACCTTTGGCTTAGAGCACATACTGAGAGAGATCGGTCAGATATTTGAATCATGTTCATCTGTGAAGAGGAACAAGAAAGATATGATTTTTGACTTCTCTCTCTCCCAAGTCTCGCAGCTGAGATGATGATGTCTGGATTTCCACTGGAGCTGATGGATGGTGATGCTGCCCATGTTCCTCTGATCTGGGTTACCTGCTGTTCTGGATGCACTCATCCAGAAACTGGGAGACAAGAGAGTCTATGTGTTGTCTGTTTTAGGGATTCAGAGCTCTGGGAAATCCACCATGCTGAACGCCATGTTTGGGCTGCAGTTTGCCGTCAGTGCTGGCAGGTGCACCAGAGGAGCTTTCATGCAGCTGGTCAGAGTATCAGAGGAGATGAAAGCACAGCTGAAGTTTGACTATATTCTGGTTGTTGATACTGAGGGACTTCGTGCACTAGAACTGGCTGGAAGGTCAACAAGAAATCAGTGACAATGAAATGGCCACATTTGTTGTTGGTCTTGGGAATATGACACTGATCAACATCTTTGGAGAAAACACAGCTGAGATGCAAGACATTCTTCAGATTGTTGTTCAGGCCTTCATGAGGATGAAGAAGAGATCAGACTGAATCCAAGCTGCATGTTTGTCCATCAGAATGTTTCAGATGTCACAGCCGGAGAGAAAACATGGAGGGACGGAGACGTCTGCAGGAGAAACTGGACGAGATGACGAAACTGGCTGCTAAAGAAGAAGACTGTGATACAGAGTTTTTCAGTGATGTCATTACATTTGACGTTCAGACTGATGTAAAATATTTTGCACAGCTGTGGGAAGGCAGTCCACCAATGGCACCACCAAATCCAGACTACAGCAGAAATATTCAGGAGTTGAAGGACACCATTCTCTCAAAAGCTTCTTCGTCTGGCGGAATTAAACTGTCTCAGTTCAAAATGCGTATTAGTGATCTGTGGAATGCACTGCTTAATGAAAGCTTTGTGTTCAGCTTCAAAAACACACTTGAGATTGCGGTATACAGAAAACTAGAAACTAAGTACAGCGACTGGACATGGAGCCTCAGAAGCGCCATGTTAAGCATTGAAGACAAATTCTACAACAGAATTGCCAATGGGAACATTAATGTTCAGGAAAAGGACCTGTTGGCTGACATGAAGATGACAAAAGAGCAGGTAGAAAAATCAATAATATCTTACTTTGAGGAGGACAAAGACAAAGAAATTCTGTGTCAGTGGCGGGGAAGATTTGAAACCAGAATCAATGATCTTCATGATGACCTTGTAAAGGGAACAAAAAGAAAGTTAGAAGAAGCAATTGAACAGAAAAAAGCCAGGGAAAAGCTGGATCAAAAGAGGGCAGACTATGAAAACAAGCTTTTCAGTCGGAGCAAGGAATTAGCTTTAAGTCTGAGAAATACAGTAACAGATCAAAATATGCTGCTGAACAACGAGTTTGACACAATGTGGAACAAATGGGTCACTGAAATGTCTAAAGATTCTCCTCCACTGAAAGACCCAAATGTCTGGGACGATGTGACTCGGATCTTATCTGAAAATCAGGAATTGACTCTTGTTAATGAGCGGTTAAATCAGAAAGACTATGAACAGATCATCCACAGGAGTGATTATTGTGTCTACATGAGACTAAAGAAGCACCTAGAGCATTCTGGTGAAGCTGTATCTTCAGAGGAGCCGGACGAGAGCTCTAAGAAAAGCAAGAGTGGGTTCATGCAAAGGTTTGGTCAAAAAATCATGTCAGGTATAGAATATTTTAGATGGACCCCGAAGCCACCAGAGAAAACAGACCTAAATGCTGAATATCATAACTCGATAAGGCATCTGACTCAAATAGTTATTCAGGAGACTGAGATGATAATGAAGAAGTCACCAGTCGGAACACGAGGCTACAGTGATAGTTACATTCAGGAAATAACAGAGTGTGTTCAAAAGTCAGTAAAGCAACATGAATCCATGAGCCAAAAATACACACTGAAGAAAGAGTTTACCATAGATCTCAGTCTTCATGTGTGTGACATTGCAAGACAGAAGTTTACTGAACTTCACAAAGAATTCAGAGAAGCAACTGACCCAAGAATTTATCTGGAGAAACAGAAAGCTCAATATTGGAACATCTTTGAGAACTACTACAAAGGAGCGACAACAACAACCATACTGAGTGAATTCATCTACAGCAAACTTGGGCCATCCATCCTACAGCGGTTTACAACAAAACTGCTATTGATTTGGCAGCACAGATGAGGTCTGACATACCAGCATTACGTGAAAACAGACCAAATCTGGAGAAACACATTCTGAAATCCCTTGCACGAAAGGAGGATTTTGGCCAGTACATAAAATACATTCGTAATCCCAGAGAACACTTTAAACAATTCATAAAAAAGGAGGTGGACAGATACTTCACCAAACAAAACAAAATGATTATAAAACTTTTCAAAGGAAATCTGACACAAAAAGAGCTGATTGTAAGTAACGCGATTAAAACAGCTACAGTGGAGGTCAAGAGTCGGAGCGGAGACGGCAACATGTGGTTCAGATGCTTCACCACAGCCCTGACAGATGAGCTGAAACTCACAAGAAACTCATGTGGGGATCTCAGCGAGATTAAAGACTTGGATTTTCTTGAGAAGCTTTTAAGTGACAGTCTGAAAAAGGGACGAAGCTACAGAACAGCTTTACAAGCATTAATGACATGAAAATGTGCAGGAAAAGTCCAGATGAGATTTTGATTGACCACTTCTGTCAGTGCTGTTGGGTTCAGTGTCCTTTCTGTAAAGCCATCTGCACCAACACGATGGAAGGCCATCCTGGAGATCACAGCGTTCCTTTCCACCGCAGTAATGGACTGAATGGGTGGTTTTACAGAGGTACAACAAACTTGGTTGTTGATACCTGCACAACAGCAGTAGCGAGTGATGACTCTTTTTATCCAAATTCCTCAGACGATACAGTCCCCTGGAAAAAATACAGAAAAGGAGGTTCTAAATATGCCAACTGGAGCATCACTCCAGATCACTCCGAGCTGCCGTACTGGAAATGGTTTGTGTGCAGATTCCAGAAAGATCTGGAAGAGTTCTACAGTAAAACATTCCAGGGATATGGTCAGATTCCAGATGAATGGAAAAAGTACACAAAAAAGGATGCTCTGGAAAGTTTGGATATATACATGTAATGGCACTCTTTCAGATCCCTGTTTATAGAGGATGTTTTGACATCCTGTTTCACAATATTGTTTCTGAACTGGTAGATGCAGTACATTGTGCTTTTGAGTTTTTTTCCTGAAAAAAAAATGTATACTGAAGTAACACTGCTGTGCTTTTTATTTAGAGACATGGATCACTATCAAAGTTGAGAGATACACATGTAACTGTTAAAGCCAGTGGGAAAGGTTTAATGATTTATTCTGTCAAAATTTATCCTTAGATTATAAAATAAAAATAAAAAGGGGTTTTATTTTTGTGTCTCCATCTCCTTGAAGGGAATTGGTGGATGTAGTGATGCAATGTAAAGCTGGAATTCAATAGATGTGATTGACAATTTTAATTATATTTACTGTTGTTGTTTTTATTGTTGATTTCATATTTTCATTTTGCAAAATGATGTTGCTTGTATCTTAAAACCTCAACCACATTTCACTTATCAGAGATGAAAAAGCACCATGATTTCCTTATTGTTAATCTCTTTGATCTTTGGAAATCTGAGCTGTACTCATGGTTATCACAGACATGTAGTTCTACATGTTTTATTAAATTGTTTGATGATGTAATTTCTGAATAAAGCTGAGTGAATGAATTGAAGTTTGATATCCTATATTTTTGTTACCACTACACAAAAGGGGTATATTTGAAGAAAGTATAAAACAATTCTGATGTGAATGCATTTATGAACATGCTAGCTTTAGTTGGGACCTACAAGTAAAGAGAACAAGATATGTTTATTGGAAAATACACATTATAGTAAAGTTGAAACTGCAAAGACATTTAATAAAATACATAACAACTCGTTTAAACATACAACTTATTCACATTTTAATATCAACAGCTGTGGCAAATGTCTGATCTATGTGCATTATGCATAATGATGAACTCATTCAGCTGCTCTTAAAGCAGTCAGTCACACATTCATTCACAGGAATCACACTGTTTTAATATTAATATCAAACCAGAAAAAAACGTCCAGTAAAGTATAGGTTGTTTATTTATCGCACTGTGCATTTAGTTACCAGTGTTTTTTATTAATCCTTACATCCTGAAGGCATTTTAAAAGGCTTTACACAAAACTTAAAATGAAAACATAAGGCTTAGGCTATTTAAAAGAAAAAAAAAACAAAAACAAGGTGGGACCAATTTATGGGTAACATTTGATAGAAAGCCTTTCACAATGTGTTATTATTTATGTTTTAAATAAAGTAAGGTCTTATTCACAATGAGTTAAATCAGTATTGTTTGATTGTGAGACTTCCAAAATTTACATCCCAGATTATTCTACACATCCTGATTTTTTATTCTATACATTTGAACTTGTGTTATGTTTTGTGCAATTTAATAGCATTAACTATTTTGCATTTAATATCTAAGGGTCTTAGAAAAATGTCAACTTCTTGCAAATTACCAACTACAGGGAATAATTAATTTAGGCAAATCTGCTCATTCTCAATTGTGCTCAACCGCGGCCTCTAGTGACAGATTTCTACAGGCCGAACAAACACACGAGGTGCGTTCCATTTGACAGGGTCCCTACGCAGTGTTCACTGCTCCCTACTCCCTGAACACGGTATATCAGTTGAAGTGGACTTCACTGACTTCCTGTGAAGTAATGTATCGATGTTCCCTTATTCCCTATGCCCTTTGCAGTGCCCTTCGAACTGAACATGTTCGTTCCCTTCGAATTGGAATCTCCCTTAAGATGGCGAAATACCCTGTGAAGTCCACTTCGCAGTCCACTTACGGTCGAATGGAACGCACCTACGAACGTCTTCCTCCGTCCCCCGGAAGTGACGCATTCTCTGATTGTCAACATGCAAGATGGCGGCTCATCACAGACAGAACGCTGCTGGTCGGAGGAAAGTCCAGGTAATCATTTACACATAATATTTCGGAACTTTAAAACTATTTATTACAGAATTCATAATACGTTTACGTGTTTCAGGGACGTGTCGCCCAATGTAGTGTCCACAATACTTACAAACCGAAACATTTCCGCCCTTTCAAAAATTACTGTGGTATTACCATAGTACAGTAATGATATCACGCACTGGCATACAGTCAGTTTTTGGTGTGTCTAAATACGTTTTTGGGCCACTGCACAATACAGATATATGATATTGTAATTGAATGTATTTCTATACAGCTGTATAGAAATACATTCAATTACAATATCATATATCATAGTACAGTAATGATATCACGCACTGGCATACAGTAATTTTTTTGGTGTGTCTAAATACGTTTTTGGGCCACTGCACAATACAGATATATGATATTGTAATTGAATGTATTTCTATACAGCGGTCTGCTCAATAATTTAATTATTTAGATAAAAGCATGTTTTTGTATAAGTTACAGATTATGTATAGCCTTAATGTCTGATTTACAAGACAGACGAATGGTTCCAGGCTTTCTTTGTAATGAAGTTTTCTATAACTTTAGTTGATAAGCAGTTTTGTAGACTGCAGGTAATCTCTGGTTGTCTAATAAACTAATATATATATATATATTATATATATATATATATATATATATATATATATATATGATGTATACAGTATGTAATATGTATGTATATATATATATATATATATATATATATATATATATATATATATATATATATATACATATACATTACTTTACATACTGTATACATACTGTATACACATAACGTACACACTACCGGTCAAAAGTTTTAGATCATTTAATGTTTTTATAGAAGTCTCTTCTGCTCACCAAGGCTGCATTTTTATTTTAAACAAAAACAAAACAACAGTAATATTGTGAAATATTATGACAATTTAAAATGATTGTTTTCTATTTTAATATATATTAAAATGTCATTTATTCCTCTGAAAAAAGCTGAATTTTCAGCATCATTACTCCAGTCTTCAGTGTTCACATGATCCTTCAGAAATCACTCCAATATGATGATTTTGTGCTCAAAAAACATTCTGTTATTACATTCAATGTTGAAAACAGTTGTGTACATTTTTTTTCCAAACATTCTTTGATGAATAGAAAGTTCAAAGAACAGCATTTATTCAAAATAGAATCTTTTCTAACATCATAAATGTCTTTACTGTAACTTTTGATCAATGTAACTCATCCTTGATGAATAGAAGTATGGATTTCTTATTTTTCCCCCAAAAAAATAAAATAAAAATTCTTACTGACCCCAAACTTTCTAAAGGGTAGTGTTTAATGTTACAAAAGCTTTCCATTTCAGATAAAAGCTGTTCTTTTGAACTTTCTATTCATCAAAGAATCCTGAAATAAAAATGTAAAAAACAGTTTTCAACATTGATAATAATCATACATGTTTCTCCTATTAGAATCATACAAATCATCCTATTAGACTGATTTACTGAAGGATCATGTGACACTGAAGACTGGAGTAATGATGATGAAAATTCAGCTTAGATCACAGGAATAAATTACACTTTACTATATATATTCACAAAGAAAACAGACATTTTAAATTGTAATAATATTTCGCAATATTATTGTTTTATTTATTTATTTATTTATTTATTTATTTATTTTTTAATCATATAAATGCAGCCTTGGGAAGCAGAAGAGACTTCTTTTAAAAACATTAAAAATCGTACCAATTTAAAACTTTTGACCGCGTACATATATATATATATATATATATATATATATATATTAATAATGACGAGTTTACAGGTTTCCTATGTGATTCGAGATGAGGTGGAGAATACAATCGTAATGGCGTGAACGCTCTTCAACTGGATCCTGCTCTCAACAGACTCTTCACAGCCGGCCGAGATTCCATCGTCAGGATATGGAGTGTCAATCAACACAAAGTACAACCAGCATGCTCATGATTTATGAATATTAATGCACTTGGTCTTGTTTTGCTACTATGCGACCATATCTTCCATTTCACCATCAAAATCATTAAATTTTTTATGGTTAAATGTTTCTGATATTTCCAGCTTTATGTGCTACTGTACTGACAGCTGTTCACTATTACAGCAGGATCCTTACATCGCTTCGATGGAGCATCACACTGACTGGGTCAATGACATCATCCTCTGTTGTAATGGAAAAACATGTACGTTTAAGCACTTCAAAAGATTTTTACAGGATTAAATGCTCAGATCTAATCAAATATATTCTAATTATTGCACAATTTTGGTGTATTGTTCTGTGTTGTAGTGATATCAGCCTCCTCGGACACCACTGTGAAAGTCTGGAATGCACACAAGGGATTCTGCATGTCCACGTTACGGACGCATAAGGTATGTTTCATATTTAAAACCTAAATTGTTGTTTTTATTTTTTTAAGCAGACCTATTATGCTTTGTTACATTTTCAAGTTTGTGTATTGTTGCTGTAATGAGCATGAAAAAGTTAATAAAACAGTTATAAAGGCACTCCATAGGGAGTTATTCTCTATATCAGTGTCACTGTTTCTGAACTCCCTGAAACACATCAATTGTAGTCTTGAGTTTTCTTCAAGGAACAAACACGTCGCAATATTCCTCATTTAAATAAATCTCAACTAAGGCATACGTGAAAAAAGGGCGAGGCCTTTTGAGTTGCATGTATTTGGACATTCAAGCATGAAAACCTATTCCAGTAGACCCTAAAAACAAAACCAAGACTTTCTAATAGGGAATAATGTGGTCTCTTTAATTATGCTGAAGTTAGTCAGGACATTTGATTGTCGGCATAAACTCTTGTCCACTTTGGAGCTTCACAGAATTTAGCTAGAAAACAGACTGAGGCTAATTTGTGTGCAAAATTTCAATAAATAAGACTTATGAGTGTTGATGGTGACAGTGGTTGTGATTCACACTTCAGGACTACGTCAGAAGCTTTAGCGTATGCGAAAGACAAGGAGCTGGTGGCGTCAGCCGGACTGGACAGGCAGATCTTCCTGTGGGACGTGAACACGCTGACGGCTCTGACTGCCTCTAATAATACAGTTACAAGTGAGAAACCTTCTTTATCATAACTCTTGACACAGACTTCCTTATTCACTGAGTTGGAGTCAAGCAGATGAATGTGAAAACCCTGCACAAATGTGTGTATATTTTCTGTGACAGCATCCTCACTGAGTGGAAACAAGGACTCCATCTACAGTCTAGCCATGAATCAGGCAGGAACCGTGATCATCTCAGGATCTACAGAAAAGGTTAGTCTTACAATGTTTTACTTTCACATTTGAAGGATTTTTCATTTATGTGACTGCAGGCAGGTTCAAATAAAAAGGTTTTACTTGCAGAATGTGTTTTTTAACGTTTCTTGTTATGGCAGGTCTTGAGGCTCTGGGATCCACGAACATGTGCAAAGCTAATGAAGCTGAAAGGCCACAGTGACAATGTCAAATCATTGTTATTAAACAGAGACGGCACCCAGGTAGGACTTATACAGACAATATTGCACACTTTGAAAATATTTAAAATGTTTAAAGGGATACTTCAGGATTTAGCATTAAGCTTTGAATTAGTAGAAAACCTGTAGTGTTTTCGAAGTATCATGCTCGTATCCCCCTGAGACGAGAGATTTATGTATTTTTTGTCTGGAAAAAATCCTCCGATGACACAAAAATCGTCATTTTGCATCACCGGAGGATTTTTTGTCCAGCGACTAAAGACTACAGTCAGTAGTAGGGTCTGTCCCGCATGATCCAGAGTTCCCACGGGTCCTTGAAATTCTTGAAAGTTTGTGAATCTGATTTTTTGTTTTCAAGGCCCTGGGAAGTTCTTGGAAATAATACAGGTCCTTGAAAGTGCTTGAATTTATTTTGTGCAAGAAGTTTTCTGAAAAAAAAAAAAAAAAAATCCATATTATTCTCTCCGGTCCACTAATGTGTTATTTCGCCAACACTCCGACTCCGTGGCCTATGCACACCAGCTTGCTTGATTTATGTTAGTTACGTGCATTTACACGTTAAGTCCAAAGGTTAATACTGCGTCCCAATTCGCATAGTGTTTCCCGCGTAAGACACTTTGTGTTTTACTTTGCCATGACATTCACATGTGCACGAAACCACAATGATGGCACCTTGACATTTCACAGACACACCAAAAAAGTTTCAAGATTTTTTTTCTCAGCAAAGAAGATTACAAAGAATTTTTGTCCCTTATTTAAATGTAAAATGATGCGTTCCGTATCAAATCAGTCCGGACTCGATTTGTCCATAGACAGTGGATTTGTCCTGTAACTTATATTGACCCAGGTCCCAGACATTAATTTGGTGGTTAATGCAGGTTTGCGTCTTATTTCCCATAGTGACAGAGTCTAGAGAACATGCGCTGTACACCGGCGTAATGCCCGTTTTTTTTTAAACCATGTCTGAGCTCACGTCCTCTACAGATCTGAAAATAAGTATCAATGGGTGTCCAGTAATTAATGACGTAAAGTTGAACTGCACAGTTTCATTTACTCATGCGGTGGGGTGGATTTCTGACAGTTGCAGTAACAGACAAATCTGTGCATTTAAATATGTAAGGCAGATTGTTTTTTTGTTTTTAAATCTGCATAATCTCTTATTGTCAGAGCTTGATAGACAGGTAACTATTATATTTGTAGATAAGATTATATAGTACATAAATTATAATTAATGTTATTTTATTAATTTATCATTTATAAATATTAAACATGCTAAATAAATGATGATCCTATCTGTCATACACAATTTATGGCATTTAAAAACAGTTTTAAAATGTGCTAAATTATTTCAATAAAAATGGGACAATAATTCCGTAATAATGTAGTCATAATTTAAGTAGTAAATAAATACTAATAAGGTGCACCAACATATACAACATAGAAATAAATAAAATTATAGGATACAAAATATTCTTCAGTTTTATGCAAAACATAAATGCTACTAATGGAATATCAGATCTGTCATGGCAAAAAAAAATGGCGAAAAAAGCTTTTTTGCCTAGTTGTTTGACAGATGAAAACTGTAACAATGTATCTTGCATATACACGATGTATTTTCCTTTCTCTCTCACTTGAAATGTGTCCCCACATTAAGTCCTTGAATTTGAGGGTATTGGACCTGGAAAGTCCTTGAAAGGTCCTTGAATTTGATGTTAACCAAGGTGTGGGAACCCTGATGATCTCAACCCGCCCATAGAGGGCGATCTCACTCACAGAATGAACACATAGTGTCAGACATCTTTTTTTGGAAGCTAAGCTAGCAGGCTCTTGTTCTGTGGAGAAAGCTGAGTAGGTAGGGGTTACCATCCTCTTTTTCCCGGACATGTCCGGCCGTCGAATGTCCAGAATTCAGCTTTTGCTTTCTGCAGTCGCCATTCATTGTTTACATGCACAGCTTTTGTTTCAATCTAACTGAATTCATTCTGATTGGTGAATCTGAATGTAGTGTTTACATGAACGCTAAACAAGTGATCGGTTGATGTGCGTTTTAACATTGCTAAGAAAATTCCTGCTCCTCCGTGAGAGATACGAGACCGGTGCGTCTCACAGGCGTCTCTCATCGGTAATCACGCCACCGGCCTCGCGCCGTTCTCCGCGGCCCTCACTCGTCCCACTCGCCACAGTAAACATGATGAATGGCGACTGTAGAATGCAAAAGCCGAATCCCGTAAATTTTTGGCGATCTCGAAACACATTTTCGGGCACACTCATCACGGAGACTCACTAGTAGCCTAGACTTGTTGTTTAACTACTGCGCTCTGTTTCCGGTAGGCGTGGCCTCCTAAGGCAGCGAAGCAAGTGCATTCTGGGAGTTGTTGTCTTTCATCCACATAAGCCAAAAATACATTTTCTGGCTTTTCTCATTCTAGAAAGCTCCAAATTCAAAAATAATTTCACAATTCTTCTACATAAATGACCCATTTTAAATACACATTCATCTTCCCAGAGGTGGAGTATCCCTTTAAATAAATGTTTTTGCTATCGGGTTACTAAAAACTGAACAAAACCATTGACTGACTGCTAATGTTATCTGCGTGCTGTGTTTCTCTGTCTAGTGTCTCTCCGGTAGCTCAGACGGTACGATACGCTTGTGGTCTCTCGGCCAGCAGAGATGTATCGCCACATACCAGGGTCCACGATGAGGGCGTGTGGTCCCTGCAGGCGAACGAGGCCTTCACACACATTTACTCCGGAGGACGTGACCGAAAGATCTACTGCACAGATCTGAGAAACCCTGACATACGTGTGCTCATATGTGAAAGAGAAAGACTCCGGTCCTAAAGGTGAGTGAGCTTAAGATGTGTAGTGCCTGAAAATAAAGAAATGAAAGGCTAGTCTTACAGATTTATCTGATGCTCTGTGCAGATGGAATTGGACAAATCAGCCGACCCTCCTCAAGCCATTTGGGTGTCCACAACTAAATCATTTGTGAACAAATGGGTGAGTTACATAACCACAATTCAGATGGTTCTTTTTTAAAGCAATGGTTTATAAAATTCTGTCATTATTCAGCCTCAATATGAATTGAGCGACTGTATTCATTTTTCTCAGTGAACACCTAACCTAACCCTAGCTAGACAGCCGAATTGAAAACTCATTTCTTCCTTGAGCACTTGTTTGCATGAAAGTTCTTGCATATGTAAGCAATGATGACAGAGTTTGATGACAATCTTGAGGTGAAACCATGACAGCCTTAAGGTGTTAAAACAGAGCTGAAAATCAAGAAGTCATGTCATTAAATCTGACATGCATTGCAAAAATATATTTCTCAGTATTTTTGTTTTCAAATACAAATATCTTGCCATCTATCAAGAAATATGTACTTGAGATGGAAATGTAAAAAAAGGTCTTGACAAATGTATAAAAGAAATTATAAATTGATTGAGTTTG
This sequence comes from Hybognathus amarus, assembly GCA_030378365.1. Taxonomy (NCBI): domain Eukaryota; kingdom Metazoa; phylum Chordata; class Actinopteri; order Cypriniformes; family Leuciscidae; genus Hybognathus; species Hybognathus amarus. The sequence continues at coordinate 12,906 of JAQIUQ010007055.1, read as the reverse complement.
TGCTTAAAACAAGAACAAATAATCTGTCAATGGTGAATTAATTTCTCTTTAAATGAGAAAAAATATCTGTCCATGGGGTCAGAAATTCAAATCTTGAAATCACCTAATTGATCAAATTGACTGAAAACAAGACATTATATTCTATGTAATTTTACTTCTGCAGTAAATGCATCTTTTATTTACTGTATTTAGACATTTGCACTGGAAAACAAGAGGGATTTTTTTTTTTTTTTTTTGAGGTACAGAAAAAGTTATTTCCATTTTTCTAATGTTTGGGAGCAGAGCTATTCAGGCTACCCTAAACCCTTCTTTCTTTAAAATGATTGTATTTTCAAACTCTGAAGTGTCGCAAATACTACTCATTGTCTTCTTCCCTAGACATTTACATTATGAGAACATATTGCATTCGCTTCAAATTATTCATTACATTTTCTTTACTTGGTCTTTTATAAAGTCTTACATTTACCTTCAGAAACCCTCTATAATTAGACATTAGCTTATGCCTAAGCATATATCTGCAATCTAATTTAAATGTGTTGCATTGCACCATTCAATCATCTTATGTGTATTTGTCTTTCTTTGTCATGATCAGTCTCTAAAGGGCATGCATAACTTCAGAACATCTGGAGACTACGACAACGACTGCAGTGCCCCACTGACTCCACTGTGTACACAGCCAGAGCAGGTCATCAAAGGTGAAAGACCATCAGTGATAGCTAGAACAAGCATCTGACCTTACAGTGGTGTTGTTCAATGGTTGTTGTTTGTGATAGACACCAAACCCCAGTTTTTCCAGGGAAATTGTACAAGGAACATGTATTAAGTGTGCTGTCAGTTGCTTTGAAATGAGAACATCTACTCTTTTTTAATCTATAGTTGATTGAAACTTGTATTGAACTGAGTTTAATTTAATTTCAGGGGGCACCAGCATCGATTCAGTGTCATATTCTCAATGACAAGAGGGCACATACTCACTAAAGACAGCAATAACAGTGTGGCCTTCTGGGATATCCTTAAGGTAAGTGCAGATCATGAGAAGCATTTCTGGCATCTTTTGAACAACTGATTTGTAATCCTACTCTGTGTTTTTTAGGCATGTAAGGGGGAAGACCTGGGTAAAGTGGACTTTGATGAGGAAATCGAAAAGAGGTTCAAGATGGTCTATGTGCCGAACTGGTTTTCTGTGGATCTCAAAACAGGGGTGAGAATAAGAGCCAATGCATTTTGCATTAGCACCATGTTTTTTAGGTAAAATATGGGCGAAGGTGCATGTTAATGAGTGTTGAATATGTTTTTGCTGTTTTTCAGATGCTGACTATCACGCTGGATGAAAGTGATTCGTTTGCGGCGTGGGTGGCAGCTAAAGACGCTGGCTTTACAAGTCCAGACGGCTCTGACCCCAAGTGTAAAGTTGTCTTAGTCCATAGTGTTGAAAATGCATATGCTGCAAAAATTTCCTTCTTGATAGAGGCTTAACTATGGGAACTTGTTTCCACCGTGGAGTAAAAAAATTTAAAAAGGTAATCTTGACTTTTTTCCCTCACAACTCGGACTTTTTTTCTCTCGCAATTGTGAGTTATACATAGCCATTTTGACCTTTTCTCAAAATTGCGGAGTTACATCTAATTTTTTTCTCAAAAAAACATAAGTCTGAATTGTGAGATAAAATGTTGGAATTACCTTTTTTATTTTGAATGCACGAGCAAAAACAAGCTTACATACTAGACTCTTTGTTGGCTGTCGATGCCTTTTTGAGTAACTGAAATTTTTTTTTTTTTATTATTGCTATTAACGGCAGGCACCTATTGTAATCATTAGTGTTGTTCTTCTGCTCTTGAGTCTATGGCCGCCCATAGAACCGCCACTACGAGAAAGTTATAAAATTTGGTACACAAATAAAGCAAAGTCTGAGTTGTTACCATAGCAAATTTTAAGTCTCTAACTCAAACCTTCTAGCACCACCAACTGTCCAAATTTGCACTCACGTTTATGCTAATAACTTTTGACCCACTATTTTTGCTTATAACTTCTGAACGGTTTGGCCAAAAACCACAAAATGAGTCTCTTTAGATTCAGTTAATTTTTTCACCCATTTTGGGTGTCAACCATTCAGCATTGGCGTATAATTGCGGAATTCTGTAATTGACATTGGCACCATGTTAAAGGAGTAGTTCACTTTTTAAAAACTTTTGCTGATAATTCACTCACCCCCATGTCATCCAAGATGTCCATGTCTTTCTTTCTTCAGTCGAAAAGAAATTAAGGTTTTTGATGAAAATATTCCAGGATTTTCTCCATATAATGGACTTTACTGGGGTCTAAACGGTTCAAGGTCCAAATGAGAGTTTCAGTGCAGCTTCAGAACGGCTTTAAACGACACCAGACGATGAATAAGGGTCTTATCTCGCGAAACAATCGGTCATTTCAAAAATAAATTTTAGAGTTTAAATTTTAAAGTTTTAAGTTTTATATCATCTTTTTTCGAGTCATTTCCTTCAACCAAATGACTCGGAAAAAGATTCATTTAGATTAATTCCTTGTGGTCAAAAATAATAGATAGAATATAGATAGAAATGCTTTTAATTTTAGCAACTCTTTAAAATCCTTAAAGAATATAGTTTTGAAAAACAAGACAATTAAACAACAGATAAACAATAGGATTTTAGAAGTCTATGTTTGTTTTTCAACCTTACAACATTAACTCAACAGTGGGAATTATATAACATAACTATTCTTTGTGTTTCTTCATATGTTCCAGTGAATCTTGGTGGGCTTCTCCTGCAGGCCCTGTTGGAGTTTTGGCCCAGAACTCACATAAACCCAATGGAAGAGGAGGAAAATGAGCTCAACCATGGTAGGCCCTTTTGTAAAAATATAGTAGGAATTGTTTTCTTGTAATACTTTTTTAGTACTGAATAAAATTTACCTTGACACTTATCTGCCATCTTGGATAAATTATTTTGCAATGCATAGATAGTCTTATCCACAAAGGATGCATGCAATTATTTTTGCGTTTATGCTAATTTCTGGAATTGCGTAGTTATAAAACATCAGATATTCTGCAACATGTAAATATGCACTTGGTTTCGGTTTGTCTGCAGTAAATGGGGAACAGGAGAGCCGAATTCAAAAGGGCAACGGGTACTTCCAGGTTCCCCCTCACACTCCTGTCATCTTTGGTGAAGCAGGCGGAAGAACGTTGTTTCAGGTCAGAATGATGAAGACATTAAACTCCCCATCCTTCCTGGATCTTGTCTTCATTATAAGCCATATTTCATTCCAATTCCAGGTTATTATGCCGTGATTCTGGGGGAGAGACTGAGTCCATGTTACTGAGTGAAACTGTACCTCAGTGGGTTATTGATATCACTGTAGATGTAAGTGTTTAAAATCCCACAATCATCCCATTATGTGTCCACCATGTGGATAATGTTATATAATATATGAACTGCTTTCTGTCCTGCTTCAGAAAAACATGCCAAAATTCAACAAGATCCCGTTCTACCTCCAACCTCATTCATCATCTGGGGCCAAAACACTCAAAAAGTATGTAGTCTATGAAACATTTTGTTTAAGAGTCATTATCCTTGGTGTAATTTTTGATTGAATATTTTAGATATCTCATAAGATAAATGTATTTGAATTGTCAAAGAGATATTTGCAACATTTTGGAGGTTATTCATCACGGCCTGTTGTTTTCAGGGACCGTCTGTCTGCTAGTGACATGCTGCAGGTGCGCAAAGTAATGGAACACGTCTATGAGAAGATCATCAACCTTGACACGGAGTCACAGACCACCAGCTCCTCAGCCAATGACAAGCCGGGAGAGCTGGAGAAAGAGGAAGACGTGGCAGTGATGGCCGAAGAGAAGATTGAGCTCATGTGTTTAGATCAGGTTAGACCTCTCCTTCTTTACTGCATCCAGACAAGAAAACACTCTCATTGCTCCAATGTACTCATTATTTGCTCTTAAACATTTCATTCTTCCTAGATGCGGAAAACTCTGGATTCTGATAGAGGGCCATGAGACTCGGCTCTAGACCCTTCCTGAGCTGAGATATTGAGGTCCCACTTAGCATTTATGCCATTATAAATATCTCAATATCTCAGCTATGGAAGGGTCTAGAGACTCAATTGTTGCACTCAGGTCTAAGTCTCATGGCCCTCTATCAAAATCCAGAGTTTCAAGAAGATCAGAGAAACTCAAAATTTCGACCCAAAAAAAAAAAAACGACAGTGGTACCCCTTTGTTTTTGTTTTTTTTGGTGCGAAAAAAGTTTATCCAATCTTCTTGAAACTCTGGATTCTGATAGAGGGCCATGAGACTTAGACCTGAGTGCAAAAATGGAGGCTCTAGACCCTTCCTGAGCTGAGATATTGAGATCTGACGTAGCATTTATGCCATTAAAAATATCTCAATATCTCAGCTCAGGAAGGGTCTAGAGACTCCATTTTTGCACTCAGGTCCAAGTCTCATGACCCTCTTTCAGAATCCAGAGTTTCAAGAAGATTGGAGAAACTTTTTTTTCCGCACCAAAAAAACAACAACAAAGGGGTACCACTGTCGTTTTTTTTCAGGGTCAAAATTTTGAGTTTCTCTGATCTTCTTGAAACTCTGGATTCTGATAGAGGGCCATGAGACTTAGACCTGAGTGCAAAAATGGAGTCTCTAAACCCTTCCTGAGCTGAGATATTGAGATATTTATAATGGCATAAATGCTACGTGGGATCTCAATATCTCAGCTCAGGAAGGGTCTAGAGCCTCCATTTTTGCACTCAGGCCTAAGTCTCATGGCCCTCTATGAGAATCCAGAGTTTCAAGAAGATTGGAGAAACTTTTTTTCGCACAAAAAAAAAACCCAAAGGGGTACCACTGTCGTTTTTTTCGGGGTCAAAATTTTGAGTTTATCTGATCTTCTTGAAACTCTGGATTCTGATAGAGGGCCATGAGACTTAGACCTGAGTGCAAAAATGGAGTCTCTAAACCCTTCCTGAGCTGAGATATTGAGATATTTATAATGGCATAAATGCTACGTGGGATCTCAATATCTCAGCTCAGGAAGGGTCAAGAGCCTCCATTTTGCACTCAGGCCTAAGTCTCATGACCCTCTATCAGAATCCAGAGTTTCAAGAAGATTGGAGAAACTTTTTTTTTCGCACCAAAAAAAAAAAAAACCAAAGGGGTACCACTGTCATTTTTTTTCGGGGTCAGAATTTTGAGTTTCTCTGATCTTCTTGAAACTCTGGATTCTGATAGAGGGCCATGAGACTTAGACCTGAGTGCAAAAATGGAGTCTCTAAACCCTTCCTGAGCTGAGATATTGAGATATTTATAATGGCATAAATGCTACGTGGGATCTCAATGTCTCAGCTCAGGAAGGGTCTAGAGCCTCCATTTTTGCACTCAGGCCTAAGTCTCATGGCCCTCTATCAGAATCCAGAGTTTCAAGAGATTGGAGAAACTTTTTTTTCGCACCAAAAAAAAAACCAAAGGGGTACCACTGTCGTTTTTTTTCAGGGTCAAAATTTTGAGTTTCTCTGATCTTCTTGAAACTCTGGATTCTGATAGAGGGCCATGAGACTTAGACCTGAGTGCAAAAATGGAGTCTCAAACCCTTCCCTGAGCTGAGATATTGAGATATTTATAATGGCAGAAATGCTCACGTGGGATCTCAATATCTTAGCTCAGGAAGGGTCTAGAGCCTCCATTTTTGCACTCAGGCCTAAGTCTCATGGCCCTCTATGAGAATCCAGAGTTTCAAGAAGATTGGAGAAACTTTTTTTTTCGCACCAAAAAAAAACCAAAGGGGTACCACTGTCGTTTTTTTCAGGGTCAAAATTTTGAGTTTCTCTGATCTTCTTGAAACTCTGGATTCTGATAGAGGGCCATGAGACTTAGACCTGAGTGCAAAAATGGAGTCTCAAACCCTTCCTGAGCTGAGATATTGAGATATTTATAATGGCATAAATGCTACGTGGGATCTCAATATCTCAGCTCAGGAAGGGTCTAGAGCCTCCATTTTTTGCACTCAGGCCTAAGTCTCATGGCCCTCTATCAGAATCCAGAGTTTCAAGAAGATTGGAGAAACTTTTTTTTTCGCACCAAAAAAAAAAACCAAAGGGGTACCACTGTCGTTTTTTTCGGGGTCAAAATTTTGAGTTTATCTGATCTTCTTGAAACTCTGGATTCTGATAGAGGGCCATGAGACTTAGACCTGAGTGCAAAAATGGAGTCTCTAAACCCTTCCTGAGCTGAGATATTGAGATATTTATAATGGCATAAATGCTACGTGGGATCTCAATATCTCAGCTCAGGAAGGGTCAAGAGCCTCCATTTTTGCACTCAGGCCTAAGTCTCATGGCCCTCTATCAGAATCCAGAGTTTCAAGAAGATTGGAGAAACTTTTTTTTCGCACACAAAAAAAAAAAACAAAGGGGTACCACTGTCGTTTTTTTCGGGGTCAAAATTTTGAGTTTATCTGATCTTCTTGAAACTCTGGATTCTGATAAAGGGCCATGAGACTTAGACCTGAGTGCAAAAATGGAGTCTCTAAACCCTTCCTGAGCTGAGATATTGAGATATTTATAATGGCATAAATGCTACGTGGGATCTCAATATCTCAGCTCAGGAAAGGTCTAGAGCCTCCATTTTGCACTCAGGCCTAAGTCCCATGGCCCTCTATCAGAATCCAGAGTTTCAAGAAGATTGGAGAAACTTTTTTTTCGCACCAAAAAAAAAAAAACCAAAGGGGTACCACTGTCGTTTTTTTTCGGGGTCAAAATTTTGAGTTTCTCTGATCTTCTTGAAACTCTGGATTCTGATAGAGGGCCATGAGACTTAGACCTGAGTGCAAAAAATGGAATCTCTAGACCCTTCCTGAGCTGAGATATTGAGATCCGACAGTAGCATTTATGCCATTATAAATATCTCAATATCTCAGCTCAGGAAGGGTCTGAGGACTCCATTTTGCACTCGAGTCTATGTCTCATGGCCCTCTATCAGAATCCAGAGTTTCAAGAAGATCAGAGAAACTCAAAATTTCCAACCCAAAAAAAGAACGACAGTGATACCCCTTTGTTTTTTTTTTGGTGCGAAGAAAAAGTTTCTCCAAATCTCTTGAAACTCTGGATTCTTATAGAGGGCCATGAGACTTAGACCTGAGTGCAAAAATGGAGTCTCTAAACCCTTCCAGAGCTGAGATATTGAGATCCGACGTAGCATTTATGCCATTATAAATATCTCAATATCTCAGCTCAGGAAGGGTCTAGAGCCTCCATTTTTGCTCTCAGGTCTAAGTCTCATGACCCTCTATCAGAATCCAGAGTTTCAAGAAGATAAGAGAAACTCAAAATTTTGACCCAAAAAAAAACGACAGTGGTATCCCTTTGGGGTTTTTTTTGGTGTGAAAAAACTCTGGATTCTGATAGAGGGCCATGAGACTTAGGCCTGAGTGCAAAAATGGAGGCTCTAGACCCTTCCTGAGCTGAGATATTGAGATCCCACGTAGCATTTATGCCATTATAAAGTATCTCAATATCTCAGACCTGAGTGCAAAAATTGAGTCTCTAGACCCTTCCTGAGCTAAGTCTCATGACCCTCTATCAGAATCCAGAGTTTCAAGAAGATCAGAGAAACTCAAAATTTCGAACCCAAAAAAAAAACGACAGTGGTACCCCTTTGGTTTTATTTTTGGTGCGAAAAAAAGTTTCTCCAATCTTCTCTGAAACTCTGGATTCTGATAGAGGGCCATGAGACTTAAACCTGAGTGCAAAAATGGAGTCTCTAAACCCTTCCTGAGCTGAGATATTGAGATATTTATAATGGCATAAATGCTACGTGGATCTCAATATCTCAGCTCAGGAGTCAGAGCCTCCATTTTGCACTCAGGCCTAAGTCTCATGGCCCTCTATCAGAATCCAGAGTTTCAAGAAGATTGGAGAAACTTTTTTTCGCACCAAAAAAACAAAACAAAGGGGTACCACTGTCGTTTTGTTTTCGGGGTCAAAATTTTGAGTTTATCTGATCTTCTTGAAACTCTGGATTCTGATAGAGGGCCATGAGACTTAGACCTGAGTGCAAAAATGGAGTCTCTAAACCCTTCCTGAGCTGAGATATTGAGATATTGATAATGGCATAAATGCTACGTGGGATCTCAATATCTCAGCTCAGGAAGGGTCTAGAGCCTCCATTTTTGCACTCAGGCCTAAGTCTCATGGCCCTCTATCAGAATCCAGAGTTTCAAGAAGATTGGAGAAACTTTTTTTTTCGCACCAAAAAAAAAAAAAACCAAAGGGGTACCACTGTCGTTTTTTTCGGGGTCAAAATTTTGAGTTTCTCTGATCTTCTTGAAATTCTGGATTCTGATAAAGGGCCATGAGACTTAGACCTGAGTGCAAAAATGGAGTCTCTAAACCCTTCCTGAGCTGAGATATTGAGATATTTATAATGGCATAAATGCTACGTGTGATCTCAATATCTCAGCTCAGGAAGGGTCTGAGCCTCCATTTTTGCACTCAGGCCTAAGTCTCATGGCCCTCTATCAGAATCCAGAGTTTTAAGAAGATTGGAGAAACTTTTTTTTCGCACAAAAAAAAAAAACCAAAGGGGTACCACTGTCGTTTTTTTGGGTCAAAATTTTGAGTTTCTCTGATCTTCTTGAAACTCTGGATTCTGATAGAGGGCCATGAGACTTAGACCTGAGTGCAAAAATGGAGTCTCTAAACCCTTCCTGAGCTGAGATATTGAGATATTTATAATGGCATAAATGCTACGTGGGATCTCAATATCTCAGCTCAGGAAGGGTCTAGAGCCTCCATTTTTGCACTCAGGCCTAAGTCTCATGGCCCTCTATCAGAATCCAGAGTTTCAAGAAGATTGGAGAAACTTTTTTCGCACCAAAAAAAAAACCAAAGGGGTACCACTGTCGTTTTTTTTCGGGGTCAAAATTTTGAGTTTCTCTGATCTTCTTGAAACTCTGGATTCTGATAGAGGGCCATGAGACTTAGACCTGAGTGCAAAAATGGAGTCTCTAAACTCTTCCTGAGCTGAGATATTGAGATATTTATAATGGCATAAATGCTACGTGGGATCTCAATATCTCAGCTCAGGAAGGGTCTAGAGCCTCCATTTTTGCACTCAGGCCTAAGTCTCATGGCCCTCTATCAGAATCCAGAGTTTCAAGAAGATTGGAGAAACTTTTTTTTTCGCACCAAAAAAAAAAAACAAAGGGGTACCACTGTCGTTTTTTTTCGGGGTCAAAATTTTGAGTTTATCTGATCTTCTTGAAACTCTGGATTCTGATAGAGGGCCATGAGACTTAGACCTGAGTGCAAAAATGGAGTCTCTAAACCCTTCCTGAGCTGAGATATTGAGATATTTATAATGGCATAAATGCTACGTGGGATCTCAATATCTCAGCTCAGGAAGGGTCTAGAGCCTCCATTTTTGCACTCAGGCCTAAGTCTCATGGCCCTCTATCAGAATCCAGAGTTTCAAGAAGATTGGAGAAACTTTTTTTTCGCACCAAAAAAAAAAAAACCAAAGGGGTACCACTGTCGTTTTTTTTGGGGTCAAAATTTTGAGTTTCTCTGATCTTCTTGAAACTCTGGATTCTGATAGAGGGCCATGAGACTTAGACCTGAGTGCAAAAATGGAGTCTCTAAACCCTTCCTGAGCTGAGATATTGAGATATTTATAATGGCATAAATGCTACGTGGATCTCAATATCTCAGCTCAGGAAGGGTCTAGAGCCTCCATTTTTGCACTCAGGCCTAAGTCTCATGGCCCTCTATCAGAATCCAGAGTTTCAAGAAGATTGGAGAAACTTCTTTTTCGCACCAAAAAAAAAAAACAAAGGGGTACCACTGTCGTTTTTTTTTCGGGGTCAAAATTTTGAGTTTCTCTGATCTTCTTGAAACTCTGGATTCTGATAGAGGGCCATGAGACTTAGACCTGAGTGCAAAAATGGAGTCTCAAACCCTTCCTGAGCTGAGATATTGAGATATTTATAATGGCATAAATGCTACGTGGGATCTCAATATCTCAGCTCAGGAAGGGTCTAGAGCCTCCATTTTTGCACTCAGGCCTAAGTCTCATGGCCCTCTATCAGAATCCAGAGTTTCAAGAGATTGGAGAAACTTTTTTTTCGCACCAAAAAAAAAAATCCAAAGGGGTACCACTGTCGTTTTTTTTCGGGGTCAAAATTTTGAGTTTATCTGATCTTCTTGAAACTCTGGATTCTGATAGAGGGCCATGAGACTTAGACCTGAGTGCAAAAATGGAGTCTCTAAACCCTTCCTGAGCTGAGATATTGAGATATTTATAATGGCATAAATGCTACGTGGGATCTCAATATCTCAGCTCAGGAAGGGTCTAGAGCCTCCATTTTTGCACTCAGGCCTAAGTCTCATGGCCCTCTATCAGAATCCAGAGTTTCAAGAAGATTGGAGAAACTTTTTTTTCGCACCAAAAAAAAAAACCAAAGGGGTACCACTGTCGTTTTTTTCGGGGTCAAAATTTTGAGTTTCTCTGATCTTCTTGAAACTCTGGATTCTGATAGAGGGCCATGAGACTTAGACCTGAGTGCAAAAATGGAGTCTCTAAACCCTTCCTGAGCTGAGATATTGAGATATTTATAATGGCATAAATGCTACGTGGGATCTCAATATCTCAGCTCAGGAAGGGTCTAGAGCCTCCATTTTTGCACTCAGGCCTAAGTCTCATGGCCCTCTATCAGAATCCAGAGTTTCAAGAAGATTGGAGAAACTTTTTTTTCGCACCAAAAAAAAAAAACAAAGGGGTACCACTGTCGTTTTTTTTTCGAGGGTCAAAATTTTGAGTTTCTCTGATCTTCTTGAAACTCTGGATTCTGATAGAGGGCCATGAGACTTAGACCTGAGTGCAAAAATGGAGTCTCTAAACCCTTCCTGAGCTGAGATATTGAGATATTTATAATGGCATAAATGCTACGTGGGATCTCAATATCTCAGCTCAGGAAGGTTTAGAGCCTCCATTTTTGCACTCAGGCCTAAGTCTCATGGCCCTCTATCAGAATCCAGAGTTTCAAGAAGATTGGAGAAACTTTTTTTTTCGCACCAAAAAAAAAAAAACCAAAGGGGTACCACTGTCGTTTTTTTCGGGGTCAAAATTTTGAGTTTCTCTGATCTTCTTGAAACTCTGGATTCTGATAGAGGGCCATGAGACTTAGACCTGAGTGCAAAAATGGAGTCTCTAAACCCTTCCTGAGCTGAGATATTGAGATATTTATAATGGCATAAATGCTACGTGTGGATCTCAATATCTCAGCTCAGGAAGGGTCTAGAGCCTCCATTTTTGCACTCAGGCCTAAGTCTCATGGCCCTCTATCAGAATCCAGAGTTTCAAGAAGATTGGAGAAACTTTATTTTCGCACCAAAAAAAAAAAACCAAAGGGGTACCACTGTCGTTTTTTTTCGGGGTCAAAATTTTGAGTTTCTCTGATCTTCTTGAAACTCTGGATTCTGATAGAGGGCCATGAGACTTAGACCTGAGTGCAAAAATGGAGTCTCTAAACTCTTCCTGAGCTGAGATATTGAGATATTTATAATGGCATAAATGCTACGTGGGATCTCAATATCTCAGCTCAGGAAGGGTTTAGAGCCTCCATTTTTGCACTCAGGCCTAAGTCTCATGGCCCTCTATCAGAATCCAGAGTTTCAAGAAGATTGGAGAAACTTTTTTTTCGCACCAAAAAAAAAAACAAAGGGGTACCACTGTCGTTTTTTTTTCGGGGTCAAAATTTTGAGTTTATCTGATCTTCTTGAAACTCTGGATTCTGATAGAGGGCCATGAGACTTAGACCTGAGTGCAAAAATGGAGTCTCTAAACCCTTCCTGAGCTGAGATATTGAGATATTTATAATGGCATAAATGCTACGTGGGATCTCAATATCTCAGCTCAGGAAGGGTCTAGAGCCTCCATTTTTGCACTCAGGCCTAAGTCTCATGGCCCTCTATCAGAATCCAGAGTTTCAAGAAGATTGGAGAAACTTTTTTTTCGCACCAAAAAAAAAAACAAAAGGGGTACCACTGTCGTTTTTTTTCGGGGTCAAAATTTTGAGTTTCTCTGATCTTCTTGAAACTCTGGATTCTGATAGAGGGCCATGAGACTTAGACCTGAGTGCAAAAATGGAGTCTCTAAACCCTTCCTGAGCTGAGATATTGAGATATTTATAATGGCATAAATGCTACGTGGGATCTCAATATCTCAGCTCAGGAAGGGTCTAGAGCCTCCATTTTTGCACTCAGGCCTAAGTCTCATGGCCCTCTATCAGAATCCAGAGTTTCAAGAAGATTGGAGAAACTTTTTTCGCACCAAAAAAAAACAAAACAAAGGGGTACCACTGTCGTTTTTTTTCGGGGTCAAAATTTTGAGTTTCTCTGATCTTCTTGAAACTCTGGATTCTGATAGAGGGCCATGAGACTTAGACCTGAGTGCAAAAATGGAGTCTCTAAACCCTTCCTGAGCTGAGATATTGAGATATTTATAATGGCATAAATGCTACGTGGGATCTCAATATCTCAGCTCAGGAAGGGTCTAGAGCCTCCATTTTTGCACTCAGGCCTAAGTCTCATGGCCCTCTATCAGAATCCAGAGTTTCAAGAAGATTGGAGAAACTTTTTTTCGCACCAAAAAAAAAACCAAAGGGGTACCACTGTCGTTTTTTTGGGGTCAAAATTTTGAGTTTCTCTGATCTTCTTGAAACTCTGGATTCTGATAGAGGGCCATGAGACTTAGACCTGAGTGCAAAAATGGAGTCTCTAAACCCTTCCTGAGCTGAGATATTGAGATATTGATAATGGCATAAATGCTACGTGGGATCTCAATATCTCAGCTCAGGAAGGGTCTAGAGCCTCCATTTTTGCACT